>CM053035.1:154295284-154817784 GCA_028564925.1 Lithobates sylvaticus | reverse complement strand
AAAAAAAAAAAAAAAAAGAAGTATGGGATATGGCATACAGAATATTTGGCAAACAGTCATATTTCATATGTATTTATCAATGTTTATCTGATGCACAGCTAGAAAAATAAAATTGTATACATTTCTCCATCAACTATGAGATATCTGCAGAAGCAAATGATAATTTTCTAATGATTTTTTTAAACTAGCTTCTGTTTGTCTAGATATAGTATGTCACACCACTAAACTTCCTTTCACACGGAGGACATGGTGGAGATTGGGAGGGTCTCATAACTCACATTATGTTGGGAAATAGCTAGCTTAAAACTGGAAACTGAAGTACAGGAATACCTTGGATTACGAACATAATTCATTCCAGAAGCATGCTTGTAATTCAAAGCACTTGTATATGAAAGCTAGATTCCACATAATTAAAAAAAAAAAAAAAAAAAAATGGAAATTTAGATGATACGTTCCACAACCATTGCTGGTGTATGCAGTACTATATGTGACCAGAGGTGTTGGGGGCGCTGGTGATGCTCGGGAACTGTTGACACTTTTAGTTGCTCCGATGCACGTTACACCCGCCCCACCCAGCTGGCAATGTCTGAGTGTCTCCGAGTTCTCCAGGAAGCGCTGGGAGCCACCAGCACCCCTGGCCACATACGGCAATATATACACCAGCGGCTTAAGTCATGCTCGTCTTGTGGGACAGCGCTCGCAAATCAAGTCAGGATTTTCTTTTTAAAATATAGCTCATCATGCGAAACACTTGTATACCACGTTACTCACAAACCGAGGTATCACTGTATAGATCTGGTTACACTAACTACTAAAAGGGGTGAAAGAAGACCCGATTGTTTGGTTCGAAAAATAGTGCAGACAGAAAATGGCTTTTCAGTTATAGGGAAAGGGTGTGGTTAGAAGAAAACATTTTTTTTTATATAGTCATTTTTTTTCTTTTTTACATTGTATGTGAGGCACTGTTGGCAGGATTGTGGTCAGTGTCTGTGTCACCTGGATTTGTCACCTACACATGGCTCCAGGGTTTTACGATCTGGAGAAAGCAAAATTTTGTTTCCTCATAAACCCCCATACAGTCCCGTCTGATTTTATTTAATATAATATAATATAATATATATATATTCCCCAAGCATGCGCACACCTTCAGCCGAGCATTCAAAGCACACCGTACAGGTTAAGGAGATATTAAATTTTACCTACAGGTAAACCTTACCTGTAGGTAAAAATGTCAAATTTGGGTATACAACCGCTTTATTTATCATAAATGTCTTCAGCCAAACCCTAACCATGAGTGAAAGAAAAGTTTGCGTTATCATTCATATTCTCTGAAAAATGGGCAAGAAATTAATGTGCAACTATTTAAAAAAAAAAATAAAAAAAATTATATTACAATATATCTCTATATACCGTATAACACGCACCCCAAGTTTAGGAGGGCATGTTAAAAAGGAAAAAAATAAAAAAAGTTTTAGGAAAAAAATAAAAAATTAAAGCGTCATTTGCAGCCTTGGCCACGTTTAAATTTACCGCCCCAAGATAGACCGCCGCCGAAAAAGACTGAGCCGAATGTTCGGCTCTGCTCGCAGTCCCGCCTCCCTGCTGTTTCGGTAGCGAGCGCAGGGAGGCGGGACTACGAGCGGAGCCGAACAGTCGGCTCAGTCTTTTTTGCTATTTTGGGGGGGGGGGGGGGGGGGGAATCGGCGTATAACACGCACCCACGACTTTCCCCCGATTTTAAGGGGGAAAAGGTGCGTGTTACACGCCGATAAATACACACACACTAAATTTTCACAAAGTCTGCTGCTTCAATGTTTTTAGATCTTTTTGTTACTATGGTATAGTAAAAGTATAATTACAAGTCTCTACAGAGTCAATATTTGCGGTGTTGACCCTTGTTTTTCAAGACCTTTGCAATTCTCCCTGACATGTTAATCAATTTCTGAGCCACATCCTGACTGATGGCAGCCCATTCTTGCTTAATAAATGCTTGGAGTTTGTCAGAATTTTTAGGGGTTTTTTTGTTCACCCGCCTCTTGAGGGCTGACCACAAGATCTCAATGGGATTAAGGTCTGGGGTGACTTATGGCAAGGTGCGCCATCATGCTGGAAAAGGCATTCCTCACCAAACTGTTCTTGGATGGTTGGGAGAAGTTGTTCTCGGAGGATGTTTTTGTACCATCCATTGTTAATTCACGGCTGTGTTCTTAGACAAAATTGTGAGTGAGCCCACTCCCTTGGCTAAGAAGCAACCCCACACACGAAGGGACTCGGGATGCTTTACAGTTGGCATGACACTGGTAGCGCTCACTTCTCCTGACAAAGGTTTTTCCGGATGCCCCAGCCAATTGGAAAAGGGATAGATCGGAGAAAAATTACTTTACCCCAGTCCTCAGCAGTCCAATCCCTGTACCTTTTGCAGATTATCAGTCTGTCCCTGATTTTTTTCCTGGAGAGAAGTGGCTTTTTTGCTGCCCTTCTTGACACCAGGCCATCCTCCAAATGTCTTGGCCTCACTGTGCGTGCCGATGTACTCACACCTGCCATTCCTGAGCAAACTGCACTGGTGGTGCCCCGATCCCGCAGCTAAATCAACTGTAGAAGACAGTTCTGGCGCTTGCTGGACTTTCTTGGGCGCCGTGAAGCCTTCTTCATAAATGCAGTTGAAATTTTTATGGGATTAAGTAAATTTTCATGGCAAAAGAGGGACTTTGCAATTAATCTGATCACTCTTCATAAGATTCCCCATCAAATCCATCTGCAGCCATTACCTTTTGTACCACCACCCCCTCCCTTTAGAACGTAAGCTCTACGAGCAGGGCCCTCCTGTACCTTTTTGTATTGAATTGTACTGTAATTGTGTTGTCCCCCCCTCTACATTGTAAAGCACTGTAAGTGACTGAGTAAACTGTTGGCGCTATATAAATCGTGTATAATAATAAATTGCCATCATAAAAAAATGAGGCAGCAGACTTTGTGAAAATTATTAGTGTCATTCTCAAAACTTTTGTCCATGGCTGTACATATAGTCACACACACAAATTATATTAATAATAATATATATAAAAATCGTGATTCACATTTTAGCCAGAATCGTGCAGCTCAACTTTAAAGGTGAAAAGCCAATGTACCTTTCCTTTTTGTTACATAGCAGAAGAGTTATCATTGCCATGGTCTAATATAGAGATTTACCCTCAATGACACCAAAGGCACTGCTGAGAGCTTGCCTCCCGCCGCTGCTGTCGAGAGAGAGATCGAGAGAGAGATCGAGAGAGAGAGAGAGATCGAGAGAGAGAGAGAGAGATCGAGAGAGAGAGAGAGAGATCGAGAGAGAGAGAGAGAGATCGAGAGAGAGAGAGAGAGATCGAGAGAGAGAGAGATCGAGAGAGAGAGAGAGAGAGATCGAGAGAGAGAGAGAGAGATCGAGAGATCGAGAGAGAGATCGAGAGAGAGATCGAGAGATCGAGAGATCGAGAGATCGAGAGATCGAGAGAGATCGAGAGAGATCGAGAGAGATCGAGAGAGATCGAGAGATCGAGAGAGATCGAGAGAGATCGAGAGATCGAGAGAGAGAGATCGAGAGAGAGAGAGATCGAGAGAGAGAGAGAGATCGAGAGAGAGAGAGAGAGAGAGAGAGATCGAGAGAGAGAGATCGAGAGAGAGAGATCGAGAGAGAGAGAGAGAGAGAGAGAGAGAGAGAGAGAGAGAGAGAGAGAGAGAGAGAGAGATCGAGAGAGAGAGAGAGAGAGAGATCGAGAGATCGAGAGAGAGAGATCGAGAGAGATCGAGAGAGATCGAGAGAGATCGAGAGAGATCGAGAGAGATCGAGAGAGATCGAGAGAGATCGAGAGAGATCGAGAGAGATCGAGAGAGATCGAGAGAGATCGAGAGAGATCGAGAGAGATCGAGATCGAGAGAGATATCGAGAGCCGAACCGCCACTCTGTGTCTGAATGGGCACAAAGTGCTGCGGCTCGGCTCAGGTCCCCCCATAGCAAAGCTGCTTGCTGTGGGGGCACTCGGCAGGAGGGAGGGGCCAGGAGCACAGAAGAGGGACCCGAGAAGGGGCGAATCCAGGCCACTCTGTGCAAAACAAAACAGCACAGGGCAGGCAAGTATAAAAAAAAATTTCTTTAGAAATAACACACACAAGACTTTAGTATCACTTTAACTTCAACCAGTGTGTCCATTAATGGATGTGATCTGAAAAGTCATCAGATGGCCCAGATCACAGACGCATGTGCAGAGCTGATCAGCAGGGCTCTGTACCTTGTGATTGCTCCGATGACCAATTACAATGATCCCAAATGTAAACACTCTAGCATTAACTTTGAAAAGCTTCCAACTCCTTTGAAAACATGAAAAGCAAGCCATTTAGCCTAGGTCCACATAGATGCGGTACGAGTTGAATCCGTTTTGCAGTGTGATTTCAAAGAGCAGCTCCAGTGTGAGTTGATGAGGTTCAGAAGCTATTCTAATGTGTTTTTTTATGTGATTTGACTACAGTCAGTCTCTCTCCTGACATGATCCAGGGATGGGAGATGAGGAACAAAGCAAAAACTTGCAGAAAAGGGTACTGAAAGGTGTTATCTTAGGACAGAAATGCAATCTACATGCAATTTCCATTCAAGTCTATGTAGCTACAAATCGCACCACACTAAAATTCGCACAAGACACTTTTTAAAATTGCATCAGAATAACACTGCATACATGTGAACAGCCTCCATAGAAACTCATGTTATTTCACTTGTCATGCAATTCCATGAGTTCTGGAAAGCATCAGAAATCAGTAACAAATCAAATCGCATCAGTGTGAACCAGGGCTTAAATAAAAGTTTAAGGTTCATTCACACCAGCTGCTGTGTTGCATTGCATCGCGGTGCAGGAATTATTGATGCACCAATCTGAGTACGTTGCACTGTTCACTTTTTCTTTTTTAAATAAGCTTTATTGAAATGTTACACATTTAATAAAGCGCTATTGGCCAGCATGCGTTGATTGCGCTGAGCTTGAAAGGAGGAGTACCGCACGCAGTACTTTTTCAGCGCACATAGAATACAAGGCATTTTGCTTCGTTTCGTAGTGGAGGTGTGGTGCGACTGCGCTGAATAGACGCCAAAGTCCATCTCACCTCGTCTGGTGTGCATCAAAACTAAAAACAGTAAGAGGTTTCAAGAGGCATCAGCAAGGTGCAAAAAAAAAATAATTTTTTTATCTAGTCATACTTTTTATGAAGCTACAACTAACTGTTCCCTCTGCTGTCTATTTTTATGTCATGCTTATGCGCAATCAGCATTCTTGCTGGACAATAGCTATAAAAAAAAAAAAAAAAAAAAAAAAAAAAAAAAAGCAATTGCACTAGCAGATAGTGTTCCAGACTTCCAGAGACAGTCTATTCCAGGAAAAGATTGGAGCTAAAGTGATATCGTTTAACTAGCTTTTATCAGTTGCAACCATGGTTCAACATTCTGCTGCTAAGCACAATCTACTACTGCCATACCTCTGTACACGGGGCAGCCATGGAATAAGTGGAGAAATAAAGAGCAATCATTCACTGGCCTACTAAAAAAAAAAAAAAAAAAAAAAAAAACAGCAGATACAGAATGAGCAAATACAGAGCCCCATGTAAATGTAGAATTAAAGTAAAGGCTCAAAATAGAACCTCAATGAAATATACTTTATTTCCACGTTAAAGTGTGATGAATATATGGTGTTCCTTTCACTGAGAACAGCAGACTTCCTGTATGTTAGGATAGTAAATCGCATACAGGAAGCTTTACTGTGCTGATAATCCCGGACAGCACCGCACAACAGCTTGTCACATACAATGCCGGAATATTGGGACATGGCAACTTTCCAGACTTCACTCACACAGGAGGAGTTTTGTCCATTATGTGAAAGTATACTGAAGGAAGTAGATAAAAAAAAAAAAAAAAAAAGTTTTTTTTTCACCTCCATTTTCATGTGTTTGGTACAATTTATGTTATTTCACGGGCTTTAAAAGTATAAAGTAAAAAAAAAAAAAAAAAAAAAATGACATGTATCTGCATATGCACATTTCCCTATGCTTTACCCATTTTAAATACACTACAAGTATAAAAAAAAAAAAAAAAAAGAAAAAAAGCCTGTTACTCTGCCAGAAATACTCTCTGCTAGAGCTGCACGATTCTGGCTAAAATGAGAATCACGATTTTGCTTAGAAGATAGATCATGATTCTCTCACGATTCTTGCGGCGTAACATCTTTCACATAAAAAAAAATAAAAAATAAAATTGGGCCAACTTTACTGTTTCGTTTTTATTTATTTAAATTTTTTTTTTTTTTCATTAAAGTATTTTTTTTCACCAAAAATTCGAAAGACCGCTTGGGCAAATACAGTGCGACATAAAATATTGCAGCAATATACATTTTAAATCGCTAGAGCAGTGATGGCGAACCTTGGCACCCCAGATGTTTTTTGAACTACCTTTCCCATGATGCTCTGGCACTCTGCAGTGTAGTGGAGCATCATGGGAAATGTAGTGCCAAAACATCTGGGGTGCCAAGCCATCACTGCCCTAGGGTCTCTGCTAAAATATATATATATATATATATATATATATATATATATATATATATATATATATATATATATATATATATATAACAAATATTGATTTTAACTTGCTGCAGCGGCGGTTTGCGGGCGGTATTGACCCTTTTTCGGCCGCTCGCGGGGGGTAAAACCACCCCACTAGCGGCCGAAATGCGCTGCTAAAACGCCGGTAAAGCGGCGCTAAATATAGCGCCGCTTTATCGCCAGCGCCCCCACCGCTCCAGTGTGAAAGTGGCCTTAGACTTTAAGTGGTTAATCTTCCTGCATTGTTGTTTAAAAACTTGACAGACTGCCCGATCTAAGAAGGAAAAGTTATTTACAATGTTTCATGTTAAACTTGGCAGACTGCCAGGATGTTTTCTTTTGACAGCTGAGTGAGCAGAGAAATCTCTCCACTTGTTATAGAAAGAATCAGCAAACTCTGCAATAGAGATCTCAGAGGGGTTGAATCGAGATCACGATTTTTTTAACGATTAATTGTGCAGCTCTACTCTCACATTGCATTTTTTGGGGACTAAGGGCCCTTAAACACCACAACCCCAAGGTTTCCCTTGCGTTAGAGCAAGCACGTTTACATGAGTTGCCATGTGTCATCCAAGTGTGTTGCATTGTTTTTTTATTATTTTAATTTTTTTAAAGTGTTACTAAACCCACAACAGTAAAATCAGTCTGTATATGCAGTAAAGTGCGCTTGTTATACTCACTGTGGAACCTAAGGGGTTAAAGAGGAAGTAAACCCTGATGGGGTTTACTTGCTCTATTTCTCTGCAAAGGTAAGGCATAATGGGCTACCATGCATCGCATAGTAGCCCATTATGTGTCACTTACCTGAAACCAAAGCCTGCGATGGACACTCGCTGCTAGTGGGGGCAGCAGTGACATCTTCACCCTTCTACCTTCCGGGGCAACGAACTCCGGCTCTGCGATTGGCCGGAGTCACGTTACATCACTCCCGCGCATGAAGAATCAGGTACGTATAAGGAGGGGGGGGGGGGGGATGATATTACTACCTAAACATATTTTGCCCTAATAAAGTGAATGCATTAAGGTAAAAAATGATCAGGCTTTGCTAAACTACTCAATCACTCCTACTCTCAGATCTCTACAACATGGTTAATCATTCAGTAGTCCAAGATAACAACTAGGAGGGCTAAACTTGAGATAACACCGGATGTGTGCAGAAGACACAGGGCAGATCTGAATTTCAGATAAAAAAAAACAATTTTTTATTTTTTATATATATATATATATATATATATATATATATATATATATATATATATATATATATATATATATATATATATATATATATATATATATATATATATATATATATATATATATATATATATATATATATATATATATATATATTCAAAATGTGATACAGTGCATCCGGAATTTATGGGGTACAAAATGTGGAAAAAGTGAAGCGCTGTGATTACTTACAGTTCCGGATGCACTGTACATTATTAAGCAGACCCAAAAGGGAGCAAAAATATGCTCACTGTTCCCACACCAATATTACCTTAAGCCTGGGTTCACACTACAGGGGGTCCCCGAGTTCCAAACTCGTTGGGGACTGTCCTGTTCTTAAATCGGAAATGTTCGTCGGCCGGGCATGCGCAGACCGACAATTACAGACATTTCCGATGTTCCGTCGAATGACGTTCTGCGCATGCGCGGCAAATTACGGACATTTCCGATGTTTGCCGTCATTTTCCGAGGCTCCAAGGCATGCGCAGAACGGCCGAAGGTCCGCGGAAAATGGCAGAGGGTCCCCGCATCACCCGGTTCGTAGGTCGGGCGTTCGTAAGTCGGGGACCCCCCTGTAGTGCAATGTCAGAGATCGCATGTCATTCGCACAGCTGGTGTATGGCTGAACTCGCATTGGATTTGCACAGAAAATATTGCAGGGACTTGTTTTTCCCTGCACTAGAATCAGATCGCATGGGTCTTCTCACCTACGCTATCCAAATCCTGTGCAAGTTTACAGTTCGCACTGCGATCTGTGTACTAAACTAGGGGTGTCATTAACTTTGGCCTGCGGGAACTGGGGCTGGAATCACGCTGGTTCCCGCAGCGCACTAGTGTGAACCCAGGGTAAGCTGGGTACACACTAGAAGAAAAATTCTGTACGAGTAACGACCGTTCAATATTCATATAGTGTCTACACAAAACTTTCAACATCCGATTCAGACTTTGCAAACAAACATTTCTGAAAGGAACAAAAACGCCAAAAATTGTTCTCGTATGTGAACAGAACGAACAATTTTCGTTTAACGTGTATGGTTTTCATACGAGAAAAATTGGATACGAAAAGGTTGCGCATGATCAGAAACAAACATTAATCTACGCTACATTTCAACGTCAAATTAACTACTTGCTACCCAGGCCAATTCTGACACTTCGCTCCTACATGTATCAAATCATTTTTTCTTGCTAGAAAATTACCCAGAAGCTCCAAACATTATGTTTTTTTTTTTTTTTTTTTTAGCAGAGACCCTACGGAATAAAATGGTGGTCTTTGCAACTTTTTATCTGGCATGGTATTTGCGCAGTAACTTTTCAAAGGCGTTTTAAAAAAAAAAAAAAAAAAAAAAAAAAAATGTAAAGTTAGCCCAATTTTTGCATAAATGTGAAAGATGAAGTTACGTGAAGTAAAAAGATACCCAAAATGTCACACTTTGAAATTACACACACTTGTGGAATGGCGCCAAACTTCGGTACTTTAAAACCCCCATAGGTGACACTTTACAATTTTTTTACAGGTTACCTATTCAGAGTTTCAGAGGCGTACTAGCGCTAGAATTATTGCTCTCTCTCTCTCTAACATTTGCAGCAATACCTCACATGTGTGGTTTGAACATAGTTTACATATGTGCGCACGACTAAGGGGGGCGGGGGGGGTGGTTATTTTAAAAAAATGTAACTTTTATTTTTCTACTTTGACACTTTTTTTTTTACTATTTTTAACACTTTTATTCCTATAACAAGGAATGTAAACATCCCTTGTAATAGGAATAATGTGTGACAAGTCCTCTTTACAGGGACAATAAGTCCCCAGATCTTGCCTCTAGCATGGAAAGCCTGAAGAAAAAAAAAAAAACAAACACGATCCTGGCTTTCCAGCCGAGGAGGCGGCGTGACGTCAAAACATCACCCCCGTCCTCCGAAAGATCATAGAGATGACGGGGGGCCATCTGGATCTGCTGGATTCTCTATGGTCAACATGCGGCATGGATCGATTCCTTCTTCCTCTCGCTAATTGTACGGGCGAACCAGGAGAAGTACCGGAGGGTGGCGGGGGGGATGTCCCCTCCCACTGCCTGCAAGAACGATCAAGCGGCTGAACAACCACTACGATTGTTCTTACGGTGCAGGGAATCGCTGGCTCTGAAAGAAGATAGCTGAATGGTGCCTGTAGCTGCAGGCATTAGATAACCCCACTTAATTTGACAACGTTATATGACGTTGTTGGGCGGGAAATGGTATTTTAAATTCGTACCATCCTCAGGTTTGACTTGCTGTGAAACATTAAAGAAAACTGAACGGACGATCGTTCACCCGATTTTCTTATTGTGTGTACCTAAAGTTAAGGCCAGGCACCCACAGATTGGTGGTAAACATGTGGTTCAGCAGCCTTGAAACCAATCTCTGCCCAACTTACACTAAAAAGTGAAATTGACGGCACACAACTCTGGTTGCAGCAGCTTGTTTGTAGGTGGTCACCATGAAGCCACTTGCAATGTTCTGTGGGTGGCACTCGCTTATATTCACATTTAAATAATTACAAATGCTCACACTTAAAAAAAAAAAAAAATTATGATTTTGGGGTGTTTTTCCCCCATTGATCGGGACTCTGACCACCTTCTAAAACTGCTCCCTAAGGCTCAGTTAACACCATTCCGTTTCTTCATGCTTTTTGCAGAAAACACATGGGTTCCTATGGATGGGTTTGGGACTTTTTTTAAACCCAAAACACTGCTTTTTTTTGGTTCAATAGACTTCAATGGAGACGCTGCAGAAAGGCATGTAGTGTGTTTTTAGCACGTTTTGGACACACGTTTTGCACCATTTAAAGCACTTAAGGACTGAGCCTCTTTTTTACACTTGTTGTTTACAAGTTAAAATCACTTCGAACCCCCAAAACACACATACATACATTTTTTTTCTCTAACACCATAGAGAATAAAATGGCGGTCGTTGCAATACTCTGTCATATTTGGCAGCGGTCTTACAAGCACACTTTTTTTGAATAATGATCGCAGCAATACCTCACGTGTGGCTTGAACACTGTTTTCATATGCGGGCGCTACTTACGTATGTGTTTGCTTTTTCACGCGAGCAACAGGGCGCTTTTAAAAACAAAAAATTTGGCTCACTTTTATTCCTATTACAGGGAATGTAAACATGCCTTGTAGTAGAAAAGAAAAGCCTGACAGGACCTCTTAAATATGAGATCTGGGGTCACAAAGACCTCATGTTTACTCTATCTATACACACACACACACACACACACACACACACACACACACACACGCCTCCTTAAGACCCCTTTCACACGAGTGTCAGCGGTAAAGCTAAAAATAGCACCACTTTACCATCGTTTTAGTGGCACTATTCGGCCGCTAGCAGGGCGGTTTTAATCCCCCACTAGCAGTCGAAAAGGGGTTAAATCCACCCGCAAAACACCGCCGGAGCGGTGTTTTGCTGGCGGTATCGCAGCGCTGCCCCATTGATTTCAATAGGGAACAGCGGTGGAGGAGCGGTGAGTTCACCACTCCAAAGAAGCTGCTGGCAGGACTTTTTCTGACACCCTGCCAGCGCACCGCTCCAGCGTGAAAGCCAGTAATCCAGCGCCCAGGGCAAAGATGCCAAACTGCACCCCCTTCCCCATTTATGATGTGCAAGCTTAGAGGATCCTACACCCAGTAAACCATTGCGCCCAGGGCAACCTTCCCTCCCGCCCACCCCTTGTCCCGGCCCTGGTGAAAGCCCTCAGGCTTTCACACTGGAGTGAATGGAGCCGCTTTTTTCAGGCGCCATTTTTAGCGATGTAGCGCCTGAAAAACGCCCACAGTGTGAAAGGGGCCTTAAGAGCTATGGGCGGAAGGGATGTTTGACATCACTTCGAAGATCGAAGAATCCTGGTGGTTCCAAACTTGTGTTGGCAACATGAGCCCACTGCAAGGAGCTATAGCACATAATTTGATTTGCAAGGTGCGTTTCAGCCCTTATAAAATGATATTTTCTGTTATTAGGTCTACTGTACTGTCACTGGATGGATCATAGGCAATGCACAATACGCAGACATTTACAAATACGGCCTGGGATTTCACGCTGGAAGAGTTAGTTCATCACTACAAGGATGCTTGGCCCATTAGCCACAATAATTACCAATTGTTTTGAGAAGTATAATACTCGCTAATGCAATTTAAGAGAAAGCTCATTACAAGCAGCTGATGCAGGAGCGCAATCCACCCGAAAAACAGACATAATGCATTTCCTTATATCCATTCTGCAGCCAACATCAGCTTAGCTCTGCAATTAGATTTCCAACTCCCTGCAACAGCTGCCAAATATTTACCCTGGCATGAGCTAACACACTTCCAACTATCCGAGGAATATTCAGCCGCGGACAGGCTCAGCCTTTGCGCTCATGTCTACGGATCTTAAAAGCCTTAAAGAGACTGTCACCAGGGAGGGGAGCACACTACTGCAAGTATGAAGTGCATGCCCACCCTAGGGTGCTCCCAAACCTTCCCCGTCATGGCAGAGTCCCAGGAAAGGCATTTTCTGATGGTAGCCAAGACCCTTTCTGCCTCCTGAGCATTCCTGTTAGCCGATGCGGCTGCTCACCATTACAAACGGTCAGGGAACAAACCTATTGCGTTTGGTCTAACAAACCTGAACTGACCCATATGCAAGTAGATAGGGATACGTTGCAGTATGTATTTTATACAAGTCTAATCATGGGTCAAAAGGGACTAATAAAATGCCCGGGTGATAGTGATCTAAGGGCCCACTCACACAAGCAGCTGTGCTACAATGCAGCCGCTGGTGTGCAGTAGGATGTCAGCAGTGCCGATACGCCAGTCGCGGTGAATGGTAGTTTCCTTTTCTTTTTTTTTTTTCAAACGCAAACTTTACTGAAATGTCAAAAAGCGACATTCCACCAAGTTGTATTGGCTGGAGTGTGGTGGTGGATTGTGTCGCACTGTGCTGCATTGAAAAAAGGCACACCATACCCTTTTTCAATGCACACCACCATAATGTATGGCCTGGTAGAAGACAAGGCATGTTGACTTCCATGGAATAGATACCCAGCGCAGTCCCACTCAGTGGCAGTGCGTTCATTAAAGGCGCACAGGCGCCACCCCCTCTCTCCAGCCACCCCCTGTATGTACAATGGATAGATTCATGCATTGCATGAATCTATCCAAGGCGTGGGGGTGTTTAAGCACCTGATTAGAGCTATAGGCTCTAATAGGCTTAAAAAAAGGTGAACTGCGAGCGCAGAGCATTGCGCTCACAGTTCACCCAGGTGTGTTAGCAAAGCAAATGAATATTTGCTTTTCGAACACTGAACCACCTCTCCGCCAATCAGGAAATCTAAGACAGGGCACCTGATTGGCTTAAGGCAGAGGCAATCCCATTGGCCGCCTAGCAGAACAGGAAGAAGAGACGCAAGGAGGACACAGGAGCCATCGCCTGACCCGCGCACGCTACCTGTCTCACAGCTCGCCGCCTGACCCGCCACCACCACGGGGCAAGTATCAGGTGGGCAGGCAGGCGAGCGGCAGAGAGGCTGCAACGACGGGGCACAGAGAGGCTGCAACCGACGGGGCACAGAGAGGCTGCAACCGACGGGGCACAGAGAGGCTGCAACCGACGGGGCACAGAGAGGCTGCAACCGACGGGGCACAGAGAGGCTGCAACCGACGGGGCACAGAGAGGCTGCAACCGACGGGGCACAGAGAGGCTGCAACCGACGGGGCACAGAGAGGCTGCAACCGACGGGGCACAGAGAGGCTGCAACCGACGGGGCACAGAGAGGCTGCAACCGACGGGGCACAGAGAGGCTGCAACCGACGGGGCACAGAGAGGCTGCAACCGACGGGGCACAGAGAGGCTGCAACCAACGTTTTTGTTTCAGAATTTCTCAGTTCCTTTGCGCCTCCCCCCAAAAATTTTGAGCACCAGCCACCACTGGTCCCACTGCACCTGGTGTAAACAGGCCCTTAAAGAAAACCTCCCTTCCCTTCTGCAAACGTGAGTTGCCAGAGCCAAGACGACCTTCTGACTTCAATACAGTCAGTGCTTTGTACAGGCTTCCTGGGGAGTGGCTGTCCGCACACTGCCGAGCGCTCAGCCACAGGTTTTCACAAGATACTTGATGCACCATGGCTGGCTTGGCCTTGTGAATGAGGCCCTACTGACCTGGAACAAGTCTACATATAAGAATTTCTGATGTTCATACTTGCTCTGAGTCAGCGAACGTTACAAGTAAACCTGCGCTTTCCCCAGTCAGGACACAAACACCCTCCCCAACTGCACAGCCACCCCTTTCCGGTCATTCCCCTGTTTAGGAGCCGAGAAGATAAAAAATAATATATATTAATCAACATAAAAGGATAAGTTCACCATTTTGTTGCAGGAGCCTGTAAAGCATTGCACCAGCAGACAGCAGATCCCTGATGCCATGCAGGTCCCCTGCAGACCTCCCATTGCATAGGCTTCCTTGTACCTCGTACAAGCAAACTAATACACTCAGACAGGGGGAAAAAAAACGACCACAGCGTTCACAGCGCCACAGTAGTTCATTGAGAACTACAAGCCGACAACCGCTAAGGCATTGTGAATAAGTGATGTGCATGGCTCCTTTTTTATATCTTGACAGCTAGTGGGGGAAAAGAGCCCCCTTTCCCACCATCAGAATACAACGATCAATGTTCCTGGCTATAGCAGGCAGCACTGAATGTTCCAGAAAAACCTGACAGACTGGTTGTACACAAGTAGCTCTATCAATCGACCAGCCTGCCTATACATGGATCAAAATTTGTCCGGTCCCTGCTGAACCTGAATTTTAATCCATGTGTGGCTTTAAATTTGTCGTTGTTTTCCAAGTCCATGTAATTTTAAGGCTTGACATGTTTGGTATCCATTTACTCCTCACAACCTCATCTTTTATATTTTTCCAAATTGGAATGTATTGTGTTTGTATGCACCAAAATTACCCTTAATGTATTTTTTTTACTGAAAACGTGTCCTTGATAAATATACGCAATGCACTAATATCATGTGAAAAGAAATTACAACTACTACCAGTTTACCCTCCAGGGTCTTTGCTTTCAGAATATATAAAGCAAGGCTCCATTCACACCTGAGCATAGCGTTTTCAGGCAGAAAGTCACGGGATTTTGCCGCAATTTCGTGCAGGTCACCAATGTAAAAAGCAAAAAAACGCCCAAATATACCTAAAAAAAAAAAAAAAAAAAAAAAAATATAAAAAAAAATAAAATATATCAAAAAAAAAAAAAAAGTTCCACAACTTGTTTGAGCGTCAGGCGTTTTGGAGTGGAGATGTGAACCATCTCCATAGAGAATAATTGATTTTGTTCCTCTCCAGCGTTTTGTAGCTTCAGGCTTCAAGCTACAAAACACTCAGGTGTGAATGGGGCCTAAAGATTAAACTTAAATATTAAGTTCACCTTTACAGAAACATCTGTGAGGTGAACCTACACAGGACCCCCTCTCCTCCACCCCTCCCTGGGTTCCAATGACCTGGACCGCGGCAATCTCCTGTTCTAAGCCCCGGTATGTCCGCGCCAGGAGTCCAGGGCTTGGAAATCCCCTGAGCTGAATGTCCAAAATCTCCCTCGTCAGAAGGGATGTTTTGGAGCATTCCAATTGGTCAGCGGCGTCACATGGCCAACCAATCAGCAGCTACATTGCCCATCCTGTCAGCTATGGAGAAGACGCGTGGATGCCGAGGGGATTTCTAAGCCCCGGACTTCTGCTCCTGACGCAGATATACCAGGGCTTAGAACGGGAGAGGGGGGTCCTGTGTAAGTTCATCTTCAGATTTTTCTGTAAAGGTGAACTTACACTTTAAAGTGGTTCTAAAGCCTTGGGCCCCTTTCATACATGTGGACTGTTTCTTTCGGCAGTTCTGTTAATTTTTTTTAAAGAAAATAACTATGAAGTTTACATCAGTTTGTCCTCAGTTTTTCACATCCACCAGCTTGGGTCCCGAAGTCATTTTTTTCATGCAAAAAAAAAAAAAAAAAACATTTACATTCTTGCATACAATCCATTTTTTTTTTTAATGGAAGCAGTTGTAAATGAAGAATCATCCATTTCCATAGAGATGCATTGATGTCCGCTTTTCATCCCTTAACGGATGGATGAAAAACGCTCAAACGGTCCACAGGTGTGAAAGTGGCCTTAAGGCTTTTTTGAAGGTATTTAATGCATTAAGGTGAGAAGCATTCTGTGCTGCAAACTTCCCCCACCATACTTACCCGAGCCCGATCCAGCGATGTGCGCGAAAGCAGTGGCTCTCACCACTGTCTGCCTCTTCCCCGGGCAGATCGATAGCAGCAATTAGCTCCAGCTGCCGTCAATCAAATTCTGTGCCTAGCGAGAGGGAGATGGGTCAGGTGACAGACATGATGTCTCGGGAACGAGCACGCACTGGTCATCCCATGGAAAATCGGTGGCACTCGAAGAGAAGGCTGGGGCACTAGCAGGGGACCCCAGAAAAGGAGGGAGGATTGGGGCTGCTCTGTGAAAAAAATAAATAAAAAAAAAAAATTTGCCAAGTATAACATGTTTGTTATTTTAATAAAAAAATAAAGCTTTAATTTTGCTTTAATCTTTAGTCTTTGGCATGTGCAAAAAATAGGGCTGTGGAAATTAAAGATTAATTCTTTTGATCGGTACTTACCTCTCTGCCGGCTTCCGGGTCTTCAGGGAGTTCCGTCGGAGATCTGGTGACGTCACAGACATAGACGTCATTGGACTCCTCCCTTCTTCCCCAAGTGCCTCCATCTGCTAACAAAGGGAAGGAGGGAGGAGTCCGGTGACGTTGAAGTTCTGATTGAACGTAACGCGTACGGGGGGGGGGGGGGGGGAGGAGCTACGCATGACGTCACCCGCTGCTGCCCTATGGAACTAACACGATTGTCGGCTTTACATGCTGTGTTGTTATCATCTTTATGTGAGTAGTTTGTGTTTGAACACAAAAATGTAATCTCATACTTAAGCGGTGAGCACTTAGATCTTTTCTTTCTACCCATGACCTGGCGTCCTTGCTGAGATCTAAGGAGACGTGAGAGAAGTTTATGGTCCGTGTTAACCTTTTTGACACCCGCTTGCATGACCACCTGTTTGCACAGGGGTCCATGCCATAAGGTGAGAGTGATTAGTAAGACCGGAGGTGAAGGGATTATCACGCTACTGTGGAAAAAAAAATAAATAAATATAAAATTACTTACGTCAGTGCTACAGTTTGAAATTAAAAACGTATTTGTGAACTGTGAAGTTAAGTCATGGATTGTGGAAACGAACTAGTGTCGGGTGATTGTATATAGTGTATACCACATTTACCACTGACTAATGCAGAGTTGCAATGCAAGGAGATCAGCTAAAAGTAGTTGGATCTGAATGTGCGTTTTAATTAATCGAAATTAGTCGATTAAAGAAATCGATTAATCGAACACAAAAATTTTAATCAGCAACAGCCCTGGCAAAAAAAAAAAAAAAAAGGCTCTGGTGGAAAACCAGTTAAAAGTGAAGCGCTTTAATGCATTTGAAATACTGCAGAGTAATACTTTCACAAGTTATACCCGTAGCTATATAACTAATCCAGCACCTGGCACACTGTGGACACCCCACTCCAGTGTATGCCTGTGCCCACCCGCTGCCTTGCTCTATGGCAGTTCCAATGTCCTCTACATTTCTGTGCTTTTCCGGTGAACATTCCAGTTTCCTCCTAAAAGCCGAAAGCTTACTGATACGTTTGCTGGCTTCCACCCAAAACTGTCCCCTCTGTGGTGTGTGCAGTTGTGATAAGGACAATCGGACTGTAAGCTTTTCTGGGCAAATGATGGATGTGAATGATTTAATGTCCCCAGAGAAATGCTGTGGATAAAGTGTCAGCACTCTATAGGGGGTCATTCACACCACATGCTACACCCCGTACATGCCGGTGCGATGCACAGTTACAACGCATCACACCATTTACTTCTTGAGCTTTTTTTTTTCCCCATTTTGCTAAAGTGTTACAAAATGAAAAAAAATGATCAAACTGTATGCACTGCAGTGTGTTGGATGTGCTGCAATGCAATGATGTGTTGCAGAATAAAAGCAAAACAGCATTATAGTGTGAACAGGGCACATAGAAAACAATGGTTTTCTAGGTGCCCTTGCATAGAGCCTGTGTTGATCCATGGAGATCCATGCAGCTGAGCGGATATAGTGTTGACTATACCAAAATAAGCACACTTCAAGCACAGCTCCATGCTGTATGTAAGCAGGGAAAGCTCCAACTGCATTGGGAACCAGGAGTTTCTTTCCCTGATACGCTAGTTTACCAAAAGTATTGGGACACTTGCCTTTACACGCACACGAACTTTAATGGCATTACAGTCTTAAGCCTCGTACACACGATCAGATTTTTGTCTGGGAATTGTGTGAGGACAGACTGTTTGCCTAAAATCCCACTGTTAGTACGCTCCATCAGACAATTGTTGGCCAACTTTCCACCAACAAAATGTTGGATAGAAGGCTAGTACATTTTCGGCGGACAATGGTCTGTTGTCAGATTTCCGTATCGTGTATACACAAGTCTGTCACACAAAAGTCCAAAGTACAAACGCGCATGCTCGGAATCAATGCTCACCAAAACACGAAATTAGCAGAAGGGGCCCAAAGGGTGGCACTCAAGAGCTGAAATTCCACGTAGTACGCAACTACGTTCGTGTTTGTTGGCCAACAATTGTGTGCCGTTTGTATGCAAGACAAGTTCACGGCACATGCTCTTCGGATAAAAGTCTGGCGCTTTGTCTGCGGAAAATCCGATCGTGTGTATGAGGCTTTAGGCCAATAGTCTAGTTCACACCAGTGGTCAGTTCCAGTGCAGAAAATAAAAGTAGAACATGCTGCATTTTTTTCTGCACTGAACTGTACTGGAACGAGGTAAAACGCATCGAAAACCCACTGTAACTAATCAAAATTGCACTGGAAGGGAGGAGAAGAAGGAGGAGGAGGAGAAGGAGAAAGGTTGGATCTGGAGTGCGTTTTTGTGGTGTAAACTGGCCCTAAAGGCTTGGTAAACATCTATGCAGGTGGCTGTGGGTGCAAGAGTCGCAGTGATATCCGCAACCACCTGCATGCCCCTATTCAAGATGGAAAAAAAAAAGAAAAAGGGGAGGGGGGAAAAAAAACTCACCGGAACGCATCAAAAACACATTAAACACTTGCATGCAGAAACGCACCCGGGCTGCGTTTCTGTGGTGTGAATTGGCCCTAAAATAGGATATCCACTGCCTTAGAACTCTTTGCAGAATGGGCAATCCTTGTGCAGTACTAAAGAAAAAATAAAAACGCGCGCCAGCATAATGTGATGTCTTCAATTAAACTTCATTATAAAACGATTTCAGCGTGACAAAAGCATATAAAACATGAATTCCATCCAAGGAGAACCACGCTCATTACACTGAATACAGATGGCCTTTTGTTGAGTTAGTTCAAGGTATCGCAGCTTCACCAAGTGTATCACAGTTCACGCGTTTCGAGAGCAAACCCTCTTCCTCAGGTCATCTATATCCAAAGGACAGCGCGAGTATCATCTAGGATGGAATTTGTTAATGTCCGTCTGTCAGGTACTTCTGTGAGTAGAAGATATTTTTTTTTTTTTTTATTAAAGATGATGCCCGTGTACCATTTGTTTTTTTAGAAAAATAAAACACAAATATTGCAAGTAACTCCCCGACCACATTGATGGAAGCTCTGATCAGCGCTCGCCATGTTACCACGGAGCAGCTCGGCCCCGGGAAACCCATTTACCTTTAATGGGCTTCACAGACATGGCTGCCTCAAGCTGTAGAAAGCCAATCGGCTGGAATCAATGGTAACCTCAGTGCTGCTTGGCTGAGGTCCAGGGAAGGGGAATACCAGCAGGTTGGCGTGCACGCAAGGCTTTCAATTTCTAGCTGAAAATGGAAAATCTTTTTTTTTTTTTTTTTTTTTAAATATCCAATAAAAAATAAAAACACGACATAACTGAACACAATACAATGCAATCATGTGGTTAGTGAGAAGCATAGCTGGCATAATAACATGCTGGATGCTGTGTAACTATAGCTCTTCATTTCAAACAATGGAAAAACACAAGAGAAATGACAAACGCTTCACAACAACTCCAGGCAACAAGTCAAATCAGCCAATGCCACCCAGAAATGTCAGCGGCCATTCTGTTTACTTTTATCAGAATTTTGTGTTCAACTGCAATTGGATTCAGCAGGCTTTTACAAGTGCTCCGCACTATGACTGCTGGCTCATTTTAAAGAGTAGCTTCTCAACTTTTATTGAGAGAGAAAAAAAAAAAAATCACCTCTGGTGATCAATATACATTGCAGACATTTTAACCCCTTCCCGCCACCACCCCTTTAAAGCGGAAGTAAACCCTTTGATTTAAATAATAAAAAAAAAAAAAAAAAAAAATATGGCATGCCGGAAATGCTACCTGTCACATTGACTATGCTTTTAACCAAACTGTCAAACCATCCAATGGCTGGTGTCATAACTGATCACATGTGCAGCATCATGGCAGTTGAAGATTGAACAGAGGCCAAGATGGCAGCTTCCTTGGCTGAAAACGATAAGAGGGTTTACATCCACTTTAAGAGGTTCCAGATACTGGGAGGCAGAGGCAGGCATTTGGGTCATGCGACTGCTGTGATTGGCGGTCACATGATCGGAAAGCTCCCAAATCGCAAATATGCACCAGGAGCTTTCCGTCCCCGCCAGTGACTGTGCACAGGACGTGCGCTCTCAGTACAGTTCTGCTTTACATAGGGCCTCGTTATTAAAAACCCATCCGCCAAGAAGCCGCATATCTATGTACAGCCGGCAGAAAAAGGTTGAGGTTGTGAGGTTCACACTTGTGAATTGGATGCGCGTCCTTCAAATCCAATTCGCAATAGCAGCAGATTTTGACCGACTCTCTATGGAGCTGGTTCACATAGCTCCTCTGTGGCTCCGACCCCTGTGCATCTTTTGCTCCATTTCAGGTCCGAAATTGGACCTGAAACAGCAATGCACGGGGCCCCTGCTGTGAGCCGAATGCCAAGATAGTGTGAACCCAGCCAGAAAGAAAACTTATTTTTTTGGCTATGGGTCGCAGTTTTTTTCTGCACTCCTGTGACCTGTTTTCAGCCCACGGTCGGCTGACGTCACAGAGGCGGTCCAGGCTCCAAAAAGATCCTGACCGTACCGAAATGCATGGACCGGTATTTGATGCAATAATAACCCCACTGGGTCAGTGACAATAACCCCCAAAAATTCTGGTCAGTGCAGTGGAAGTGAAATGTAACCCCCCTCACAAGCACTCAGTGCAAATGCAGAGACATGTAACCCCCAAGACTATGGACATTCAACTATTTATATGCCCATAGGCAGAAGAACACCTTTAAAACAAGCCCTCACTGACCTCTTTAGCTGCTTTGTGAAGTTACTCCTTCTCAAAGATCACAAGAGGCTCTGTATTGAGGCCCGTTCACACCAGAGGCATTGGGGCTCTGCAGCCAGGAATTTCCAGTGCAACCCAAACACACAGAGAAGGCAATATTGTTTCTTGTGCTGCCGGTTCACTCCGGTGTTGCTGTTGTGTGTGCTTGAAAAACGTTTTTTTTTGTTCACTTTTTTTTGTGCAGTGGGTTAGGACACGGACCACCAGATCACAACACTGCTGCAGTTAACAGTGCTGTATAGAAATGTCGCTTATCAACTATAGGCCCCATACTCCAGGTTTGTTACCCTGCTTTGTCGGAATCCAGTGTTTTTTTCCCCCCTTTCAATCCCTGCTATTTCCCATTTTGGGAAACCCCAAATTTCCCCCTAGGTATAACATCTAAAACATTCTGTGGTCTTCTTGAGAAAGGCTGGTTTCAAACCTCCCACTTTCTGACTTCGGATGTATGGTCCTCGGTCTCCACATTGACGCAACCAAACGGAAGGTATGGACTAGACTTCTGGCGAGGATTACAACTCTGCCATTTTCTCTGTACCCTCTTGTCCCCCCGCAAACTTTCAACGACATTTGACCATGTTTGATTCTTATTGTGAAGACAGTGGTTCCCTTCCTCTTTCTCCATCTGAGATGTACCGTACTCACTACTAATCTCTACTCCAGAAGACTTTGATATGCCTTGTCTTGGTAAATGGGAGAGGGACCTAGATAGGAGCTTCATGCCTGACCAATGCCGGAACATCATACATCTCAGTTTGAAATCCTCTATATGTACGCGTATGCAGGAAACCAATTACAAGTTACTCACGCGCTGGTATCGCACCCAAAATTTGTCCTGTCCAAATACTTTCCTGGATCCTCAGATCGTTGCTGGAGATGCCGAGGGGAAACAGGGAACACTACCACAGATTCTGGACTTGTCTCAAAATAAAAACAGCATTGGTCTGAGGTGCAAAAGCTCACCCAGCAGTTTTCCGATTTCCGGATATCAGGGGATACTGCCTACTTCTTGCTCCATTGATCTGAAATTCCATTAAGACATATAAGAAATCAATACTTCGTCACATGCTTGATACCGCCAAAGCCTGTATCACGTTGTGCTGGAAGAACCCCAACCCTCCTTCCATTGCCATGTGGCTCAACAAAGTCAGCAGTATTAACGCTTTGGAGGACCTAGTACTTACTGCCCAAAACAGGAGAGAGCAATATACTAAAACATGGTCATATTGGAACATGTACGTATATTCAGACGAGGGCAAGGCTCTTCTGGAGGATTGTTCTGGGGACTGGAGGTCTTCCCGCCATTCTTGCTGACTCATGCACGTCCCACCACTCTCCTTCCCCCGTTTTAGTGGGGGTGGGTTGTTGTTTTTTTTTAGGATTTATTTATTTTGTTCTTTTCTTACCTTTACCCACCCTTCTCTCTTTTCCCACCCGTTTCCTACTTCTTTTGGAGAAAAAAAGGATGCCTATGAGCACCAGTCTCTTTCCCCCTCTTTTCTTAAACTAAACAAAAAATAAATAAATAATAATTTGAAAAATTGTGTCCATCTGAGTTATTTCCGCAACATTTGTTAGGGTTAGCCCCAGATTTGCGATGAGTTTTCATTTGTCTTCTCTGGGTGCCCAATGTTTCTCATATTCGATACCTCTCACTGAGGCAATGTTATCTTTGTATTTTGCGAGATGCCACGCTCATAATGTGAGTGGGTTTGGGGAAAGAAAAAATAAATTATATATCTCTTGTGGCATTTCAGTAAAGTTCTGTAAAAAAAAAAAAAAAAAAAAAAAAAGCAATGTGATGGACCATGGTCGGTGATATGTTGCGCTGCTGTGACGTATAGTTCCACTGAGCGTGGTGTGGAAAAACTGAGACATGTTCCAATTTCCTGCACTGCAGTGCACATGACAATAGCATTGTAGTATGAACGGGGCACTTTGAAAACAGAAGTTTTTTGTGCCTTACCCGAGACCTGTGTTTATCCAAAGTGGAAAAATGCAGGTCACCGAATATACGAACAGGCTGTATTCCAGGTATGATCTTTATTTTAGATTTACATTGATCCAGCTTGGACCTGTGCAAGTCTGCATATTTTATACCTGATGGACCGCTGGGGCTGCCAACAATCACTGTAGTATTCAGTGCTACTATACTGATAACATTCTTCCCGGTCCTGTGCGTGCAGCTTCTGCACACTGATCATAGGAGGGTGCCTGCTTGGCACTGTTGCCATTCACAGAATGCCTTGTAGTCTTTAAAGCATTCATGCATTCTCTGATAGGATGAGGTAGAGAGGTGGTCAGTGATGTCACAATTTTTTGTGAAAGGCGATGCTATCAAACCCGAGGTCAGTGTGCAGAGGGAAGGCTAATCGCACAGGACTCGGAAGATTGAGTCTATTACTGTAATAGCGACGATTACAGTCCAGTGTAAGCATGCAATAGGGTGCAAAGGGTCATACCTTAAATTTCTCCATAATGCTTACAGAGATAGGGCTTGTTACCCCAACATTTCATATTCCTGACACGTGTCTGCCATGTACTTATTTTAAAAAGTATCCGGCTTTCTATTGCTTTCTTTGTGTAAAATACCCGGTGTTCCTGCCCACGCTAGGCATTAGAGTATATTCCTCCCAGCATGGTTAGTTTTCTGGCTGTGCTGGGAGAACAGGAGGTAAGTAAAACCTTGGACAGAGGCGTGGACGTGGTATACTTGGATTTTGCAAAAGCATTCGATACAGTTCCCCACACACGGCTCATGTGTAAGGTAAGGTCTACAGGTTTGGAAATATCGGTTTGTAAATGGATAGAAAACTTTCTAAAAGACAGAATTCAGAGAGTCGTGGTTAATGATTCTTACTCTGAATGGTCTAAGGTTATCAGTGGTGTACCCCAAGGTTCAGTGCTGGGACCCTTACTTTTTAATATCTTTATAAATGATATTGGGTCTGGGATCAAAAGTGACCTTTCTGTCTTTGCAGATGACACCGAGCTATGCAGTGGAATAACGTCCTTACAGGATCTCTCCAATTTACAAGCTGACATCAATGCTCTGTCTAATTGGGCGACTATGTGGCAGATGAGGTTTAATGTTGATCAATGTAACGTTATGCACTTGGGGGCTAATAATATGCATGCACCATACATGCTAGGGGGAGTACAATTGGGGGAATCCATAGAGAAGGATCTGGGGGTTTTGGTAGATCATAAGCTCAATAATAGCATGAAATGTCAAGCTGTGGTTTCCAAAGTGAGCAAAGTCCTTTCTTAGAGGTATGGACTCCAGAGAGAGAGAGAGATAATTTTGCCTCTGTATAAATAATTAGCAAGACCTCATCTGGAATAGGCAGTTCAGTTTTGGGCACCAGTTCTCAAAAAGGATATCAGGGAACTGGAGAAAGTGCAGAGAAGGGCAACAAAACTGATAAGAGGCATGGAGGAACTCAGCTATGAGGAAAGATTAGAGGAACTGAATTTATTCACCCTTGAGAAGAGGAGATTAAGGGGGGATATGATCAACATGTATAAATATATAAGGGGTCCATATAGTGAACTTGGTGTTCAGTTATTCACTTTACAGTCAACAAAGAGGACAAGGAGGCACTCTTTACGTCTAGAGGAAAAGAGATTTCTTCTCCAAATACGGAAAGGTTTCTTCACAGTAAGAGCTGTGAAAATGTGGAATAGACTCCCTGCAGAGGTGGTTCTGGCCAGCTCAGTAGATTGCTTTAAGAAAGGCCTGGATACTTTCCTAAATGTAAATATAACTGGTTACTAACATTTATAGGTAAAGTTGATCGGGGGAAAATCCGATTGCCTGTCGGGGGATCAGGAAGGAATTTTTTCTCCTGCTTTAGCAAATTGGACCATGCGCCGTTTTTTTTTTGCCTTCCTCTACATCAACTGTGGGTATAGAATGGGGTATATGGGAGAGATAGATATATACACACACACACACACACACACACACACTTATTTTTTTTTTTATTTGTCGTTGAACTGGATGGACTTGTGTCTTTTTTCAACCTAACTATGTAACAGCCTGCCTGTCCTCCAATGGCCAAGATTTGTGCTGACACGCCCCCCCATACAGCCATTCACTGGGAAGAGGTTAAAATAAAGGGGCGATCAAGGGGTTAAATGTGTGCCTATGGGGACAAGGCCTTAATTGGATAATTGTCTCCATTTTTTTTTTTTTTTTTTAAATTGGCTTTCAAAATAATTCCATTTTTTTTTTTTTTAGGTTTTTAAGAGAGGGGTAAAATAGTTAAAATGCATTGGTATTTTTTTTCCCTTCTGTGCCTTGTTGGGAAGATTTAGAATTCTACCTACTTCCTCTCCTGGAGACACAATGGGAAGTGACAGGAAACCCACTCTTAAGCTGCCCATCAAGGGATCTGATTGAATTTCATCTATTTCCTGCTGAATTGGCAAAATGTAAATCGGTGGGTGGCCTTGCTGCCACCAACCGGCGTGAAAATAGTGGATTTTTCAATTGACATTTGTCAAAGGAGTTGGGTAGAAAAATAACTGCCAAACATTGACTGCAGCCAATCAGCTTTAGCCAATGTCCAGGTTTCTTGACAACCACGGGCGCCAGCTGTGAAAATACAATAACCTGTCAAGGGAGATTACTCTGTCCATGCCATTTAGCTTGGATGGAGGTATTTGTTTGATTTCCGTTATTCAGCCCACAGGCTGAACGAAAGAAATCTATATGTGTAAAGCCAGCATCAAACAGGAGTCTCCAAACTCTCTAAACAAAGGGCCAGTTTACTGTCCTTCAGACTTTAGGGGGGCCTGACTGTGGCCAGTGGGAGTAGAAAATGCCCTGGCATAAGAAGGAGCAAACAATGTCCTATCATTGATGTCAGTGGGAGAAATGGTGTGGGGTCACTGGGAAGAATAGCGCCCCACCGCTGGGGTCACTGGGAAGAATAGCGCCCCACCGCTGGGGAGAATAGCGCCCCACCGCTGGGGTCACTGGGAAGAATAGCGCCCCACCGCTGGGAAGAATAGCGCCCCACCGCTGGGGAGAATAGCGCCCCACCGCTGGGGTCACTGGGAAGAATAGCGCCCCACCGCTGGGAAGAATAGCGCCCCACCGCTGGGGTCACTGGGAAGAATAGCGCCCCACCGCTGGGGTCACTGGGAAGAAGAGCTGTCAGTGGGAGAAATGGGGTGGGTTCACTGGGAAGAATAGCGCCTCTTTTTGGGCTCAGTGAGGGGAAAATATGCCCATCATTGGCGTCAGTGGATGGAATAGTGCCCCAAGGGCAGGATAAAAGAAAGCAAAATAGAGCCGCAGTTTGGAGACCACTGCTCTGCACAAAGGAGCAAAGGGGGCACCTTTGGATAGCACCATTGTCATCCTGGGGGGAGGGGAGTGTGAGATGTACTAGCAGATTTACATACACTAACAAATATAAGCCAAATTCCAGCTGACACTTACAGCAATGTTTTTGTTCCCCTTTAGAGATATAGGTTTTGCACGAATAAAAGCTGATCATTTTAAATCACCCCTGCCAGTGTTAGATGGTTGTCTAATCCATGTAAACTGATACATTCTGCTGGGATTTTGTAATGTGAAAAAAAAAAAAAAACTTGCTGGCTGGATTAACAAATGAAAATAGAAGAAAGCCTAAAAAAGGAAATACAAACATCACATGTAAGAATTGGTAAACTGCCATATAATAAAGGACTGCTTTTGGGTTGAATACCACTCAAAAATCCACTTCATCCCAAATACTTTACCTGCTTCCAAGCAATTTAATCAACATAAAACATTCCATAAAATAAAAAATAAAAAAACCCCCACAGATCAGCGACACAAGACTAATAATGTTTCCACAAAGGATTATCCGAGGTATTCAAGAGAATGGAGCTCGATTCTCAGCAGCACAGAAAATCATACAATGTGCTGAGAGTGTGTTAAATCGAGATATGAAAGCTTTATGACCTCCATGTGTGGAGCCTTTTGGCTCCCATTGGGCACATGCGCCCCATTTGGACACTTGTTTGTGCAAGGCCACTCTACTCCATGTGGGCAATAATAGATAAGGGAGCTGTACCCAACAGTCTACCTGAGCGATATTCTGCTTGAAGCTCCAGGATACTCAACAAGCAAAATCCTATTTCTTCCAATGGTGCTTGTTCACAGTCCTAGGTGTGACGCGTGGAATCCTGTGCAAATCGCCACCCACACAAAATCGCGAAAGGGAACGTGCGTTCCCGCTATGCAAAATGTGAATGGGGCCTATAATGCTTGTGTACACTTGCAAAACACTCAAATAAAAATGCCTGAAAATCACTCTGCTCAAAACTGCCTATGCAGATAAAAACATACCGTGCAGCTCTGACTAAAAAGTTTAATAATTTCATTGCTATAGGTGTAGGCCATTTACATACCTTATGAAGCCTGACTGGAATACTCCCAGGACATGGCTAAGTGAGGCCTAGTCATCACTGCTCACCTCCTCCATCACAGGAGTGAGCTCTCAAATGCGGAGCTCAGAGCTACTCCATCAGGGGAGGAAAAGATTATGTGAGGGGGTTTGAATCCAAGAAAAAGCTCACTCCTGTGATGGAGGTGAGCAGTGATGACTAGGCCTCACTTAGCAACGTCCTGGGGAGTATTCCAGTCAGGCTTCATAAGGTATGTAAATGGAATACACCTATAGCAAGGGCACCTTTCAACTCAAGGCTGGTTTCACACCGGGGCGGTGAGGGCAGCGGTGGTAAAGCAGCGCTATATTTAGCGCTGCTTTACCGCCGTTTTAGCCGCGGTATGCGGCTGCTATCGGGGTGGCCAAAAAAGGGTTAAAACCCCCCCGCAAAGCGCCGCTGCATCGGCACTTTTCCGGCCGTAATACCGCGGTATCCCATTGATTTCAATTGGTAGGATTGGTAGATGCTGCTAGCAGGACTTTTTTTACCGTCCTGCTAGCGCAACGCTCCAGTGTGAAAGCCCTCCGGCTTTCACACTGGAGTTAAAGGACCCGCTATTTTCAGGCGCTATTTATAGCGCTGTAGCGCCTGAAAAACGTCTGGGTGTGAAAGGGGCCTTAGTCAGAGCTGCACGGTTTGGTTTTATCTACAGATGTTCCTTACCTGCATAGGCAGTTTTGTGGTAAAGGTGAAAACTATCCTTTTAGCCGCTTAACCAGTGTTAAATTTTCGTCTACTAAATGAATACGATTTTAGTTGACTAAAACAAGTCAGATGACTAAAATTCAACTAAAATTACATTTTAGTCAAAAGACTATGACTAAAACAAAATGTAATTTATATCACAACGGCTAAATCTGTGTCTGTAGTGCATGTCCAAACCTTCATACCATAAATATTAAAACATGTTATTCAATCTTTACTCCAGGAATATATAATGTTTGGCAGTTCTAAAGAAATAATGCATTAAAATTTAACTAAACCCATTCGATTTTAGTCGACTAAATTTTAATGTTTCTTTTTTTTTTTTTTTTTATTCAAAAAAGACCGCTGCACAAATACAGTGCAACATAAAATATTGGAACAATTGCCAATTTTATTCTCTAGGGTCTCTGCTAAAATATATACATTTTTGGGGGTTCTAAGTAAATTTCTAGCAAAAAATACTAATTTAAACTTTTAAACAAAAAGTTCCAGAAAAGGCCTAGTTTTAAAGCTGGGTACACGTGGATTGGAATCCGGCGAGCGCAGCAGGGACCAGACAAATTTGGATCCGTGTGTGTGGCCCTCCCAGTTTGATAGAAACAAATCGTTAGATGAGGCTATGATTAGGCTTACCTGTAGCTACCCCGGATATCTCCTAAACCTGCGCAGTTTAGGAGATATCCCCTGTATCAGCAAACGTCATGGACACATATGTTCGTGCTGTTGCTTCAGCTAGTGTGCTCCCGAATGCATGCGCAGGAGTGACGTCATCGCGGCTCTGGCCAATCACAGCGCCGGAGCGGTGTACGCGGACTGATACGGGGGCTTCGATCTAAAGGAGAGTATTTCATAATGAGCTGGTATGCATACTAGCTCATTATGCCTTGGTCGTGCAGGTTTTTTTTTGTTTTTTTTTTGGTTTATTTTTTTTATTATTATTATTATTTTTTTTTTTTTTGGTTTACAACCACTTTAAGATGTCCATGATGCAATATCCTACGCATGCAATCATGTGAACACTTAAAAAAAAAAATAAATAAAAAATGCAGACATTTAGGCTTCATACACACAGGACGTCAAAAACGCCACTTCTAAGAGGCATTTGAGGTTTTTTTGCCTCTAAATGACCTTCTACATTAGCCTGTGTGTCAACGGACACAGTTTTTTTTGCTGCCTGTAAACGCCCATCACCTGCGTGTTCAGAAGAGGAGCGTTTAGGTGGAAAAAAAGCCAATACTGACACATTAGTGGCTACAGTCTCACACGGTGCCGGCTTTAACCAAAATGATAGCCCCGGCATTTCAGTGCCCGCCTTCTCACCGGCATTAGCTATATAAGCATGTTGGGGAAAAACTGCAAGCCCAAATGCTTTCTCCCCTTTCTCAAAACAACATTTGTCCATTCCAGCACCCGCCAAACATGTCTGCGTTCAGAGACAGCCGCAGATATGAGAATGCGGGCAAGCCATGAGAACATTTCGCACTTTCTGGTAATTGTTGATTACGGTAGTAAAGTTTTCTACTAGTAAAATTTAAAAAAAAAAGTCTGTTTTGTATTACGATGTAAAAGTTTGTTCAAAATTAACAGAACAAACGGTTTTTCTTTTAAGGTTGCATTCACACCTGAGCGTAGCGTCTGAGCATTTTTGAGCTTTGATGTTTTGTTTTTATTAGCCAATAGAGAAAACGATTATCCGTTGCATCATCCGTTGCTAGGTTTTTCAGCTTTTCCTATTATTATTTACTTATTATTTTTTTGTTAGGGTAAGGGGTTAGTTAGGATTAGGGGTTAAATATTTATTTTTTTTGTTGTTGTTAGGGTGTTAATACTACTACTACTAATTGAATAAATACACAACTAAATAAAAATAAATCAAAATAATAAATACAATATATATATATACCTAATAATAATAATAATAATAATAAACACCCTAACACAAAATAAATATATTTTTTTAAATACAATAAATGAATACTGTGTAATAAATAAACATACCCCCAACATACATACATATACATATATATACATATATATATATATAAAATGTTTTATTCCTAATAGTAATAATAATAATAATAAACACCCTAACACAAAATAAATATTTTTTTTGTATTTTTGTTCAGGTTTGGGTGTTTATCATCATTATTAATAATAAATAATTTAATAAGGTTAGGGGTTAATTATTATTATTACATATTATTAATCTATTTTATGCATTTATTTATTAATGATGATTTTTTGTTATGTGTGTATTTATTTTACATCTATTCAGAGATTACCATTTTTTTTCTCTTTCTTCACACTTAAGATTTTCTGCTAATCAGAAAGATCTTATCAGAAAAAAAAAAAAAAAATAATTATATTATAATTTTTAATGACCCACACAAGAATGTAAAATCATAAATAGCTTGTGTCCCTTTAGTATCCAACTCCTTTCCATAATAAGATATCTGGTCCCTTTAAATGTTCTCCCTCCTCCCCACACAGATCTCTCTCATCCTCCAGGATATGTTGCAAAAAATCACCATAAAAGAAAAGGCTAGTATAGTACTTTACCCTCCAAAACTATTATTGCTGCCCACAATCATTTTTAATTCACTCTCACTTTCACTTGTGCATAAATGCACCACTTTAAACAGCATTACACTGCGTTTCAGGATAGTCAGACAATATTAGATACCGCAAGCCGGGTTCCCTACAAGGTGATGACGTCATCCAAAATCTCTGCCCAACATGTTTCGGCACATCACGCAACTTCCTCAGGGGAAGACACGTGTTGGTGACGAAACAAGTCACACGTCACTCTGCTCTGCCCCTCCAGCGCTAACTGGAGCTCTGGGCTGTGGAGGGTGCCGGAGCGGCTGGCTCGCTGAGAGGCTCCAGGCATCTGGGTGGATCCTGACTGTAAAGTCGGGATCTTTCCTGAGCCTGGCTCTGCCGAGTGACTTCAGCCAACAGCAGACTTTAGCTTGTTGTTTGCTGAAAATGGGTCACGGGAATGCAGAACGAACTGCACTCCTGTTGATCCCCAAGAGAAGTATTGCCAAAAAAAAAAAAAACTTTGGCTACACTTCTCCTTTTACGTAACATAGGTGGGAGATGTTCTGTAGTTCAGAGGCTTACAGTGATATTAACACTGACTGATATTTCAGTGCAACAGATGCACAGTGCACTAGAAGTTACAAGTTCAATGGATTTCTGGCAGGATCAATGTTTTTTTTTGTTCATGCTTATTGATCATCTATAAGAACATGTTCTTTTTTCGAACATTTAACAGACCAACAGGGAGAAAGGAGAAATGAATTGCCAGGTTTACATACACCAACTACGCATCTTTTCTTTCTGCAATTCAACTGGGCATTTTAAGTACCTATATAACGATATGCAGATTGTGTAGTGCTGGCTCCGTGGTGCCCACGGCCCACCCCCCGGTGCCCAATGTGGGTTCCTTGTTTTGGGTGAAATTTGTCCGGGTCTGGCCCAAAGACACTTTTCTTTTGGCACCAATTCGTTTTGCCCCAGCATTCCCCAAGTCTGTCCGCAGTATCAGGAGAAATATAGAGATAGATAGATAGATAGATAGATAGATAGATAGATAGATAGATAGATATGAAATAAAATTGTCAAAATGCAAAGCAACCACTATGAACACATCCTGCAATCAGACCAACTGCTAGTAAAAGTTTTTTTTTTTTCTCCTTTCACAACTGGAATTTCACAAGCCACCAAAACACAGAAGTTTCAAAGCAACTCACAGCACCCAGAAAAGGATAAGGAAATGTAACCCAAGACAGGATTTAAGGATGTAAATGCCAGAAGATGGATAAGGAAAGGAGGGGGGAGAAGAGTGCACAGAGCTTTGACAAGGAGATGATGTGAGAGGAGGAAATAGCAAAACAAAAAAAACAGGGAAGAGACAACAGTGCAGAGAATAAAAGAGGAAAATAGAAGATATTCACAAGAAATATTTAGACAAGAGAGACATGGAGGAAAGTTTATCAAGACTGCAGAAAAGAAAACAAGAAGGGGAATTGTTGCCCTTGGCAATCAGATTTTTTACCTCTGTAAAATAAAAGATGAACCTGATTGGCTGCTCCTGAGAACAAGTATAGAGAGTGTTTATTTTCTGTCCTCCAGTTTTAATGGATCAGCCCCACAGGACTCCTCCACAAAGATATGTAGAAAACCATTTCTGGTCAGATTTCTGGAAGATGGTGACATTAGAGGAAGCCGATGTGTAGGGATGAGAAGTGTAATAGTAGTAGTAGGGATGAGAAGTGTAGTAGTGGTAGGGATGAGAAGTGTAGTAGCGATAGTAGTAGGGATGAGAAGTGTAGTAGTAAGGATTGAGAAGTGTAGTAGTAGTAGTAGGGATTGAGAAGTGTAATAGTAGTAGTAGGGATGAGAGGTGCAGTAGGGATGAGAGGTGTAGTAGTAGTAGGGATGAGAGGTGCAGTAGTAGTAGTAGGGATGAGAGGTGCAGTAGTAGGGATGAGAGGTGCAGTAGTAGTAGTAGGGATGAGAGGTGCAGTAGTAGTAGGGATGAGAGGTGCAGTAGTAGTAGGGATGAGAGGTGCAGTAGTAGTAGGGATGAGAGGTGCAGTAGTAGTAGGGATGAGAGGTGCAGTAGTAGTAGGGATGAGAGGTGCAGTAGTAGTAGGGATGAGAGGTGCAGTAGTAGTAGGGATGAGAGGTGCAGTAGTAGTAGGGATGAGAGGTGCAGTAGTAGTAGGGATGAGAAGTGCAGTAGTAGTAGGGATGAGAGGTGCAGTAGTAGTAGTAGGGATGAGAGGTGCAGTAGTAGTAGGGATGAGAGGTGCAGTAGTAGTAGGGATGAGAGGTGCAGTAGTAGTAGGGATGAGAGGTGCAGTAGTAGTAGGGATGAGAGGTGTAGTAGTAGTAGTAGGGATGAGAGGTGTAGTAGTAGTAGTAGGGATGAGAGGTGTAGTAGTAGTAGTAGGGATGAGAAGTGCAGTAGTAGTAGTAGGGATGAGAAGTGCAGTAGTAGTAGTAGGGATGAGAGGTGTAGTAGTAGTAGTAGGGATGAGAGGTGTAGTAGTAGTAGTAGGGATGAGAGGTGTAGTAGTAGTAGTAGGGATGAGAGGTGTAGTAGTAGTGATGAGAGGTGCAGTAGTAGTAGTAGGGATGAGAGGTGTAGTAGTAGTGTAGTAGTAGTAGGGATGAGAGGTGTAGTAGTAGTAGTAGGGATGAGAGGTGTAGTAGTAGTAGTAGGGATGAGAGGTGTAGTAGTAGTAGTAGGGATGAGAGGTGTAGTAGTAGTAGTAGGGATGAGAGGTGCAGTAGTAGTAGGGATGAGAGGTGTAGTAGTACTAGGCATGAGAGGTGCAGTAGTAGTACTAGGGATGAGAGGTGCAGTAGTAGTACTAGGGATGAGAGGTGCAGTAGTGGTACTAGGGATGAGAGGTGCAGTAGTAGTACTACTAGGGATGAGAGGTGTAGTAGTAGTAGTAGTACTAGGGATGAGAGGTGTAGTAGTACTAGGGATGAGAGGTGTAGTAGGGATGATGACAGGGCTCGGTAATGAATGGACAGTGATGATCGCTCCCCCGGGATATCAGTGTATACTCCGGATCGCACAGTCCGCCAGCTCTCTCCTACCTGCGGGACGTCATGTCAGCTCTCCGCTCGGCCTATGTGCTGTGCTCACAAAGCGGACCGGTCCCGTTCTTCCTCCTCCAGCACTGATGATCGGCTCTGGGTCCCGGACTATCCGCTCTCCCGGCTCGCCTGCTTCATACAGATCCGGTCACCCCCAGTAAGCGCCTGTAACTCCCGGACTTCATAGCCCCTCCCACCATCACACCCACCATGACCACATAACGCGGCGCTACCCGCCCCTTCATAGAATATTAAAGAAAGGTCACGCCTCTTAGCCGGTCTGAGCTTCGCTGTGGAATGACCTGCCAATCAGGCGGCAGCACTTGCCGTCTCTCCCAGCAGCTGACTACTCACTGGCTGTCCGGGTGTAGCGCGTCACGGCGCCGGGAACACTCCGCCCACATGGGGGCAGAGACCCTAGTTGGGCGGGGCGTTGAGGGAGCGAGTTCAGGTGTATGAGGCGGTGAGGAGGCGGAGCTCTATATTAGAGCGGAGTTGGGGGCGGGGTACACCGAGTTGCTGTACAGGTAGTCATGTGACCGGGGAGATGGAGTGAGTACTCTCTGCTATGCCGGTTTTCCTATGTGGTCTCTGGTAATACTAGAGGCTGGAGTCTTACTTCTCTTGCTGTCCTGTCACACATGGGTGAGGTGTATTTGTGGCGTGTTGTCACCAGTGTCGGGTCCAGGCCATCCAATCCCAGAGGACTGCACCCTACAACCCTCCATTGGGTGGTAGGGGGGTAATAGTGTCACACACACCACTATGTTATATAATTGTACCAATGTTTGTGTATACTACAGCCACATCAAACATTTAACATTAGAGTTGGGTGAACAGTTCCAGGAAGTTTGGCCGGTACATCACCCATTCAGTGAACACCCCAATTTGCAGGGTCCACAATGCACTGAAGCACCCATTCAATTTGCAGTGGTCACACAATGCAAAATGAAAAAAAAACTGGCCCCCCCCAAAATCCATACCAGACTCTTATCATTGACAGGCCAGAAAAGGAGGGGGGGGGGGACATGAAAGTGAACGTCCTCACCAGGCCAGACTACAATAACTGTCCATAATAATGTGGTGCCCCAGGCTGAACTCCCGGGAGCACCTCCAGAAAGCAGTTGTGGTGTCATCCTCTCCCAAGAGCACAGATGCTCCCACACACACCGTTCCTATACACGTTGGTGATCCTTGTCTATCAGCTGGAAAAGCCCATCCAGTGTGTACTGGACAAGGAAGCCATATTCCTCCTGGATCCTCTTCTTAAGATAGCATATTAGTTGAATACCTCAAACATTGGGATTTTAAAGGCAATGCATAACCAAAAAAACATCATATATGTATAAAAAAATCAAGTTAGACTTACCGGTAAACTTGTTTTCAAGAGTCTTTCAGGACAGCACCGGAGAGAGAGACTCCTCCCTTTGTCCACAGGAAACACCTCTTCCACCAAACAGTATATATATATATATGTAAAACACATTAGGGCGGGATGCTGCTGTCCTGAAAGACTCTTGGAAAACAAGTTACCGTAAGTCTAACTTGATTTTTCCCCCTTTCATTCTAAGTCCTGACTGGGCAAAGCTTCGCCCAATCAGGACACAGTAAATAGCTGGTTGCTAAGGAGCAGCCCGGGAAGGCAGCAGCGGTGTCCTTAACAACGGATGAGTCATCAGCTGTCAACAGGCTGTCCCGCTGACAGCTGCATGGGAAAAAAAAAACATTGCCGGCAATAGAAAAATATTTTTTAAAAAATGGCGCCCCCCCCCCTGATGCATACCAGGCCCCAGCCAAAATGAAAAAAAACTATGTGGGGTCCCACACACACCGTTCCTATACAGGTTGGTGATCCTTGTCTATCAGCTGGAAAAGCCAATCCAGTGTGTACTGGACAAGGAAGCCATATTCCTCCTGGATCCTCTTCTTAAGATAGCATATTAGTTGAATACCGCAAACATTGGGATTTTAAAGGCAATGTATAACCAAAAAAACATCATATATGTATAGAAAAAAATAATAATTATTATTACAAAAAAGTCCCCACGACCTGCACAAAGGTGCCTATGCCAGGCTGATAATGACAGCATAGAGCCCCCCCCCCCCCCCAACAAGAGGATGGTGAGATTCCAGCTGTCACTGTCATAGGACCATGGGTCAAACGGAAACGCTTGGCTTTTGGACCGTCTTAAGGGCACAATTATGGGGACAACCCAAATATTTTGGGTACGGGCACAAAAGACCCCAGAACAATGCACATCTGGTATGGTGTATGTACCCCAAGGAATAAACTAAAACCAATTTGGTTTTAGTTTTTTCCTTGGGGTACATACACAGCCTGACATAGGCACCTTTGTGCAGGTCGTGGGGTGATGTCCACTTCGGGACCATCAGTGTCCACGAGGTGGCCCCTCCCCCTCTTGCACAAATACATCAGTGTGCGGTCTGTCGGCCACGCGGCCATTGCTATATTGGTGGTCCGCGTGGTCGTCATGGTGATCTACAATGAGCGGCGGCATCGTCTCCTTGGTGGCAATGCCGATTTTCTCATTTATGGCGGTCCTGCCCAGCATCCGCATTGGCAACACCATTGCCATGGCTACGTTGGGAGAGTGGCGGCGTTGTTTCCTTGGTGATGGTGCCGCTGTCTCTCTGTCCCGGCGGTATGGCTTCACTGGCTGTGAGGTAATTTCCGGTTCCGGATGGCAGCATCACCACCATGACCACATGGGGCGGATGGTGGCGCCGCCGCTTCCACAATGATTGGGGGGTGCAACAGCATTGGTGGATCCTCCGGCCTCCAGCGGATGGGGCCGAATCACGCCGGTCCTACCACACTGGTCCCGCCCGCTGCTGGTTGAGTGACGCAGCGGTGGTTTTTCCGCATTGCGTCACATTTTGGCGCCTTTTTTGCAAATTATGGGGCTATTTAAGGCAAACGCCAGGGGCCCAGGGGACGTCAGCTCCATTTATGTCATTTGGGTCAAAGGGAACAGTGGCTTACACTGGAAAGGTGGACCTTATCTGTGCTGGACCAGGACCGGTGGTGGTGTGGAGAATCCAGCTTAGAGCACTTTATTTGAAGCCATTTGTACGTTTTTTAGTCTTTTTTTTTATATATTATAAAAAATGTAAAAAAAAATCTTCATATATATATATATTTTAGATATATTTTTGTAATTATTTTCTTAGGTCCCTTATACCCTTCTCTCCGCCCAGATGCTTTTGGGGGTTTGAGACATTTTTGGTGGAGCATTTTCTTAATGAATGTCCTCGTAGAGTTCTTTACTCTTGGGCCCCTTTATGCGGTGGAAGACTGTGACCGTTCTGGGTGGTTTTGCCTAAAGTGGGGGAGCATCTCTATCCTGGATTAATAGGTTGACATGTAAGTAGATTTTCAGGGGCGCTATGCATACGCCTATTGATATGTATAAATGTATAAACAAACATTACTTTGTGTTTTATCTGTATTGATTTCATATTCTGTGTTTTCAGAGAGTGGCTTCCCTGAGGAAGAATTTATATGCATTATTCGAAACGCGTCAGTTTTTCAACTACTTACCATTTAGAGCCATGATGTACCATATGTCTCTTTACTGAATTGTAGCTTGAAATTGCCACTCTCCAATTGTCATATGTTTGTAAAACCTAAGTATTTCATTCTATGATTGTTTGTATCCTTCGTACAACCATCATTTTTAGATTTTTTGTAATAATAAATAATTAGGGCTGCAACTAATGATTATTTTCATAATCGATTAGTTGGCCGATTATTGTTTCGAATAATCGATTAATCGGTTAAAAAAAAAAGTGTGGTGTATAATTTAGTTAATATGTAAAGTTTAAAAAAAAAGGCAATTTATTCTTAAATATCTCTATACAGTGGTAAATATAAATAACCAACTATATGGTTAGGGAGCAAAATATTTAATCCACTCTGAGAATAACAGACAGAAGAGATACTTTTTTTGGCCAATTAGTTGTTGGGCAGATTAAAGAAACACAAATTGCTGCAAAAACGCATTACATTTTTTTTCGCAGCTTCTTCATTGAAGTATATTGAACCAAAAAAAAGCACCGTTTTGCGTAAAAAAAAAAAAAAAAAAAAAAGTCCCTGACCCTTTCCAAACAGCAGTGGCTGAAAAAAGCATAGATGTGAACGTGTCCCATAGGAAACCATGTAAATTAACTGTAGTGCGTTTCTACAAAAAGCACCCAAAAACAATGGGGGTTAAAACAACATAATGGGGGTTAAAAAAACGAAAATTAGCCCTTTATAGTACAAAAAAAAATAAAAAATCAGATAATCACTTTGCTTTTTTTGTACTATAAAGGGCTCATTTTAGTTTTTTTTAACCCCCATTTTTTAACCCCATTATGGTACTGGCCGATTAATCGATTATGAAAATATAATCGATTAATTTCATAATCGATTAATTTCATAATCGATTAGTTGTTGATTAATCGATTAGTTGTTTCAGCCCTATAAATAATATTCTTTTTTCTATACATGTATGATCTTTTTTTGGTTTTACATTGCCTTTAAAATCCCAATGTTTGAGGTATTCAACGAATATGTTTGTCAAGGGATGATGGCAATTACATGCCGTTCCACATGAGTCTAATTAATTATTGTCTTAAGATAGCATTTCTAACTTCAGTAGAGCAGCACGATTCTGGCCAAAATGAGAATCACTATTTTTTTGCTTAGAATAAAAAGATCGCGATTCTCACGGTGTAAAATCTTTCACATTATACAAAAAAAAAAATTGGGCTAACTTTAAGTTTAACTTAACTTTGGGCTAACTTTACTGGTTAGTTTTTTATTTAAATTCATTAAAGTGTAATTTTTTTCCCAAACGGCTTCAGCAGAGCAGAGAGAATTCTCTGCATAGAAAGAATCAAGAAATATTTTGTCAAGATCGCAAGGGGGGAAAAAATCGCGATCACCACGTCACCTGCCACACATTACAGATTGTCACTTACCACGTCACGGATTGTCACTTGCCACATGTTATGGATTGTCACTTGCTGTGTCACTTTCCTGCTGTGTCACAGAGTCAGGCAGCAGATTATCAGTCAGGCAGCAAAGAGATAATGTCATCTCTCTGCTTACCGGCTGCCTGCACAGTGAGGGGGGAACTGCACTGCAGGGATGCAGGGCGGGCGGTGAGAGATGATGTCATCTCTCTACTCCCCCGCTCGCCAGCTCCCTGATTGGCCAGCCCGCTGACACCCGCACTCTCACCCGCGGACCAGCCCGCGCTGTTAACCCGCGGACCCGCCTGCGCTGGTAACCCGCTCAGCCACCCGAAGACCCGCGGAGCCACCCGCTCTCACCGGGCCCCACTTGGCTGCGGGCCCCATAGCGCCCGCGTGTGTTGCTATGGCGGTAGTTCCACCACTGTCTGCACTGCACTGTAGTATATACTATGCACTGAACTATATACTCTGCATTGCAGTATAATATACACTCTGCACTGCACAGTAGTGTATGCTATGCACTGCGTTATATACTCTACACTGACTGCACTGTATTATACACTGCCTGCACTGTAATATATATATATATATATATATATATACTACACTATAATATATATTCTACACTGACTGTACTGTAGTATATATTCACACTGACTGCACCGTAATATATATTCTACACTGATTGCACTATAATATATATTCTACACTGCACTCTATACATAATACTACACTAACTACATGCTCTATCCACTAACTAACCTGCCTACGCTATCTCCACTCCCACACACTGCAACCGAGTAAGCAGCCTTATATAGTGTGGGGCGTGGACTTAGCACCTGAACCATGATTGGCCAAAGGCACCCTGCCTTCGACCAGTTATGGCTCTCACAGCACATCGTGCTGTGATTGTCCAAAGCATACAGGTCAGGTGCATGCTTTGGCCAATCAGCAGCCATCAATGCACTGCGATCTTAAGCTGCCGCAAGCGCCCCATATGTGTTTTGTTCTACAAACAAACGAACACCCGATGTTCAAGCCCATCCCTATTGACCACGAACCCTACGGCCATGTTATTCTCACTGATGCTGGGCTCGGAACATTTTCTACCTCCACTGGCCACAATCCGGCCCCCCCCTAAAGTCTGAGAGACTGTGAACAAGCCCTTTGTTTGAAAAGTTTGGAGACCCTTGGTCTAGAGAGTGAAGTGATGGGGAGTACAGAATGAACAGCTTAGTGTACAGGGTGCAGCAGTGTAGAGTGTAGCTCAAATACCACAGTGTACAGGGTGGAGTGGTGTGGAGTACAGACTGTACAGCCCAATGTGCACAGTGTGGGGTATTGCACATACAGTACAGTGTGCTGAGATGAGCAGTGTGGAGTATACAACATATAGCACATAGGGTGACCAGGCGTCCCGGATTGCCGGGGAAAGTCCTGCATCTTGGAGGTCTGTCCCGGGTTCAGGGCACCTTCATTCCGGGACAATACAGTGTCCCAGAATGAAATTTACATGGCCGATGCAGCCTTTCACGATTCTGTGGCCATGTCTGTCTGTCTCCTCTTCCGGCTCTTAAGCCCCACCAACGATTTCATCCTATCAGCACAGAGTAAGGGGGCGGGAGGAGCGGGAGATTTGCACAGACAACGGGATTGGCGGAGTCTTTTCATAACAGCTCCTCCCGCCCACCTGCTCTGCTGATAGGCAGAGTCGTCTTTGCCCTCAGGGTAGTAGAGGGTGATTGGTTGGAGGAGTGGGGCTGGCAGTCGGGTAGTAGTAAGGTGGATGGAGGTGTAGGTCGGGATAGCGGTGCTGGCTCCCTGTCAGACGTGCAGTGTACGGCGGATCCTGGTGATCGGTGCTCTGGCACTGCTCGTCTCTCGTGACTGAAATGGGGGCGGGGTGCTCCCTGTGTCTGTCACCCCGAGTCCCTCCCGTGCTTCCCAGGCCTCGGGTCCCTCCTCGGTGCTCGCTCACCCCCAGCTGCTCCTCCCTGATTGTCTCCCCCAGCTCTAAACCCAGGTCCCTCTGGCTGTCAATGTCCAGGGCCCCCTCTGACACTGTCCTCTGCCCTCTACTCCTCCATTAAACCCTGTGTGGGAGCCCTCTCTTCTTCCTGTACCTCCCATCTACCCTGCACCCCTCACCCCTCTACTCTACAGAACCCCCAAGGAGCTTACAATCTAAGCTCCCTAACTCACATTCATACACATACTAGGGCCAATGTACCTCCCAGCATGTCTTTGTAGTGTGGGAGGGAACTGGAGTACCTGGAGGAAACCCACACAGGCGAAGGGAGAACATGCAAACTCCAGGCAGGTGATGCTGTGGTTGGGGATTGAAGCGACGACCCCGGTGCTGCCAGGCAGAAGAGCTAACCACCTAATTCCTCTAACTTGTGGTGGGATTGCAGCTTCTTGTTGTATGTTTCTGTACAATGTAATAGCTCCTATGCTGCACTGCATGTGGATTAAGCTGGACTCATAGGAACATCTTAGTCTGCCAAAGACAAGCAGTTACTCATTGGGCCATTTTATATTCAAATTTCTTTAAAAAGCCAAAAGAGAGAAATGAGAACGAAAAGAGAATAGTTTGTATAGAGGGGGAAGATGGTGGGAGGAACGGCGGTGCTGGGGGAACTACTTGGAGGATATTAATGGATAGAAATCTGCTGATAGAGCTGGTGCCGGTTTGGGCACCGGAATGTGGAAGCCTATAGATTGTGGGAGGAGCTTCTAAAGGGGATTTATTAATAAAAGCGCGTTGTACGATGACCTTGTCCTTTCCTTTTTGGGTGATTGGTGGAAATCCATTGAGGGGAGAATATATCTATTGGATAAGGAAATGCTGATTTGGTAGTTTTTGGTGATAAAATAACGTGTGATTGGCACAGAGGTCCTCAGGGTTCTGGGGGGAGGGGCATTAGCACCATCACTGGCGGGGAGCACTTTTTATATTGAATTTTAAGGATCACTTGTATAAAAGCACGGGGGATTCTGAGCAAGACAGGTGCTCCTAATATGCCCGTCTCCTATTGTGGTGTTCGAGGAGCTCAGGAAGATTCACTGCACAAGGCAAGCATAGAACGCAGGGTGGCTGTGAGGCTGAAAAGGAGCCAGTGCAGTGACCTCTGTTATCTTCCCCAGAGCAGAGTTATGTTCGTGAAAAAAAACGGGGAGCTTTGCTCTCATTACCGTCCAGTGTAATTTTCAATCAGAGTTTTCATCAGAGTTTCCCTTTACACCACAGTCCACAGAGTCCCCCTTTAAATTAGAGTCTGCAGAGTTCCCCCTTGCCCTGCCCTTACACTGTGAACTCTGATACTGCAGACTGTGATGTAAGGGGAACACTGCAGACTGTGATGTAAGGCGAACACTGCAGACTGTGATGTAAGGGGAACACTGCAGACTGCGATGTAAGGGGAACACTGCAGACTGTGATGTAAGGGGAACACTGCAGACTGTGATGTAAGGCGAACACTGCAGACTGTGATGTAAGGCAAACACTGCAGACTGTGATGTAAGGCGAACACTGCAGACTGTGATGTCAGGGGAACACTGCAGACTGTGATGTAAGGCGAACACTGCAGACTGTGATGTAAGGGGAACACTGCAGACTGTGATGTCAGGAGAACACTGCAGACTGTGATGTCAGGAGAACACTGCAGACTGTGATGTCAGGAGAACACTGCAGACTGTGATGTAAGGAGAACACTGCAGACTGTGATGTAAGGAGAACACTGCAGACTGTGATGTAAGGGGAACACTGCAGACTGTGATGTAAGGAGAACACTGCAGACTGTGATGTAAGGGGAACACTGCAGACTGTGATGTCAGGAGAACACTGCAGACTGTGATGTAAGGGGAACACTGCAGACTGTGATGTAAGGAGAACACTGCAGACTGTGATGTCAGGAGAACACTGCAGACTGTGATGTAAGGGGAACACTGCAGACTGTGATGTCAGGAGAACACTGCAGACTGTGATGTAAGGGGAACACTGCAGACTGTGATGTAAGGAGAACACTGCAGACTGTGATGTCAGGAGAACACTGCAGACTGTGATGTAAGGGGAACACTGCAGACTGTGATGTAAGGGGAACACTGCAGACTGTGATGTAAGGGGAACACTGCAGACTGTGATGTAAGGGGAACACTGCAGACTGTGATGTAAGGGGAACACTGCAGACTGATGTAAGGGGAACACTGCAGACTGTGATGTCAGGAGAACACTGCAGACTGTGATGTCAGGGGAACACTGCAGACTGTGATGTAAGGAGAACACTGCAGACTGTGATGTAAGGGGAACACTGCAGACTGTGATGTAAGGGGAACACTGCAGACTGTGATGTAAGGGGAACACTGCAGACTGTGATGTAAGGGGAACACTGCAGACTGTGATGTAAGGGGAACACTGCAGACTGTGATGTAAGGGGAACACTGCAGACTGTGATGTAAGGGGAACACTGCAGACTGTGATGTAAGGGGAACACTGCAGACTGTGATGTCAGGAGAACACTGCAGACTGTGATGTCAGGAGAACACTGCAGACTGTGATGTCAGGAGAACACTGCAGACTGTGATGTCAGGAGAACACTGCAGACTGTGATGTCAGGAGAACACTGCAGACTGTGATGTCAGGGGAACACTGCAGACTGTGATGTAAGGGAACACTGCAGACTGTGATGTCAGGAGAACACTGCAGACTGTGATGTCAGGAGAACACTGCAGACTGTGATGTCAGGAGAACACTGCAGACTGTGATGTCAGGAGAACACTGCAGACTGTGATGTCAGGAGAACACTGCAGACTGTGATGTAAGGGGAACACTGCAGACTGTGATGTAAGGGGAACACTGCAGACTGTGATGTAAGGGGAACACTGCAGACTGTGATGTAAGGGGAACACTGCAGACTGTGATGTAAGGGGAACACTGCAGACTGTGATGTCAGGAGAACACTGCAGACTGTGATGTAAGGGGAACACTGCAGACTGTGATGTAAGGGGAACACTGCAGACTGTGATGTCAGGAGAACACTGCAGACTGTGATGTCAGGAGAACACTGCAGACTGTGATGTCAGGAGAACACTGCAGACTGTGATGTAAGGGGAACACTGCAGACTGTGATGTAAGGGGAACACTGCAGACTGTGATGTAAGGAGAACACTGCAGACTGTGATGTAAGGGGAACACTGCAGACTGTGATGTAAGGGGAACACTGCAGACTGTGATGTAAGGGGAACACTGCAGACTGTGATGTAAGGGGAACACGGCAGACTGTGATGTAAGGAGAACACGGCAGACTGTGATGTAAGGGGAACACTGCAGACTGTGATGTAAGGGGAACACGGCAGACTGTGATGTAAGGAGAACACGGCAGACTGTGATGTAAGGGGAACACTGCAGTCTGTGATGTAAGGGGAACACGGCAGACTGTGATGTAAGGGGAACACGGCAGACTGTGATGTAAGGGGAACACGGCAGACTGTGATGTAAGGGGAACACGGCAGACTGTGATGTAAGGGGAACACGGCAGACTGTGATGTAAGGAGAACACGGCAGACTGTGATGTAAGGGGAACACTGCAGACTGTGATGTAAGGGGAACACTGCAGACTGTGATGTAAGGGGAACACTGCAGACTGTGATGTCAGGAGAACACTGCAGACTGTGATGTCAGGAGAACACTGCAGACTGCGATGTCAGGAGAACACTGCAGACTGCGATGTAAGGGGAACACTGCAGACTGTGATGTCAGGAGAACACTGCAGACTGTGATGTCAGGAGAACACTGCAGACTGTGATGTCAGGGGAACACTGCAGACTGTGATGTCAGGGGAACACTGCAGACTGTGATGTAAGGGGAACACTGCAGACTGCGATGTAAGGGGAACACTGCAGACTGTGATGTCAGGGGAACACTGCAGACTGTGATGTAAGGGGGAACACTGCAGACTGTGATGTCAGGGGAACACTGCAGACTGTGATGTAAGGGGAACACGGCAGACTGTGATGTAAGGGGAACACTGCAGACTGTGATGTAAGGGGAACACTGCAGACTGTGATGTAAGGGGGAACACTGCAGACTGTGATGTAAGGGGGAACACTGCAGACTGTGATGTAAGGGGGAACACTGCAGACTGTGATGTAAGGGGAACACTGCAGACTGTGATGTAATGGGAACACTGCTATTTCTAAATACTGTATTTCACCCATAGCCGCCGAATGTATGACTCGGCCCTGCCCCGCATCATTGGATTTGATCGACAGCAGCGGGAGCCAATGGGGGCGCTTCTATCAATCTATCCAACCGAGAACTAGTGTTAATTTTGGCAGCAAATTTCGATTTAGTTTTAGTCCCATTTTAGTCTTCTGCAGATGTTTTAGTTTTAGTCGTATTTAGTCGACTAAATCTCGACTAAAACATATTTTAGTCATCTAAAATCGAATGGTTGTAAATAAATTGTAATGTATTAGTTAATATTTCTCTACAATTTCCAAGCTTATTATATACTGCTGGAGTGAAAAATCGAATATGTTATTACTTATCGTATTGAGGTATAAACATGCACTACAGACCAGTGTTAATTTTGAAGTCAAATTTAAATTAGTCTTAGCCCCCGTACACACGGTCGAAAATTCCGACGGAAAATGTCCGATCGCACCATGTTGTCGGAAAATCCGCCCGTGTGTGGTCTCCACCCGCCCGCCCGATCCTGCTCTCAAATTTTCCGACAACAAAATCCGATCGGACTTTTTCCGATCGTGTGTAGAGAATTCCGACAGACAAAGTGCCACGCATGCTCAGATCAAATTATGAGACCAAAGCTAATTGTCTCTACGTAGTCCCGTCGTACGCAACGAACGTCACCACGTTCAGAATGAACGGATTCTCCGACAACTTTGTCCAACCCTGTGTATGCAACACCAGTGTCGGACAAAATCCGTCTAAAAAAATCCAACGGATTTTGTGGTCGGAATTTCCGACCGTGTGTACGGGGGCTAAGTCTTTTGACTAAAATGCCATTTTAGTTTCAGTCGTATTTTAGTCATCTCAGTTGTTTTAGTTTTAGTTGTATTTTAGTTGATTAAAATAGTATTCATTTAGTCGACTAAAATGTTTTAGTCGTTTTAGTTGATTAAATTAACACTGCCGAGAACCCCCAGGCAGAGAGACAGCGCGTCCCCGGCGGGTCAAGTTCTAGGGCTCAGGTAAATAAAACGGGGGCCGGTCACTGCCAGGTGTTTTTTCACCTTAAAGTGGAGTTCCCATTATAAAAAAAAAAAATGAAAAGTCATCAGCTACAAATACTACAGCTGCTGACTTTTAATAATCGGACACTTACCTGTCCCAGGGTCCAGCGATACGGGTGGATCAAAGCCCCGCTCGTCTCCCCCTCCACTCGGCGGCGCCATCATTTTAACTGTGGGCGCCCGGGTGTGTCTTCACCTGTCATCGGGAGCAGCGATAAGTGTCATGTTACACACAGCCACGCCCCCAGACAGTTAGAAACACTCCCCCAGGACACACATAACCCCTCCCTCGCCCCCTAGTGGTTAACCCCTTCACTGTCAGTGACATTTTTACAATAATCAGTGCAATTTTATAGCACTGATTGCTGTATTAATGCCAATGGTCCCAAAAATGTGTCAAAAAATGTCCGATGTGTCCGCTATAATGTCGCAGTCACAATAAAAATCGCTGATCGCCGGCACTACTAGTAAAAAAAAAATTATTAATAAAAATGCCATAAAACTATCCCCTATTTTGTAGACGCTATAACCATTGTGCAAACCAATCAATAATCGCTTATTGCGATTTACTTTTACCAAAAATATGTAGAAGAATACGTATCGGCCTAAACTGAGGAAAAAATATATTTTTGGGGGATATTTATTATAGCAAAAAGTAAAAAATAATGTGTTTTTTTTTTTTCCAAATTTACGCTCTTTTTTTTGTTTATAGCACAAAAAATAAAAACCGCAGAGGTGATCAAATACCACCAAAAGAAAGCTCTATTTATGGGGGAAAAAAAAAACGTCAATTTTGTTTGGATGCAACTTTGCACAACCGCGCAATTGTCAGTTAAATTGACGCAGTGACGAATCGCAAAAAGTGCTCTGGTCAGGAAGGGGGTAAATGCTTCCGGGGCTGAAGTGGTTAATTCATTATTTTTTTTGGGGGTGGAACTCCACTTTAATGCATAGGATCCCACCAGCAGGATGAACCATGCTGCCCAAAATGGGAAAATTGTATTTCTGTATTTTCTCCCATTTTATTTCATGGGGTATTGCTGAAACGTTCTATGAATTTTGTCTTTGTTTTCCGTAGTTTTGTCATTTTAATTTTTGTACTTATTTTTACACACTTTGAGATTTAAAATTTTAACATAAATAAGCAAAGGCTCATATTCCTAGAGACGTTGGTGCATTGTGTTTCCAGTGTCTGCATGCTCGGTCTAAGCTCTTTGTTAATCTGAATGCAATTGCACTGTGTGTTTGCGGATTGAATGCAGATTAACCACTTAAGGACCGCCTCATGCCGATATATGTCGGCAGAATGGCACGGCTGGGCACAAGCACATACAGGTACGTTGCCCTTTAAGAGCCCAGCCGTGGGTCGCGTGCGCGCCACCGACAGCGCGCTCGCGACCCGGTCCTGAGCTCCGTGACCATGGCCGCAGGACCCGCGGACCCGATCGCCGCTGGTGTCCCGCGATCGGGTCACAGAGCTGAAGAACGGAGAGAGGTAAGTGTAAACAAACCTCTCCCCTTGCTTCCTAGTGAGGCTGTCACTGATCGTCTGTTCCATGGCATAGGGAATGATGATCAGTGATGTCACACGCCAAGCCACGCCCCCCTACAGTAAAAAAAAAAAACCACATAGGTCACATTTAACCCCCACACTGCCCCCTAGTGGTTAACCCCTTCACTGCCAGTGACAATTTTACAGTAATCAATGCATTTTTAATCGCACTGATCGCTGTATTAATGCCAATGGTCCCAAAAATGTGTCAAAATTGTCTGACGTGTCCGCCATAATGTCGCAGTCACTGATTGCCGCCATTACTAGTAAAAAAAAAATTATTAATAAAAATGCCATAAAACTATCCCCTATTTTGTAGACGCTATAACTTTTGCGCAAACCAATCAATAAACGCTTATTGCGATTTTATTTACCAAAAATATGTAGAAGAATACGTATCAGCCTAAACTGAGGAGAAAAAACGTTTTTTTATATATTTTTTGGGGATAATTATTATAGCAAAAAGTAAAAAAAATATAGCATTTTTTTCAAAATTGTCGCTCTATTTTTGTTTATAGCGCACAAAATAAAAACCGCAGAGGTGATCAAATACCACCAAAAGAAAGATCTATTTGTGGAAAAAAAAAGGATGCCAATGTCCCTCTCCCTATAAAAGTGATCTTGCGGCAAATCCGCAAAGGAGACCACTTTTATCTTGAAGTGGACCGCCGGCCAAACTGTTGGGCTGTCGGTCCACTTCAAGATAAAAGTGGTCTCTGCGGCGGACTCTGCGAGGGGCCCCCTCCCACCGCGCTCCCGTGCCCTTCATCACTTACCGCAGCTGTTTTTTAATTCTTTTTTTAAATGAAAATTTTTTATTTATTTTTTATTGCATTTTAGTGTAAATATGAGATCTGAGGTCTTTTTGACACCAGATCTCATATTTAAGAGGTCCTGTCATGCTTTTTTTTTTTCTATTACAAGGGATGTTTACATTCCTTGTAATAGGAAAAAAAGTGACACAATTTTTTTTTTCTTTTTTAAAGAAAAAAAAGTTAAAATAAATAACAAAAAAATAAAATGTTTTAAACGCGCCCCGTCCCCACAAGCACGCCTGCAGAAGCGAACACATACGTGAGTAGCGCCCGTATGTGAAAATGGTGTTCAAACCACACATGTGAGGTATTGTCGTGATTGGTAGAGTTAGTGCAATAATTTTAGCCCTACACCTCCCTCTAACTCAAAACATGCAACCTGTAGAATTTTTTTAAAACGTCGCCTATGGAGATTTTTAAGGGTAAAAGTTTGTCGCCATTCCACGAGCGGGCGCAATTTTGAAGCGTGACATGTTGTGTATCAATTTACTCTGCGTAACATTATCTTTCACAATATTAAAAAAAAAATTGGGCTAACTTTACTGTTGTCTTATTTTTTAATTAAAAAAAGTATTTTTTTTCCAAAAACAGTGCGCTTCTAAGACCGCTGCGCAAATACGGTGTGACAGAAAGTATTGCAATGACCGCCATTTTATTCTCTAGGGTGTTAGAATTTTTTTTTATAATGTTTGGGGGTTCTAATTTTTTTTCTAGAAAAAAAAACTGTTTTTAACTTGTAATGGCACATCTAAAAAAGAGGCTCGGTCCTTAAAGCGTAGGACCACCTTAAAAAAAAAAAAAATTGCATTAACATTCTTAAAAATGTAAAAAAAAAAAACCTGTTTCTAGGCAGTCTCCTTATCTGCCTCTTCCTATTCCGCTGCGCTGTTTCTTCAGTTCCTCCTCTTCGGCGAGCCGCCCCGTTGTCTTCTGGGACATGTGTGTGTCCCATAAAACAACAAGTCCATTCAGAAAGCGCTGCGCGACTCGCGCATGCGCAGTAGGAAATGGGGAGTGAAGCCGCAAGGCTCCACTGCTTGTTTCCCTTACTTAGGGTGGCGGCGCCGGCACCCGATCCGATGGACGGATCGGCCACGGGGGGCCGACATTGCGGGCTCGCTGGACAGGTAAGTGTCCTTATTGAAAGTCAGCAGCTTCAGTGTTTGTAGTTGCTGACTTAAAAAAAAAAAAAAACGGCCGGACCTCCTCTTTAAATACCAGTGTGTAAAACAAAAAAAACCTAGATCAAGGTTTGATCTAGGTCAGTGCCAGGGTTTGTTTGGGTCAAGGTCTGGGTCAGTATTTTTTTGGACAGGACTTTTTTTCTCTTTAGTGTCAGTGGCACGATATTATATATAAAAAAAAAAGCAACATGCGCAATATTGTATTTGGGTACAAACAATAAAAAACATTTTTTTTTTTTATTCTTTTTTTTCGGTTGTTCTTTGTTGTGCTATGGTAGTAGGAAATATATACAGCTAAATTAAAAAAATATTATTATATTTTTTTTTTTTTTTTTTTTTAACTATTTTGGGCCAGTTTTCCTTTTGATGATAATAATAAAAAAAAAAAAAATCAGGAGATATCCATTGCCATTCCCCACCAAATGAAAGCCGAATTTGTCCTGAGAAAAAAAAAAAAGATATAATCCACCCTGATAAACAAAGTAGTTATAATGATATGTACAGTTTTACTAACACATGTGAAAGTTGCAAAATTGTGCTTATGCATTAAGATTTGTTTTACCCTAATGCCATGTACACACGAGCGGAAATTCCGCCAGCAAAAGTCCGATGTGAGCTTTTGGTCCGAAAATGCGACCGTGTATTCGCTCCATCGGACTTTTGCTGGTGGAATTCCAGCCAGCAAAAAATTTAGAGCATATTCTCAATTTTTCGATCCTAAATTCCGATCGTCTGTACCAATTCCGACACGCAGAATTCCTACGCATGATCTGAAACATTGAACTTCATTTTCCCGACTCGTTGTAGTGTTATACGTCACCGCGTTCTTGACAGTCAAAAGTTCAGCGAACTTTTGTGTGACCGTGTGTATGCAAGACAAGCTTGAGCCGAATTCCGTCGGAAAAAACATCCAAGATTTTTCCGACGGAAATTCCGCTCGTGTGTACGACGTGAAGGGAATAAAAACTTCAACAAAGCTTGCTGTAAGCTCTGCAAATGCTTTGTCAAAGCTTGCGGTTCCTCACTGCTCTCATACAAGCTGAAGCCCGTGTGAAACTGTCCTAAGAGGAATTCTTTTAGAGATTTCAGCTTGCTTCCTGTTTGTAGGACAAAAAGTTACAGGAAACTTTTCTCTACAGTTTCTGAAACTAAAGAAAAGATTTCCTATACATACACGTTATTTGTATGTGTTAGTAGTTTCAGCAGTGTTTTATGTGGTTGCAGAAGCTGGATGGTACAGCATGTAATGCACAACTGGCAGGAACTGCATTCATTATTTGCACCATTTTGTCTGACACCATAGAGTTCAGTGGTGGGAACGCAGCCTTCAGGAAGGCAATGAAGTCATGTGATGGCTTGTGTAGGTGGGACCTGACCTAGACAATTGCGTAGAAAGAATCTCTGCGATTTGTGGCATGGACAGGTAGATTTTTTCTGCTGAAAATTTTAGGCATGACCTCATTTGAGATATTTTTATGTTGGTTGATGTGTGGAATGTGCAAGAAAATTGTCATATGTTGTGCAACAAATCTGCTACATGTGATCAGTTATAGTGACAAACTACGCATGTGTACTTCTGCTGTAGTAGATATAACTAGTGTTTTTTAAAACTGAACTAGGCATATATAAGTATATAAGACACTCTGGAAAAAGAAAATTAAAAGTGAGCAGCTACAATATAATAACATTTGCCTGTCCAGAGCTCCAGAGCTGTCCTCACTTGGGCTAGTTCTTCTCTAGCCTTCGTGTTCCCTGGCATCATTACTGTGGGAAGCTGGCTGTGCTGCTTGCGGCTTCACAGCCGGCTGCCCACTGTATATGCAATCTGCGCTTTAACGGCCCACAGCCTTCTGGGACTTGCGATGTGTCCCAGGAGATTGTGGGGAGGGGGACAGGAGCTTAGTTGATTCGAGGGGAGGTTGGAGCTGGTACCTGTCAAAAAAAAAAAAAAAAGACATGCCAAATGTGGCAGTGGAGGAGGACATAAAGTGGTTGTAAACTTCAGACATGAAATGTGAGTAAAGCTATCCCTCTATAGTGTGTACTTGTCTCAATTAGGATCACTAAGGCTACTTTCACACTGGAGCGGTGGGGGCGCTGGCGGTAAGCGGCGCTATATTTAGCGCCGCTTTACCGGCATTTTAGCGGCGCATTGCGGCCGCTCGCGGGGTGTTTTTACCCCCCGCGAGCGGCCGAAAAAGGGTCAATACCGCCCGCAAACCGCCGCTGCAGCGGCGTTTTGCGGGCGGGTTCGGCGCGCTCCCCCATTGTTTTCAATGGGACCGGGCGCTATAGGAGCGGTAAATATACCGCTCCTATAGCGAGCCAAAGATGCGGCTTGCAGGACATTTTTGAGCGTCCTGCAAGCGCACCGCTTCAGTGTGAAAGCCCTCGGGCTTTCACACTGAAGGAACAGCAACAGCTGTTTCGGGTCGGCTTGCAGGCGCTATTCTTAGCGCAATAGCGCTTGCAAACCGCCCCAGTGTGAAAGCAGCCTTAGTGCCATTCCTGTCTGCTGCTTCATTCCTCTATTAGCCTCAATTGCTACTACTATGCTGCGTGAAGGAGGGGGGGGGGGGTGTAGTCCCTTCCCTCCAATCAGCTCTTAGACCTCTCCTCATTGAGCTCTGCAGAGTGTAATTTCAGCTCTTCACCCCCTTTTTTCTGAACAGATGTAGAGAAGTGAAGTCTGCAGATAGACAAAAACTATTTATGTAGGAGGATTTGTTTAATCTTGAATCACCTGAGGCCAGTCACTTTAATGGGTATACGTAAGGGTTAAAACCACTTTAACCAGTAGCTGACTGCCGGCTGTCTATTGACGGCCAGGCGGCGCAGCTATCAGGGCGGGAGGGCGTCATATATGACGTTCTCCCCTTCCCGGCCCTCCAGGGAGCGCGCGCCGCCAGCATGTCACTGGGCACACGATGCGCGTGCCCAGCGGCCGCGATGTCCGCCGGGCACCCGCGATTGCCCAGTAACACAGCGGGACCGTGGATCTGTGTGTGTAAACACACAGATCCATGGCCCTGTCAGAGGAGAGGAGCCGATGGTGTGTTCTCAGTACAGAGAAACACATATCGGTCTCCTCCCCGTGTGAGTCCCCTCCCCCCACAGTTAGGATCACTCCCAGGGAACGTATTAACCCCTTCAGCACCCCATAGTGGTTAACCCCTGCATTTTTATAGCACGAATCGCTGTATAAATGTGAATGGTCCCAAAAATGTGTCAAAAGTGTCCGATATGTCCGCCGCAATATTGAAGTTACGATAAAAATCGCAGATCGCCGCCATTACTAGTTAAAAAAAAAAAAAAAAAAATGCTATAAATCTATCCTCTATTTTGTAGACGCTATAAATTTTGTGCAAACCAATCAACATACGCTTATTGCGATTTTTTTTTATACGTAGAATATGTATCGGCCTAAACTGAGGAAAAAATATGTTTTTTTATATATTTTTGGGGGATATTTAGTATAGCAAAAAGTAAAAAATATTGTTTTTTTTTTTAAAACTTGTTCTTTTGTTTATGGCGCAAAAAATAAAAACCGCAGAGGTGATAAAATACCACCAAAAGAAAGCTCTATTTAGGGGGACAAAATGATAACAATTTAATTTGGGTACAGTGTTGTATGACCACGCAATTGTAATTCAAATTGTGACATCGCTGAAAGCTGAAAAATGGCTTGGTCAGGAAGGGGGTGAAAATGCACTGTACTGAGGTGGTTAAAGCAGAACGTCTCCTTTTGGGTGGAGTTCTGCTTTAATGCAACTCTATATTTATTACCACACCCTTTACATTTTTTAAAAAGCAACAGTATAAATGCCATCATTTTAATTGGTGTGAGCCTCTTGCAGTTCTACAACAAAGCTAAGACTTAGACCATTTTCAAGCTGGTGCGGGCGTTAGCGGTAAAGCACTGCTAGTTTTAGCAGTGCTTTACCGCTGTTATAGGGGCACTTTTCGGACGCTAGCAGGGCGCTTTTAACCCCCGCTAGCGGCCAAAGAAAGGGTTAATAGCGCAGGTTGCGACGCTGCCAAATCGCTTTGCAGGCGATACGGCAGCGCTCCCCATTCATTTCAATGGGTAGTGGCGGTGGAGGAGTGGTGTATACCCTGCTCCTTCACTGCCCCAAAGATTCTGCTTGCTGGACTTTTTTTTCCCGTCCCACCACACTGGGGTGGCATTAGAGGCGCTTTTCAGGCACTTTACAGGTGCTATTTTTAGCACTAAAATGCCTGAAAAGCGCCCCAGTGTGAAAGGGGTCTAAGGGTGGAAGAAAAAGGTCAAGGGGCATACTATTAAGAGGCGAGAGCAGAGTGATAGATGAACTTCAGGTCTGGGTAGGTGCATGGTGTTAGATCCAGTTTTTTTTTTTTTTTTTGTAGATACTAGATCACATGTGTCAAACACAAATGGCCTGGCAGGCCGAATTCAGCCTACCACGTCGTTTCATGTGGTCCTCGCACCCAGGGCTTTTTGTTCAACCGAAATGTTCCACCACCTCCGGCTTTCGCCCTTGTCAGAAACCGTGAATCAGACTGACACAGAAGTACAGTTAAATTATACTTGTTTAATAATAATAATAAAAAAAGGTAAACAGAGTAAACGTAGTCAAAACATAGCCAGAGTTCAGGAACCAGAAAAGATAGTCAGACAAGCCAAAACGCCAGGGAGCCAGAGATGAGCGTAGTAGAACAGCAGCCCGGATCTGGAGCCAGAAGTAATGTCAGCCAAGCAAGTCCTTAAGTCTTTAACACAGGAGAGCGTCTCTAGAGATGTGACCAAGGCGAAGGCAGAGATTATCTGGACTGGACGGCTTAAGTAGGCAGGACATATGAGCAGGATATCATCAACAGGTGAGTCACTGTGGAGAGATAGGAGCTGGAAATTAGCCTACAGCTGAGCGGCCAGCTTTGAGAAGAAAGGGCTGAGCCCAGCCCTGACAGTACCCCCTCCTTAATGACCCCTCCCCCAGAGGATCACCAGGCTTGAGGGGAACATGTCTATGAAAATCACGGAGGAGGACGGGGTATGTACGTCCAAGGATGAGACCCAAGAGCACTCCTCCGGACCGTACCCTTTCCAATGCACCAGGTACTGTATGCGCCCACGGAACCTACGGGAATCAACAATGGACTGTACTTCATACTTCTCATGGTTCTCACCCTGTACAGGGTGAGGATGAGGCACTGAGGTGGTAAAGCAGTTGCAGACCAAAGGTTTTAATAAGGAGACATGAAATACATTCAAAATACGCATATTAGAAGGAAGGTCTAATGCGCAAACCACTGGGTTAATCCTGCAAAGAATACGGAAAGGCACAATAAACCGAGGTGCAAACTTCAGGAGAGGGAACATGAAGTTGGAGGTTGAGAGATGACAGCTAGACTCTGTCCCCAACCTGTTATGAAGGCGCAGGCAGGCGGGGAGTCTGTACCTATCATTAGCATGTTGCAAAGCCTCCTGGACTTGTGCCCAAGTGGAACGAAGACCACAAAGATGCTCCTCTAATGCAGGAATACTCTGCAGAACAAAAGAGTCAGGCAACATGGTAGGTTAGAAACCATAGTTAGCCATAAACGAGGACAATCTGGAAACAGAATTTACCACTTGCCGACCAAGCACGTCATATGACGTCCTTGACTTTGAGTGGTGATATCTGAATGATGCGTGCAGCTATTGGCATCATTCAGATATCATTCTTTCCGGCCGGCGATTCTGTGCACCATAAGAACGATCATAGCGGCGGTTCCGCCGCCTGATCTTTCTTATAGGCAGCGGGAGGGGACGTCCCCCCCCTCCCGCCGCCATCCGGTGCTTCTCCGGGCTCTCCCGTGCCATCGGGGGCCCGGAGAAAGAATCGCTCGCCGCCGGATGACGAGCATAGAGATTTCCGGTGACCAGATGGTCACCAGTCATCTCTATGACCGTCGGAGGCCCGGGCGCGACGTTATGACGTCACGCCCGGTCCCCGGAAGTAAACAAAGCCGCGATCGCGGCTGTCAGCATGAGATCGGTAAAAAATTTTTTACCGATCTCATGCTTTCCAGCCTGGAGGGGAGATGTGGGGTCTTATTGACCCCACATCTCTCCATAAAGAGGACCTGTCACATACATTCCTATTACAAGGGATGTTTAAAATAGGAATAAAAGTGATCCAAAAAAAATTTTTTTTTTTAAAAGTGTAAAAATAAAAAAAAAAGTAAATAAAAATAAATAAAAAAATTAAAACGCCCCTGTCCCCTGTAGCTCGCGATCAGAAGCTAACGCACATGCAAGTCCCGCCCACATATGTAAACGCCGCTCAAACCACACATGTGAGGTATCGCCGCGTGCGTTAGAGCGCGTGCAACAATTCTAGCACTAGACCTCCTCTGTAACTCTAAACTGGTAACCAGTAAAAAATATTAAAGCGTCGCCTATGGAGATTATTAAGTACCGAAGTTTGGCGCCATTCCACGGTTGTGCGCAATTTTAAAGCTTGACATGTTCGGTATCTATTTACTTGGCGTAACATCATCTTTCATATTATATAAAAAAATTGGGCTAACTTTACTGTTTTGTTATTTTTTAATTCATGAAACCGTTTTTTTCCAAAAAAAAGGCGTTTGAAAAATGATTGCGCAAATACCGTGTGAGATAAAAAGTTGCAATGACCGCCATTTTATTCCCTAGGGTGTCTGCTAAAAAAAAACGTACTCAATGTTTGGGGGGTTCTGAGTAATTTTCTAGCAAAAAAATGATGATGTTTACATGAAGGAAAATAGGCCAAAATAGGCCCGGTAAGCAAGTAGTTAAGGCATTATTGTGAGCAAACTCTGCCCACGTAAGAGGTCTGACCAGTTACATATACTGGTCAGAAATATAGCAACGTACTAATTAATCCAAGGACTGATTGGCTCGTTCTGTGGCCACATTAGACTGTGGGTGATACGCAGAGGAGAAAGCAAGCAGAATTCCCAACTGTGCACAAAAGGCTTGCCAGAACCGGGACACAAACTGACTACCCCTGTCTAAGAAAATCACCTTGGGTAGCCCATGTAAGCAAAAGATTGGGGAGTCTTCCACACTTAGGGCTGCACTCATGGAGAGAAACGATCTCTAGATAGGAAACAAGAAAACAAAAGAAAGGCGCTTCTAAGTGTAGAAGTTAAAATGTTTAATTACCCAAAAGGGTTAAAAACACTTACAGAGTATGTAGATTGACAAGGCATATCATTTTTATCCGTGTGGGTGATCCGGCATAACACGCACCCCAAATTTAGGAGGGAATTTTAAGGAAAAAAATTAAATTTAAATGCCCATCAATGCAGCCTTATCAGTTTCATTTGCAGCCTTGTCAGTGCAGCCTTGCCCCCAGTGCAGCCTTGTCAGTGCAGTCTTGCCCCCAGTGCAGCCTTGCCCCCAGTGCAGCCTTGTCAGTGCAGCCTTGCCCCCAGTGCAGCCTTGTCAGTGCAGCCTTGCCCCCAGTGCAGCCTTGTCAGTGCAGCCTTGCCCCCAGTGCAGCCTTGTCGGTGCAGCCTTGCCCCCAGTGCAGCCTTGCCAGTGCAGCCTTGTCAGTGCAGCCTTGCCCCCCAGTGCAGCCTTGCCCCCAGTGTCCAGTGCAGCCTTGGATGCATTTAAAATTGGCGCCGCCAAGATCGCCGCCGAGACTGTGCGGAGCGGAGCAAATGCCGCCGAGATCACAGGGACTGGGCATAGCTGAGATACACATAGCCGAGTGTACTCGGCTCTTCTCGGCTCCGCTAACAGTCACGTCCAGACTGGGCGTGACTGTGAGCAGAGCCGAGAAGAGCAGAGTGCACTCGGCTATGTGTATCTCTGCGGCGATCACGCACCCATGATTTTCCCCTCATTTTAAGGGGAAAAAAGTGCGCGTTATACGCAAATAAATACGGTATTCACAAGGATAGGGTAGTATTGCATCCTCATCCTAACTTTCTACTGAAGGTAGTGTCAGGTTTTCATCTAAATCAGGATATTGTTCTACCTTCATTTTTTCCAGAACCCTGTTCTACAGAGGAAAAGTCGCTGCATTCGCTGGATATAGTGAGAGCAGTCAAAGTCTACTTGAAAACGACTGCTCAGATTCGAAAAAAATATGTTTTGATCGTGCTGCCTGAAGGTCCTAGGAAAGGACAGGCAGCAGCGAAGTCTACTAAGTGTAAGAGAGAGATGGAAGGCACATGATCTGATGCATTTATCAAAATGTTACAGTTTATTCATAAAAAAAGGGAGGATGAATCCATACAAAAAATATCTACGTGTTCATAAAACAAGGTTACAAGTACTGTGTACACATTAAAGAAAATAGACATGCCCATGCAAGGGCAAGTGCTAAAAATTGGGTTGACGCGTTTCGAGGAAAACCCTCTTCATCAGAGCCTTGTAGAACGACAAGAGAGGTCCGTATAGTATTGTGAATCAACATACAGGGGATTGGCTAGTTGGGAGGAGTGTCGCATGGTAAATAATGAGTTCGCCTACGCTCTAAGTTTGTCCACATCCCAGCGCTCTAAATGTCATAGAGAGATGTGATTCATATGTTCCTTATGGCAGATCAATGTGTATCTGTTGGTTGTACCTGCATTCAGGTTTATAAGAAGGATGCAGCCTGCATGAGAACAGGAGGCAGTTGCTTCTGTAAGGGTTCTAGGTAGCTCCAAACAGAAAGTAGTCTTAGCCGGTCCATCACCTTTACCCTCAGCTTCTTTAGCAAGGCAGTGGTCATCTTAGAGGTGTGTTTGGGGTCCTTATCATGTTGGAATACTGCCCTGCGGCCCAGTCTCTGAAGGAAGGGGAACATGCTCTGCTGCAGTGTGTCACAGTACATGTTGGCATTCATGGTTCCCTCAATGAACTGTAGCTCCCCAGTGCCGGCAGCACTCATGCAGCCCCAGACCATGACACTCCCACCACCATGCTTGACAGTAGGCAGGGCTGGTGCAAGGATTTTTGGCACCCCAGGTGAAACCTAATTTTGCCCCCCCCCCCCTTTGCCCTGCTCATGTATATGGTGGGGGTGGAGTTTTTTTGTTGCCTCTCCACCTATTTCTTCAGCCACCTGCGCCCCTGGAACCAACCTTAAGACAAATAGTGGCAATACAGCACCCCTTTTACAATACAGTGCCTGCTTCACATCACAGACCTCTTTGCAACCAAGTCCCCCAATTTACATCACAGCCCTCTTTACATCAATGCCCTCTTTCCCCCTTTACATCATAGCCACCCTCCTTACATCACAGACCTTCCCCCTTTACATCAGCTGCCCCCCTCCCTGTATACCAGTCTCCTCCACAGCCACCCCCTCCCTGTATACCAGTCTCCTCCACAGCCCCCCTCCCTGTATACCAGTCTCCTCCACAGCTGCCCCCTTACCTCACACAGCAGGTAGAAGACAGAGGATGCGGCATGTCCGTGCAGAGGGCAGGAGATGTTCAACTTTTCATTCAGACAGACAATTTGTTGCTAGGACCATCCCCTAACAACAAATCACAGGCATTTTAACTAAAATAATGGACAACTTCTGTCTTCTGCTCAGACATTCTGTCTTCTACCTGCTGGATGAAAGTGGCGGGGGAAGGAGGAATCATGCGGGAGATGAGAGGACACCCAGGCAGGCTGGTCTCCTGTACATGCACTCCCCCCCCCCCCACTCCCTCTAGCAGCGATACTCTGCAGCCACCACTGGACCTAGCAGTGCAGTGAGCTCAGTTTCAGGGGCGGCCCGTGCATGGGCGCCGCACCCCTAATCCCTGCCGCCACCTCCTGATCCTCCTATGGCAGTATGGGCAGGGGGCGTTTTTTTTTAAGCACCTAATTAGAGCCTAAGGCTCTAATAGGCTTCAAAAAAGGGTGGGCTCGGGGTACAGAGGGTGCACTCTGATTCCATCTTGTTGTGTGAACATAGCAAATTAATTTTCGCTATTTTTACACCACACTGCCTCCCCGCCAATCAGGAGGCAGGTCAGTGAGACCTGTTTCCCGATTGGCCAAAGCTTTGGTGGAAGAGACACACTCATAGGGGAGGAAGCTGGAGGATCGGACTGATTGGCACAGGCTGCATATAATGGGCACAGAAGCTGTATATGACGGACACAGGCTGCATATGACGGGCACAGGCTGCATATGATGGGCACAGAAGCTGAAAATTATGGGCACAGAGGCTGCATATGATGAGCAAAGAGGCTGCATATGATGAGCAAAGAGGCTGCATATGATGGGCACAGGCTGCATATGATGGGCACATAGGCTGCATATGATGGGCACATAGGCTGCATATGATGGGCACATAGGCTGTATATGATGGGCACAGAGGCTGAAAATGATGGGCACAGAGGCTGCATATGACGGCACATGCTGCATATAACGGGCACAGAAACTGCATATGATGGGCACAGGCTGCATATGATGGGCACAGGCTGCATATTATGGGCACAGAGGCTGTATGATGGGCACAGGCTGCATATAATGGACACAGGCTGCATATAATGGGCACAGAGGCTGTATGGTGGGCACATATGCTGTATATGATGGGCACAGAAGCTGCATATGATGGGCACATGCTGCATATGATGGGCACATAAAATGCATATGATGGGCACAGAGGCTGTATATGATGGGCACAGGCTGCATATAATGGGCACAGAGGCTGCATATGATGGGCACAGAGGCTGCATATGATGGGCACAGAGGCTGCATATGATGGGCACAGAGGCTGCATATGATGGGCACAGGCTGCATATGATGGGCACAGAGGCTGCATATGATGGGCACAGGCTGCATTTTATGGGGCACAGTGACTGCATATGATTGGCACAGTGAGACTGAAATTGATGTTTTTCTTTCAGAGTTTTTGAGTTTGCTTGTGCCCCCCTCCAAAAAAATTTTTTTTGAGCACCAGCCGCCACTGATGCTTGGGCTGGATCTATAGTGGCATATGATCAACTTTGAAACAGGGAGTTTATGGGCGTGCATTGTTTTTTATTGGCCTTTCCAAAACTACCACTTTTTGTAATGTATGTGGTGTTAATCAAATGAAGCTTCATTAACCACTTCAGCCCCAGGCCTACTTTTGACGTGTTGCTTACAAGTTCAAATCAGTATTTTTTGCTAGAAAATTACTTAGAACCCCCAAATATTATTATATATATATTTTTTAGCAAAGACCCTAGAGAATAACATGGCGGTCATATTTTGTCATATGATATTTGCGCAGCGGTCCTTCAAACGTGATTTTCTGGGAAAAAATACGCTTTTTTAAATGAAAAAATAAGAAAACTATAAAGTTTGCCCAATTTTTCACTTATTGTGAAAGATGATTTTACGCTGAATAAATGGATACCTAACATGTTACACTTTAAAATTGCACGCACTTGTGGAATGACAACAAACTACAGTACTTTAAAATCTCCATAGGCGACATGTAAATTTTTTTAACGGTTACCTGTTTAGAGTTACAGAGGAGGTCTTTTGCTTAAAAGATTGCTCTTGCTCTAGTAATTGCGGCGATACCTCACATGTGTGATTTGAACACCATTTACATTTGCGGGCGCGACTTGCGTATCCATTTTTTTTTGGTGGGCAAACTCATGGGGACAGGGGCGCTTTCATTTTTATTACATTTTTTTATTGAACACTGTCCCTTTTAAAAAAATAAATAAAAATATGATCACTTTCATTGCTGTCACAAGTAACGTAAACCTCCCTTGTGACAGTAATAAGCGGTGACAAGTCTAAAAGACCCCAAAACCCTCCTTTGCATTTCAAAGTATTTAAAACGCCAAAATCGGCTTTTGGAATACTGTAATTTTTTATTTAAATCGGCGCCATTGGCTGCCCAGTAAACCGGGAGCGACGTAGCTTCCGTGTTTTTACATAGGAGACTCAATCGCAGCTGTTTCCGGCTTCGTTCAAGACTCCACACACCCGGCGGACGTGCCGGCTGGTCGCTTCGATCTCCCGGTGAGGAGGCGGAAGGCGGCAGGAGAGGGGGGAATGTTCCCTCCCTGCTGCTCCTGATAACGGCCGAGCAGCTGACCGCTAGCTCTAAAAAAACATGCCTGCCTGTATAACCACTAAAAGCAAATGACGTACAGGTACGTGAAACTTCCACTTATCCGTCTCACCACCCCCCCCCCCCCCCCCTCCGGTGCCACTTTTGGCACCATTCAGGGGGGAGGGGTAATAGGTACCTGTTTTTGACAGGTACCATTTTCCACTTCTGGAGACTGCGCCATCTCTCAGAAGTTCGGCCTCCTTCCTTCGTGGGGAACCAGCTGTGAAGCTGAAAGGCTTCACTGCCGGGTGCCCTTACCAGGAATGGTGGTGGCTGCACCCGACGGCTGATTTGAAGATCGGCTGGGGTGCCAACATCGTGCGCTCCCTGGACAGGTAAGTGTCCATACATTAAGTCATTAAGTCAGCAGCTGCAGTATTTGTAGCTGCTGACTTAACTTTTTCGTGGGGGGGGCTGGACCTCATCTTTAAGGCCCCTTTCACACTGGGGCGGTGCGGGGCGGCGACGGTAAAGCAGCGCTATATTTAGCGCTGCTTTACCATCGTTTTACCCGCGGTATGCGGCCGCTAGCGGGGTGGTTTTAACCCCCGCTAGCGGCCGCAAAAGGGTTAAAAACCTCCGCAAAGCGCCGCTGCAGCGGCGGTTTGCGGGCGGTATCCCCGCGGTTTCCCATTGATTTCAATGGGAAGGAGCGGTATAGGAGCGGTAAATACACCGCTCCTTCACCGCTCCAAAGATGCTGCTAGCAGGACTTTTGTTGCGGTCCTGCTAGCGCACCGCTCCAGTGTGAAAGCCCGCCGGCTTTCACACTGGAGTGAATGGGGCCGGTTTTTTCAGGCGGTATACAGGCGCTATTTTTAGCGCTGTACCGCCTGAAAACCGCCCCAGTGTGAAAGGGGCCTAAGGGGCTTTAGACACAGTCACTTACTACCAATTACCATCTGTGTCTTAGGATTTGGTTGATTTTTCTTTCAGGCCAGTCATACATGCATAGATTTCTCCATCCATGGAAACATGTAGCAGGTGGGAGACCAGATATTTGTAGCTACACACAGAAACTTGGACCCCAAAGAGAAAAAAAAAGTGTGTGTTATTTATTTATATATATAATCTCTATTATCACACACACTCTATCTATCCTTAAAGTGTGATTTATTTGCAGTGAAACAAAACACAATCACACACCAGTAAACATGAACAAACCTAACAACTAACTATATATAAAATGAGGCACATGGGTGACCGAAAATACCAGGAACGCAAGAAGGGGGGAATCAAGATTGGGCAAAGGAACAAGGACCAGCAGGGTACACGGGCATCGGGGTGGCAATCAAGACAGTGACACAAGCTTTAATAGCAGAGGTGGGACTTAAGTACCCTCCCAGAAGCTGGGACCAGTAGGAACTGGCTGGCTGCTGGGAGAAACTCGCTGGTGCACAGTGCCACCAGCAGGTGAACCAGGTCCTGACAATAGTGTTCAGCCAGCCACTGCTCCTGTGGCTGTCTGAATACCCAAACAGTGACTGCACCTGTTTGTTGCAGTCACTGTTCAACTAACCGCACTCCAGGTAAAGAAAACTTTATTAAAGATAAAAATCCATCAAAATGACATGATTATAATTAAGCAAGTTTGATTCGTGAAACGCATCAATCTCTGCTGTGTCTGCATTGATGTCATTTTGATGGATTTTTATCTTTAATAAAGTTTTCTGTTCATTCCTTCATACCCTGAAGTGTGGTCAACTTCTTCCTGTTGCTTTGACTACTCATCCAGACCGTGGACTGGACCTGCACCTGAAGGTTAGAGAGAAACATTGCTCTTACCTGGAGTGGCACAACCCTGTCTTTTTGTTGGACTGTTCAACTAACACCTGGCTGATTTAATTTCTATTTATTTTTTTCAATCCAGCCGGGTAATGCTGGCAAAGCCACCCATGGCTCGAATTTCAATAGACGCCAGCTAAATTTGAGCCATGTATGGCTATCGTCGATCATGTCAAGAGATGTTCTAAGGCAGTGTTTCTCAACTCCAGTCCTCAAGGCTCCTCAACAGGTAATATTTTCAGGCTTTCGATTATTTTGCACAGGTGATTTGAGCAGTTTCACTACCTTGGTAATTACCACAGCCGTTTTCATCTCAGGAAAATCCTGAAAACATGACCTGTTGGGGCGCCTTGGGGACTGAAGTTAAGAAACACTGTTCTAAGCCATAAAGCCATAATACTTTATACACCACAATATTAAAGCAAGTTCAGATGGTGCTTGGAGACTTTTCTCTTGCAGAATCTGTGGAATAAATTTATGTGCAAACAGTTGAGCTTTCAGTATCTAAAATGTTGTAATTTTTTTTTTCTCTGATCAAAATCTAAAACCCAGTGAAAGTATATGAACCTCATCTGGGGAAAACTGACAACTTATTTAGCTGCAAACTGGTTTGAGGCTTCAGTGACAATCCATGTGGTGTTAGTTCCCTCTACTAAATGTACCTATCATATTTCACTGAGATTACACCAATGGGGATGTAGGGATACTCCTTTATGTATACAATGTAAGACCGATACAAATACTTTAGTAGAGTGGGGAAGGGTTAGTCAGGTTTGTACTGCTATCTGTGTCCGTGATTAGGCAATTTGCTCTACTTATTGTGTGGTCACCATGACAGGAAGTAAGTCTCCCCAACACGAACACAGCAAAAAAAAAAAAAACTGACAGATTCTAACATTTCTCACTCTACTTAATTTAGGGCACAGTCTTTACTATGGGATATTTTTCTCACTCTCACAGAAAGTAATTGAATCTAAAACTTGCCTTTTAGGCTTTCTACCATTTTTTTTTTTAAAGTAGAATTTGGCTTTCTACCATTAGTCCCAAGAGAGGAGGTTGGAAAATCATGAGAACTATTTTAGCTCAAGCTTTCTGGGCACATAATTGGAAATGGAATGAAAGTCATAATACTGTTCGTTTGATTAAAAAAAGATCAAATATAACTGTAAAGTGGAACAGGTGTGATCTGATGGGTCTCTGCATAGACCATGGATATATTTCATTACGGTCTCAAGATATCACTTAACTTATAAATGTGTTGAAGGGATTTACTCTGTTCTGGCGGGTTTGAGCAGGGATTCTTTTAGTAATTAACAGGAGAGAGCTCAGACCAAGGGCATTTACGGTAATTTTTGTATTTGGAAACCGTTTTTTCATCTTTTATTCCAAAAATGTTTCATGCAGCAAAATTTTTGAGAAAAAAAAGGTATGCCTTATCTTAAAGCGAAGTTCCACCCATTTAAAAGTGAGCAGCTACAAAAAGTGTAGCTGCCGATTTTTAATAAACAGACACTCACCTGACCCATGGTCCAGCGATGCGGCTCCTCTCCCCCTCCTCCCCGCGGCACCAGCATTGTAACTGTGGGCGCCCAGCTGTGGCTGAGCACACTACGCATGCGCGAGCCATGCTGTGCGTTGTGAATGGCCAATCAATCTTCTGGGACCTGTGACGTGTCCCAGAAAAATTCCAGGGAGGGAGGGGGGAGAGGTGAACTTCCTTCCGGCGCCTCCTAAAGAGCCAAAGCCCACTCTCAGGAAGCAGTGTGCAAAATGTGCTACCAAGATGCCCTTTGAATACACAGAACTGCTGTGTCAAGTGTGCATAGACAGACTGGTTAAACAGATGCAATCTACTCACTGTCTGGCCTGGCTTGTTTTTCCTTCCAGGAATCAGGTCACCGTACCTGACACCTACCTTTGGTGGCAACCAACAAGCCAACACCCACAGGGGGACACCCTGAGGCTCAAACAAAAAAGCCCCCCAGGTACGACCTTTACCTATGCATGCACACCTTCATGTGCGTTTGGATGCATGCATGCGCACACACATATGTGTGCATGCAAATTATCTATATACCCTCTCTTGGTCCACTGTCTACCACTCCTTCCCCCACAGGTTAACTATACCTCTAATACATCTTTTCGGTCCCTCCACCTCTCATGCTGGCATGGTTTGTTTTATTACCCCTCCAGGTTTCAGGTATCTCTACCTGACAATCAACCTTCGCAGCAACCAATGGTCATGACTTTCCAACACGCACTGCCCTCCACCCAGTGATGGGTCCTAAGGTATTACGATGTTTTACCTCAATATTGTTGCAACAAATCTTGAGACACCCTGTGCTTCAATATGACTCTGGCTCCCCAAATAGACCCCCGGCAATCTTCCGGGGATGGGTGACATAGGCTGTCTCCTACAGCACTCGCCAGTAGCCTTTTTGAACCACGTTAATTCACTTTTATACCCCTATGTTATTGTTCAACCTGTCATTACATGCATTTCCTTTACGTTACTTACAGCCACTACGCTAGTCTCCGGCTCCTGGGCCTCCTCTGGCGGGTGTGGGGGGACTCATAGGACGCCCTCTGTTGCTGACCTGGTCATCTCCGGTAGGGATCCCCTCACGGGTCTGTGTGTGTGTGCTGTATCTTTCCATCCCACCGGGAGGGAGCCTGTTGGACACCTGGCCCCGAGCCCTGGAATGCTGGCAGGACGTTTAGGCAGCCACTATACCCTGGTTTACACCAACCAAGGTTTAAATCCCCCAAAAGAACCCCTTCTTTCATCTTGTTTTTATCAATTGGATGCCAACATAGGACTCTAAGACACCAGATAGGGTCAGTATATTTACGATAATTTAGTAATGTAGAAACCATTACATAACCTCCTATCAATATGATGATTGTGAGTTCATATATCTGTTTTCCGTGTACTTCATTGTATTTTTTCTTTTTAGATTATAAATACACATATGTGCCGATCCTAATATTCTCCCTGAAGAAGAGCTTAAAACTTGAAACGCGTCGGAGTTCAACGCACATGTTTGTGTTTGTATCAATATCTGTGTCACAGAATTTCTTACCTATGTTTTTTGCATCCTGCTAATTTTTTATATGTATATGTTGTTTATGTATATCTATGTGGATTTGCTAATCCTACTATGACTAAAAACCCCCTTTCTTTAATGTCAAATAAACACATTTTTCAACTCTAAAACGTCAGCGTTCTCTCCCTTCTAAAAGTCCCGAAGAGGAATACACTTTGTATAAACCTTATCTCCTGGGATGTGGCTTAGACTCGCCCTAGACCAACCTCAGCACCAACCCCTTTATCTCTATGATTCCCGGGTAGCAATTACCCATTTTTCCTCGCCCGGTGCTCAGGCGGTCTGTAAATACTTTATACTTACCTACTTATTTACATTGTTACTCACTATGACTAACTATGCAAATAAAAATTGGGACAATGCCATGTCTGGACACTACAAAAATTTTGCGCAAAAAGAGCAAAAGGATACTGAACTATCCTCAATCTTTTTCAGCTTAAATAAACTACTAGAAAAGAAATCACTGAACCACTGGCATATTCACTCTTTTGAACAATATTTGGACAAAAAAATTAACCCCTTCGGCCTCAGGATTCAAATTTTCCCAAATATGGAGAATATTGGCCCTACCTTCAAAAAGGAATGGGAAGATAATCTCTCCAAATGCACTAATGCAATGATGACATTGCTTATCTCCGAGTACAAAAGAACCTTAAATGAATTAGACAAAGAACTTGACCCCCTTTATACAAAACTAGCCACTTTCAAATCACACACTATGTATAACCAACTAGATAAAGAGCTAAATGAACACCTAGAACAGTTCAATAAAGACATTCTAATTAAGAAAGAGAAAAAGTTCCTGAGAGACTCCAAGGCCTTTAAAGAACAAAAGGCTTATAATTGGAAAGCTGCTAACTTCAGAAGTAGACAGTTCCCCAAACCCCGCCCACCAACTAATGATCCCAATTTCTCTGACGGCTCTTCAGCTTCGTCAGCCTCCTCCAGGAGACCCAAATACCAGGATAGACCAACAAAAAAACCAAAAGGAACTCCCAAGGATATAATGCCCAAGGAAACATACAAAAAAGCATATTACAGAAATTCCCACCAATTATAGAAATCAACATGACACCCCAATTACCAATACCCCAAATCTACCCACCTACTCTATGTTTCAGTCAGATACTAACACTCTGCTGCCCAGAATTTCATCACTAGGTTCTAGAGCTCCTCCCCTTAACACGTCTCGAGATGATCGTACCACTGAAACGAGTCACATCTCTGAAGCCTCATGACATTCGGACCAGGTAAGACCGGAATCTCCCCCACCCTATGACCCCCAGATACAAAGTTTGAATGTTATTAACTTATCTTCTTATAGCCTATCGAAACTACAAGTTCAACTATTAGCCAAAGGTTTAAGTTTTTGCCCTAGTCAAGATATAGACCAATTTGAAACCGTGAAAGACATTCAACTTTTTGCTAGAAAACTTATCCTTAAGCAATTGTATACGAAAGTTCCACCTACACAATCCAATTTTCAGCCCTACGAACTAGAAGCTCTTGATACCCTGGTCGAGTTACTAGAGGAGAATGAAACTCCCGATCTCATAGACCAAATCGACCTGGAGCAACTCCTAGGCCGCTTTGATCAATCAGATTTACCTATGACACCTCCACCCCCTGTAAAGAAAAAATCTGTTAAATTCCCCAACCTAAATACTAATCCTAATGTACAAGCATTCGTCAAGTTGGTCACTAATGACTTATGTAAGATCAAGTCATCAGTACGGACCAAGGACAATTTGTCCAAACTTGAAATGGAGGCTTTGAGCTCCTTACAAGACCACCCCACCATTACCATAAAACCGTCCGACAAAGGCGGTAACATTGTGGTCATGGACAATGACCTTTATGAAAATATGTGTAATAACATCCTAAACAACACAGACTGGTACTCCAAAATCCCAGCAATTAGAATCGAAAGATTCGAGAGGGATTTCTATGATTTACTGGACCAGGCTTACAGTAGGAATACAATCAATAAAGCTGAATGGGATTTCATCCGAACACCCCATCCACGTACACCTACATTTTATGCTTTACCAAAGGTCCACAAAAGTACCACGCACCACCTGGCAGACCCATTATCTCCGGTAATGGATCTCTCACAGAGAAACTGAGTAAATTTGTAGATGGGTACCTAAGACCACATGTGTCCAAACTCCCCAGCTATATCCGGGATACCCCACACCTATTGCAAAACCTTGATGGTATATGCTTATCACCAGATTCGATATTAGTGGCAATTGATGTTGAAGCTCTATATAGCTCGATACCCCATGATAAAGGCCTCACCTGTGTACAACACATCATCAATGACAACAATTTCGTAGATCAGAATACCAAAGAATTTCTCCTGGCAGCCCTAGAATTTATCCTCCACCACAACTACTTCACCTTCAACGGTTCCCACTACCTCCAGGTACAGGGCGTTGCTATGGGGACCTCATGTGCCCCATCATACGCTAACTTGTACCTGGGGGAGTGGGAAGAAATGTTACAACACTCGGCAGTTCTTGCCCCATACATGGAGAACATCTTGTTGTGGTATCGCTACATCGATGATGTTCTCCTAACGTGGAATGGCCCAACAGAAGCATTACCTTCCTTCCTTGAACATCTTAACTCTAACGAGTTTAACTTATCTTTTACCATGAACTGGAGCGCAGATAGTATCACGTTCCTCGACACAACTATTCTAAAAGACAGTTCTGGCAACCTAACAACTGGCCTTTACAGAAAACCCTCTGCCGGCAACACGATACTACATGCCAGTAGCTTTCACCCGCAATCCCTAATCTCCTCCATTCCATACAGCCAGTATCTGCGTATAAGACGCAACTGCACAGAAGACCACATTTTCAAAAGAGAGGCGGACTTACTTAAAATCCGTCTCCTAGAAAGGGGCTATTCAAACAAATGTTTAAAAAGATCATACCAACGGGTACTGGGGAGAACTCGCCCAGACATTCTCTACAACCCCGCATCTAAGAAAAATAAGGCTCACCCTATCTCAATTATTACTACTTTCTCCAAGCAGCATGTGGCAATTCGACGGGTCATCTCAAGATATTGGCACATGCTAACTATGGACCCCCACATTGGCCCGTTTGTACCACCAGCCCCCATGATCACCTATCGGAGGGCTCAGTCCCTCCAAGATCGCTTAGTTTGTAGCGAATACAGAGGAGGAAGCAAACGTGATCCATGCAAAAATAAAGGCACCTTTTAGATGCGGTGGTTGTAATTACTGTAGATTCATCAATATGAATAAAAATATTACACTACCCAATGGTACACTCTTCAAACCCAAGCACTATGCCAACTGCCTCACCTGTGGAGTGGTATACCTCTTACTATGTGAATGCAATAGTTTTTATGTCGGAAAAACTATACAAGAATTCTGGCGGAGGGCCTATAAGCACATTCTCTCAATGAGAACATGTAATCCCAATTTGCCTCTAGGCAGACATGTCACACTGGTACATGAGGGAAAATGCCCCAAGTTCTCCTTCCTGATCCTGGACCGTGTACATCAGGGTATACGGGGTGGAGACACCAACAAGCTCCTTATGCAAATGGAGCAGAGATGGATATTCAAATTAAAGGCCACCTCACCACCAGGGTTGAATGGGACCACCTCCTTTAAACCCTTTTTGGAGGGTTTCTCCTCAGGTGGCTCAGAATGGGAACCCCCAGACCATGATACTAACGAGCAAGCATCATAAGAACCCCCTACCACTTGTCAGTATCGCCCTGCTCTCCCACATTTCTTTCCCTTAGGAGTTCCGTCTCTCTCCCTTCCCCCCGTATATACCCAGACCCCAGTCTGGTTTTTCCCTTTTTTTTATCTGTTCATCCCACCTCTCATGTATATATTGTCTGACAATGCTCTTATATGTCATGCAGGCATTTTTTATGTCCTTTATTAATTTAATTTCTGCCTCAAAAAATAGTTTTTGTATCTGGCACTGAGGTGCCCCTTTGTCCTTACCACAGTACATCGTGGCCTTTCACATGTGCAACTATGTCCCCATTGCATTTTTATATTGCATCCTGCCATGCCTCCTGCCTGCTTCCTTGAGGCCGTGGGCCCGGTCCTCCCTCTCTCTCTCTCTCTCCCCCCATCCCAGCTATCACACCGATCCCACCGGTCCCTCTCCAGATCGGCACTCGGCGCAGGTGGGGCTTCTGTCTGCTGTTTTCAGCACCAGCGGCCCTTCACATGCAGGGAGGCGGGGACTTGTCCCACGCCCCCCTCTGACACTGCGCTGCGGGCCGATGATGCGGGTGCCGGCTCCCGCCCATCGGCGCCGTGACGTCATCACGCCCGGCGCCCGTTACGATCACAGCCACCACTTCCCATGCACGCCGTCCCACAACAATGTGCGGCGGCGTCACGGGAACCACCTTACACCATCTCTTGTGGCCGGGGGACTGGGTTTCAATACCCACCTTCGGCCACCTACTGTCTCCACCTCTCATTGGCCTGATCACCGACGGGGGCGGGCCCCCGCGCCACCGACCCGGGGGGCGTCACCCCTCCCCTCCCTTCCATTGGCTCCGTCATGCACCTAGCCCCCTTATAGCTGCCGCTAGTCGGCAGTCTGTCTTATGCTGCCACATCCTGGTGCGACCACCATCCACCTCAAGGTAAGCCTCTACTGGAGCACCCTAACAAACCACTGCATACCCAGCAGGACCCCCCATTCTCTTCTTACCCCAAACCTCTCTTCCTTGCAGGAAGCCTCCTCTGACGGATCCCCATCCTGGCCTCACTACAAGGCACCCAGGTACAGCTCATACACATTCACCACTCCCCATACTACCCCCTGATCACACACTCACTCCATTTCTCACTGCCTGGCCTGGCTTGTTTTTCCTTCCAGGAATCAGGTCACCGTACCTAACACCTACCTTTGGTGGCAACCAACAAGCCAACACCCACAGGGGGACACCCTGAGGCTCAAACAAAAAAGCCCCCCAGGTACGACCTTTACTTATGCATGCACACCTTCATGTGCGTTTGAATGCATGCATGCGCACACACATATGTGTGCATGCAAATTATCTATATACCCTCTCTTGGTCCACTGTCTACCACTCCTTCCCCCACAGGTTAACTATACCTCTAATACATCTTTTCGGTCCCTCCACCTCTCATGCTGGCATGGTTTGTTTTATTACCCCTCCAGGTTTCAGGTATCTCTACCTGACAATCAACCTTCGCAGCAACCAATGGTCATGACTTTCCAACACGCACTGCCCTCCACCCAGTGATGGGTCCTAAGGTATTACGATGTTTTACCTCAATATTGTTGCAACAAATCTTGAGACACCCTGTGCTTCAATATGACTCTGGCTCCCCAAATAGACCCCCGGCAATCTTCCGGGGATGGGTGACATAGGCTGTCTCTACAGCACTCGCCAGTAGCCTTTTTGAACCACGTTAATTCACTTTTATACCTCTATGTTATTGTTCAACCTGTCATTACATGCATTTCCTTTACGTTACTTACAGCCACTACGCTAGTCTCCGGCTCCTGGGCCTCCTCTGGCGGGTGTGGGGGGACTCATAGGACGCCCTCTGTTGCTGACCTGGTCATCTCCGGTAGGGATCCTCTCACGGGTCTGTGTGGGTGTGTGCTGTATCTTTCCATCCCACCGGGAGGGAGCCTGTTGGACACCTGGCCCCGAGCCCTGGAATGCTGGCAGGACGTTTAGGCAGCCACTATACCCTGGTTTACACCAACCAAGGTTTAAATCCCCCAAAAGAACCCCTTCTTTCATCTTGTTTTTATCAATTAGATGCCAACATAGGACTCTAAGACACCAGATAGGGTCAGTATATTTACGATAATTTAGTAATGTAGAAACCATTACATAACCTCCTATCAATATGATGATTGTGAGTTCATATATCTGTTTTCCGTGTACTTCATTGTATTTTTTCTTTTTAGATTATAAATACACATATGTGCCGATCCTAATATTCTCCCTGAAGAAGAGCTTAAAACTCGAAACGCGTCGGAGTACAACGCACATGTTTGTGTTTGTATCAATATCTGTGTCACAGAATTTATATGTATATGTTGTTTATGTATATCTATGTGGATTTGCTAATCCTACTATGACTAAAACCCCCCCTTTCTTTAATGTCAAATAAACAAATTTTTCAACTCTAAAACGTCAGCGTTCTCTCCCTTCTAAAAGTCCCGAAGAGGAATACACTTTGTATAAACCATATCTCCTGGGATGTGGGTTAGACTCGCCCTAGACCAACCTCAGCACCAACCCCTTTATCTAGAAGATTTACAGGACTTACTTGGAGGTTTAAATGAAACAATGGAAATAGAGGAAATAAAAACTTCCATCAAAAACATGATTTAATGTACCAGGGTCTAAGGAAGAAAAAGTCCAAGTTATTCCCGGTCCATCAGGTAATGTTGGACATTGTGAGGAATTAATGGGTAGACCTGGAAAAGAAGCCCTTCTTTGCAGCTGGTTACATGAAGTGGTTCTCTTTCGATGACAATCCACAGGTGGTATGGAATAAGAATCCCAATTTGGATGCTCCATTATCTAAAGTCTCCAAGAAGTCCTTGTTGGCCTTTGAAGACATGTGAAGGATTGTGAAGAGCATCTGAAGGATTGTATGGAAAAGAGAGGTGACATTGTCCTGAAAAGAGCCTGGGAAACGAGTGTCGCTAGCCTGAAGCCTGCATTCACCACCACTTGTGTGGCAAGAAACCTTGACTTTTGTCTCTCTCAACTTCAAGACCATATCAAGAATGGTACACCTAAGGAAGAAATTCTGAAAACCTTACTGGTTCTCTTCAAGGCGGTCAGTTACATAGCGGATGCGTCTGCAGAATTAGTCAAACTGGCAGCGAGATCAGGCGGTCTAGCTGTGGCAGCCAGGCGGGCTATTTGGCTGAAGACTTGGACAGGGCACCTCCCATTTTTCTGAAATCTTTTATTCGGAACAGGCTTGGACGAAGCCCTAGAAAGAACAGCGGACAGGAAGAAAACCTTCCCGACCAAAAAGCATAAACCTCCACAGAAAAGTTTTTTTTTGCGGAAGACAAGAGCGTCCGCAAGAAGAAAAAGATTACCCCAAGAAGCACTGGACGTGTCACAATTGGAAGCCGAAGAGTATTGTTCTCTTTTGCTCTTCTAGCCAAATCCCAAAACAATGACTACAGAATTCCAGTAGGGGTAAGGCTGGCTACCTTCCTACCTCAATGGCAGAAGATAAAAGCCAATGGATTTGTCCTAAATATCATCGCAAAGGGTTACTCCCTGGAGTTCAACAGTGTTCCTCCAGAGAGATTTCTATTAACGAAACTTCCCAGGGATCCCAAGAAAGTGAGGGCTCTCCCATTGTTACTGGGAGAGATGGTAGAAAAGAAGGTTCTTACTCCAGTCCCAGAGGAAGAAAAATGGAAAGGTTTCTACTTGCACGTTTTTGTGATCAAAAAACCTTCCGGGAAATTTCGACTGATAATAAATATAAAACCCCTGAATCAAGAGATCCAATACAAAAAATTACACCTGGAATCTGTATTCTCAGTCAAGAATATTCTTCAACCAGGAACCTTCATGGCAACCATGGATCTCAGGGATGCCTATATCCACATTGCCATACGAGAAGATTCCCAGAGATACCTGAGGCTAGTGGTGGAGATCGAGTGAAAGGAATATAATTTCCAAAGCAGGGCACTTCCTTTTCGGGCTATCCTCGTCACCGAGGATATTTACCAAACTCCTAGCAGAAGCCCTGGCCCATCTGAGGTTGAAGAAAATGACAGTAGTCCCTTACCTGGACAACCTGCTCTTTGTGGGACCTTCGGAGGTACAGATTGCAAAAGACCTGGCAGAAGCCCAACTATGGCTGAAATCGTTAGGATGGATTTTAAACATCGAAAAATCAAACCTACGTCCTACCCAGAACATATAATTCCTGGGATATCTTCTCAACTTCACAGAGCAGAAGACGTTCCTACCGGAAGAAAAAATTCAGGGACTTGCCAGGAGAGTAAGCTCTATACAGAACAACCTCCCAAAATCTATCAGATAGCTGATGTCTGTTCTGGGGCTGATGACCTCAATGACCCCTGCGGTTCAATGGGCCAAGTATCACCTATGGCCTCTACAAACCTATCTTCTGAAGGAACAGGAAGATCTAGACAGAATACTGTTACTTCCAGCTTCAGTGAAAAGATCGCTGTGGTGGTGGTGGAGGATCCACACAAACCTAAACCAGAGACTGGCATGGTCATTTTCAACCTTGCAGAAGTTGACCACAGACGCAAGCAGTTGAGAATGGGGAGTCCACCTAGCAGGTCAGCCTGTCCAGGAGAAGTGGTCCCCGGAAGAAGCTGGGGGTGTCCTCAAAATGGAGGAAGCTTATGGCAATCGCCAAAACCATAGAACACTTCCAAGATCAGCTCAGAGGTCATCACACCTTGATACTGTCAGACAATGCCACGGCAGTGGCGTATGTGAACAAACAGGGGCACCTGGAGCCCCTCTTTAATCTACATTTTCAAATCCAATCTGCCTATGGGCAGAAGAAAATCTACTATCGCCGGTAGCGGTTCACCTAAAGGGGGAAAACAATCAAGTGGCAGACTTCCTCAGCCGCCAAGAGATTTCCCAGGGAGAGTGGGAGTTAGACCCAGAGGTGTTTTCAGAGATCACAACTTGCTGGGGAATACCAAAAGTAGACCTCTTTGCATCCTGAAGAAACGCCAGGGTGAAGATTTTTTAATCGATAAACCCGCAAGACCAGCCCCGGGGAATAAACACACTCCAGAATCCTTGGGATTTCAAAATGTGCAACACCTTCACTCCAGTACATCTAATTCCTCAAGTGATAAAGAAATTCCTACAGGAACAACTAAAACTGATACTAATAGCACTGTATTGGCTCAAGAGAGCCTGGTTCTCTCAGATCCTCAGTCTCTCAGCAGGGGAGCCATGGCTACTTCCTCTCAGAAACGACCTGATGTGTCAGTGACCCCTAACATACCTAAAGCAAGAAAGCTTCAAGTGGGAGGCCAGGTTACTGAGGAAGACATCCTGAGATCGAAAGGACTCTCTGATGAAGCCTAACACCAGGGCCATCTACAGGAAGACCTGGAAAAAATTTAACAGCTGGTGCACTGACAATAACAGACAAAAGATGGATACACTGACTATCTTAGAATTCCTACAGCAGGGTGCAGATAAAGGTCTAGCGCTCGGTACACTGAGGGTTCAGATAGAAGTGCTTTCAGTGTACCTAGAACGGACACTACAAGAAGACCGTTGGTCTCTCGATTTTGCAGAGCGTTAGCTAAATAGAGACCACCCAAGACACAGATGTCCCACATGGGATCTGTTGGTGGTGCTTAGGGGGATCATCAAAGGCCCCTTTGAGCCTCTACAAGAGACCTCTTTACACCTGCTGACAGTCAAAACTGTCTTGGCTATGCTGTGTCACAACAGCATGTATGATAGGAGAGCTCCAGGCTCTATTTGTCAGAGAGCCTTTCCTCAGAATTTCTGATGACCGAATTGTTCTTCAAACGGATCCGGCATTTACACCGAAAGTGACGTCAACTTTCCATAAATCTCAGGATATAATACTACCAACCTTTTGTAGCTCACCAGCTAATAGTAAAGAGCAAGAACTAAGCCTTTTTAGATGTTAGACGCCTATTGCAGTACCTTGAAGTCACAAATGAGTTCAGAGCATCAGACACTCTAACTCTGCCCAAAAAATTAAGGGCTCATTCTACAAGGGCTTCTGCGACATCGTGGTTGGAGAAATCGGGAGCCACCCCGGAGCAGATTTGCAGGGCAGCAGCTTGGTCAAGATTCTCTACCTTTTGTCCAACATTACAGACTGGATCTGATGTCCAGTCAGGACCAGGCTTTTGGTAGGAAAGTCCTCCAAGCTGTTGTCCCACCCTAGTCTGTTAAGTACTTGGTTATCCTCTCAAGGGCTGACCTGGAAGACGACTGGGGAAAAAACTGAGTTAGTCTTACCCGTAACTCCTGTTTCCAGTAGTCATCCAGGGCAGCAGGATCCCTTCCTAATGTTTAACCATGTGGGGTTGTGTTGTGTTTTATGTCTTTCAGATTCCGGCCTTTGGGTCTCTTGAAAGACTGACCAGGGACCAGAGGGACTGCCTTAAAAAGGATTGAATGGCAATGTGTTTCCTGTGTAGGAAGAGGAGCTCCATCTCTCAAGGGCTGCCCTGGAAGACTACTGGAAACAGAGTTACTGGTAAGACTAACTCATTTTTTGTTTTTTTTTGTTGTTTTTTTTTCTTTGTATTGAGCACAGAAGCCAATCTGAAGATCAGAACATTTCTGTCCTTAGCTATACTGGTTAGAAGCAGGGGACGAACCATGGCTATAAATGACCCCTAAGGTCTCCATAAAGAGTACTTGTCATTACCTTTTTGCAATTTCACATTTTGAGGGGAGGGGGTCTGAAAACCTCCTTGTGATGAAATAAAATGAAGTTAAAAATTGTTTTAAAAATAACTGAGACAAGAAGAAAAGTAAAAAACACACACACCATGACTTCAGTTCATATATCATGATACATATTGGGTATCCTTGCACACACCAGAATCAGGAGGATAATCTTTGGGCCATTGTTTAAGTTTAAAGCTTACAGTGAGGCTGTGTCTGCACTATAGGTGTCATTTGCTTGTTTACGAACAATAAAAGGAAATTTACTTACCCGATCCTCCACAGCTAAACCAGTCACTGCAGCATCTGCACTCCCAGGCTCCATTGGTCTAGTTTGCTTACATCATCAATACCAGAGCAGGGTCCATAGCTCTGCTCTGGACATGAGTATGCTCAGAGACAGTCCACCAATGAAATTGTGGGAGAGCACTGCCTGCTGGGAGAGCTGAGGATTTGGTAAGTAAAACTGTTTTGCCGGTCGCTGCAAGGGATAATTTATTTTTATTATTTAGCAAGAGTTGGGCTTTAACTCTGATGTAGTAGTTAAGTTATCACCTATTTCCAGTTTTGAGTATTGTATTTTTTTTCCCCGTTTTTCAAAAGTGTACAAAATTTTCATGCTGACTATTTTTGGTACTTATTAACTTAACACAATCTCATATTTTATATTAAGAGGACCTGTACAGTTCTGTGGAATCTGTGTCTAAAAAGGCTGGCAGAGTGTAAAGGACTAATCACCGGTATTTATGTAGTCAAAAAGCAAAGTATGAGTTGGCGCTTTTCACCTTGTGACCATAGACAAATGTGCTATATAACCATTAAATATATCTTATAATTGCAGCTTACGTACCGGGAGTCCATTTACATAAATAAAGTTAAACGTCCACATGTTCACCAGACAGGCAAGTCCAACTGTAGTGCACGGATCCTAAAACATCTTCTTCCACACCACCATGCCAAAGTGATCACCTCGTGCTTAAGTGCTTAACCAGAGGTTCAAGAGTTTTGTGGTCCACATTCACCTCTCCCCCATGTCATTAGACCAACTACACATTAACCATAAAAAAATTGTTCAAATCTTAACAAGGCCAAAGTTGGAGTTTGAAGGTGCACACAATCAATGAGAATTATATAGGCAGAAAGTGTGGCGCTAAATAAAACATGTAAGAACACTCTTTACGGACGACAATGTAAAATCTCGACCATTATTGGGTGTTCAAATATAATGTTAAAAAAATATGAGGACATTAGTCCTATGTGCACTACGTGAAAAACGTGTATCACTTACAAACAATACTCATCTGGTGCATATTGTAAGATCAGCCAAGTCAACCAATCTTCATGAACGGAGAAGGTGACTCTGATATGTAAACTAGACAGTGGCAAAATGTACTAATCTTAAAAACACGTGATGGTATATAACTTGAACATATGAACCATATAACCACAGTGGGGATCAGGCGCTCTTAATGAGCGGTGATGGTAATCTTAGTGAAAGTCAAGTGCTCTTACGTGCAAATCAAGACGATCACAACCTAATGGGTATGGAGGTCCACACCAAATAATAGAGTGGATCAGCAAAAAATTGAAATCTTACTGGCATAAATAAGTGGACATAGAAAATGGTGTTGGTGTACACGTTAAACAGTATTCATGAAGTCATACTGGGTGATATCATACTGGGTGATACCAGGAATGGCTTGTAGGTGAAAATGGGGACAACCACCCCTAGACCGGCGTATATATGTAGATTAAAACTATGGACAAAGACACCAAATTGGACATATGTGTATGCAATATCTCATAGAGAACTTATCAGACATCAATTAAATTAATAAAGAAGTCCATAGCATATCTGGATTCAGATAGTTTCCCTTAAAGAGAGCTTGAAAACTGTATCCTCTTGATGTTGGATTCAGTTGCAAACCATAAGGTATAGAAATGAATTCGGTACGCTTACCACATCCGGTGGACCCACTAACCGGTGGTGAGGGGTCAAACGAGCTCTAGACTGTAAGGCTTGCTCCTGTACTGGGTCGATGCTTGAAGTGAAGCTCAGCAGGAGATGTCACTCTACACTCACCAAACGGCGATGGATCACCAGAACGCATTCAGCAGATAAACTTTCGCCGCCGTGCGCAGATCATCACAGCATGCGGAGGTATGTGGATAAAGAAAAAAAGAGAGAGGGCCTCCTCATCGTGTAAAAAGTCCAGGAAAGGACTCAATTTATTGCTAAAAAGTTGCATTTGCTTCCGGAATACATTCCAATAAAAATATTTTTAAAAGCAAAACGAAAACGTAAAGACGCACTAGAGTCGGTATATCTGCAAGGTTCTCCCGACGCGTTTCGTCTGATAAAGACTTCAACTGGGGCTCATTAGATGAGAATTGATATTACAAAAATATAATTTTTATTAAACAGACATAATTTAGAAAAAGAAAAACAATTTAATATATAAAAAAGAGCACAATAAAGCCCAGTGGTCATAATACAAAAGAATGGTTGCCTCTACATGTTTCACCACAATCGTGGTTTCTTCTGGAGCTGTTGTAGGACCTTAATACATTACCACTAAAACGCAAAACAAAAGACAAAAAATAAATTTTAATAAAATAAAAAATAATAATGATAAAAAAACAATAATAATACACACAAAGATCCCAAAATTTCAGAACTGCCTTCCTCCACTTATTATGCTTTCAAATGTTTCTTTTGAATCCTCAAAAAACTTGCTCTTTTGCAAGCTCTGCCATCTTCTATCTCAAAGAATGATCATTTGGGTAAAAGGATTTGTGGCTTCTACTCAAACCTCTTCGTGGTCCTGAAAACTACATAGCAATGTTCATCCCGTCTTGGATCTTAAGAGACTCAAAGTTTCTATGAGTGCGAAAGTTCAAGATGGAATTGGTGTGGTAAGTGGTGGCCTCTCTCCAGCAAGCAGACTTCTTGGCATTAGTGGTTAACAAAGATGTTTACCTGCACGTTCCAATCTTTCCACCTCACCTAAGGTTTCTGTGGTTTGTTGTTGAAATGAATGGTCTGGCCACAAGGTCTCTGCAAACTCCAGCCTCTTGCTGCTTCAAGCCCAAATCAAAAGCCCCTTTTTAATTCTGATTAAAAAAAAAATGTTGGATTCTGCAAATAATCATTTCATTCTCTATAAATACATGAAAGTTTTGCTTTAAACAAAATACAGGGATTAGAAAGGAACAGCTGGATAATATTGGCTGAATATATTATTGGATTCATGTAGCTTTGATGCTCTGCTGGATACATATACATTAATTAATGATGACCGATCCCTTTTCAATAAAGCTTATACCACATTATGTCTTAATATGTGTTCAGTCCCATTATGGGTGCAAAATTTGTCAATTTCCTTCTTAGCAGCAATTTATGACAGAAAATCATTGCAGTAGTAAACAGAGCCTAGTGCTGCTTTGGCTTTTTGACAGACATAAATCTGCTTACACAACACGGTTTTAAGACAGAGAAACATTTTACTGCTTTTAACAAGTTCTCAATGTGCTACATGGGAGTTCATTAGGATGCAGGAAAATGCTTTGCAGGCAGAATGGATTTAATGATTGGTTTGTGAGGTCAGAGCGAATAACATGGCCAGAAAATTTCTCACACTTGCAAATCTGAGCAGCGCAGAGGCCATATTGCACTATGACAGGCACCTTAATGTATATCCCACTATGGGCTTGTTGCATCAAATATCAGTAACCTGAGCAGTAGAGCTGTTGTAATTATTGCTTAGATTTTCATGTTATTTAATGTGCCACTGTGAGGGCTTAGGAGCAGAGCCAACACAATAGGTTCCATGCAAAACATTTATATAAACACAGGCTGTAGAGTCAGCAATCTAAACGGTGTTATCCTGGTCGAAACTGGACCATCTCCTGCAAGTAAAATTCATGCTGAGGGGTTGAGGTCCCCAACCTGCAGGTTTAACCATAGGAGCCTGCTTACAAATTTTCTCTCCAGTAATTTAACTACATACATAGTCCCAGTGCAGCAAGCCGTAACTATAATGGGATCCCAGCTAAATGGGTAGGCAGGAGTTCCAGCAAAACTGTAGCTCCAGAGAATATTCACAGCTCATGCAAGCAGATATTTTAAACTCTTTTCCAGAAAGTCTCTTTACTGTGACATGTGGGGGAATTGATTTAATACATTTGATTAGGTTCTTCTGTCATGTAGTCACCGAAAGTGACAGATTTGACAGGAGAATATAAAGACAGGTGGGAGAGGTTGACTTGATTAGATTCACCTCTCCAACCTGGTCTTTGAGGGCCCATTCAGAAACACAGAGCTGCGTTGCCCAACTTACTACACTGCACTAAAAAAAAAAAACACAGAACCTGACTTATGTTTGCACAGTGTTACTACCTGCAGGTAAGGCTACGAGGACTGTAGGGCATAGCAGTAAGATTGACGTTTGGGGGAAAGAAAGCACTGCAATGCATGTTAACAGCGCATTGCAGAATGCGTTAAACTGCATACTAGCACATTTGTCATACGAAAGATAACATTCTTACTGTGATTTAAATGGACCCTAAAAGTTTCAAGTATAACCACTATATCATGTATGAGGCTAATACCTTATAATATTCAGTATATTAGAGACTGTACTGTAATTATTATTTTTTATATTCATGTAAATTATATTAACTTGATGTAACTGTATGAATGTATTGGTATAAAATATTTCCCATGTACGTAATGTAACTGTTATAATTGGATACGTAACATATTTGCTCAGTGCATAGACTGTAAAGAAATAGAGATTTGGACAACCCATTGCAAACCAGGCAGTCCTGCTTGGCTGATATTTTAGCCCAACAAAATCGTACTAGTGGATAATGTACAAATCTGTAAATTAGACAAAAGATAGGAGAAGCCTGTATAAATGTGAAAGTCACATCAAAAACTGCTTATTGACAACCCCACTACGAAGACTCAAAATTATGTGCTCATAGAAAACACACAACACATCCTAATGTATTTTTTTTTTTTTTTTACTTTACATGCCTTTTTTTTTTTAATGATTTTCTATATATTTACAGGCAGGAAAAAGCTGGCCAGCAAAAGTGACAGTAGCAGGGGTTGGGAAAAGCTATAAAACTGCCAGGTGAGCTTATAGAATCTATCCCAACCCATGTCACTACCAGTTTTCCTGGTCAGTTTAGCATAAGGAGCAGTGTGTGTGTGTGTTTATATATGTATGTGTGATATATATATATATATATATATATATATATATATATATATATATATACGCACACACACAGAGGCTGCAATTGGTGGGCACACAGAGGCTGCAATTGGTGGGCACACAGAGGCTGCATTCACGGGCACTGTAAAGCTGCATTTGATGGACATTGTAAAGCTGCATTTGATGGGCACAGTAAGGCTGCATTTGATGGGCTCAGTGAGGCTGCATTTGATGGGCACAGTGAGGCTGCAATGGTGGGCACAGTGAGGTTGCATTCATGGGCACCGTAAAGCTGCATTTGATGGGCACCATAAGGCTGCATTGGTGGGCACAGTGAGGGTGCATTGGTGGGCACAGTGAGGGTGCATTGATGGGCACAGTGAGGGTGCATTTGACGGTCACTGGTGAGGCTGCATTGATCTCTTGTATCATGTCTGCAGTCTCTGGCCATCTCTTGCACCATGTCTGCAGTCTCTGACCATCTTTAGTATGATGTCCTCAGTCTCTAATCATCTCCTGTTCCATGCCCACAGCCTCTGACACCTCCTGTATCATGCCTGCAGCCTCTGACCATCTCTTGTATCATGTCCTCAGTCTCTAAACATCTCTTGTATCATGTCCTCAGTCTCAAACCATTTCTTGTATCATGTCCTCAGTCTCTAACCATTTCTTGTATCATGTCCTCAGTCTCAAACCATCTCTTGTACCATGTCTGAAACCTCTGACCATCTCTTGTCTTATATCATGTCTGCAGTCTCTGAGGGGGAGTCTGGAGAGGAGTCAAGAGTGGGAGTGCCGCTGGGATGGGGATCATGGGAGAAGTCAGACGTGTGTGGACTGTGGAGAGAAGACTATAGGATAAAACCAAAGCCACCAACCTGGAGTCGTCTAACTGAGCCCTGCACAGTGTACTGAGAGAGGAGGTCAGTGATAGCACCACCAGGCATGTCTAAGGCCGGTCAATGATGTAAGGGGGGAGTGAATACAATAATATAAGGGGGCACTGATATAAAGGTTTCCCCTTATATCAGTAACCCGGTCTCCAGAAACCAGAGTCCCCCCCACGATCCCAGGGTTCCTGGGGTGCCCCTTGATTCCAGTTAAATCTTACCCCTTTTAACTGGAATTATGTGCTTTAACCACTTTCAGACCGGACCAATTTGCAGCCAAAGGACCAGGCCCCTTTTTGCGATTCGGCACTGCGTCGCTTTAACTGACAATTGCGCGGTCGTGCGACGTGGCTCCCAAACAAAATTGACGTCCTTTTTTTCCCACAAATAGAGCTTTCTTTTGGTGGTATTTGATCGCCCCTGCGGTTTTTATTTTTTGCGCTATAAACAAAAATAGAGCGACAATTTTGAAAAAAATGCATTATTTTTTATTTTTTGCTATAATAAATATCCCCCAAAAATATATAAAAAAACTTTTTTTTTTCCTCAGTTTAGGCCGATACGTATTCTTCTACATATTTTTGGTAAAAAAAATCGCAATAAGCGATTATTGATCGGTTTGCGCAGAAGTTATAGCGTTTACAAGATAGGGGATAGTTTTATAGCATTTTTATTAATAATTTTTTTTTTTTATTATTAATGGCGGAGATCTGCGATTTTTTTTGTGACTGCGACATTATGGCGGACACATCGGACATTTTTGACACATTTTTGGGACCATTGTCATTTTTACAGCAATTAATGCATTTAAATGCATTGATTTCTGTATAAATGACACTGGCAGTTTAGGAGTTAACCACAAGGTGGCAGTGTAGGGGTTAAGTAGGCCTAGGGGTGTTTTTTTTTACTGTGGGGGGGCATGGCTGTCAGCTAGTGAATGCTGATCTCTGCTCCAATCACAGGGAGCAGAGATCGGCGTCACTAGTTGCTAGGCAGAACGGGGAGATGCTGTTTATCTCGGCATCTCCCCGTTTAGCCGCTCCGTGAGACGATCGCGGGAGTCCCCGCGGCGATCGAGTCCGCGGGGACCGCGGCCGGACTCACGGGGGTCCCGACCGGCGCGGGAGCGCGCCGCTCCCGGCGCGCTCCCGATGGCACGGACAGGCTAAAGGAGGGACGTATATATACGCCCTCCTGCCTGTACGTGCCATTCTGTCGACGTATATCGTCGTGCGCCGGTCGGCAAGTGGTTAAAATGCATAGTTTTCCCTTTCATGAACAAGGAAATGATGACGTTATGATGTTGGGCTGGTATAATAATGCTATGGGGCTTGTATGACATTTTTTCCAGGGCTGGTTTTTATTCCCAGTCTGGCCCTGCCTAAACCTTGTTTCTCTTGAACCTTGAACCATTTGTGAATGTCCTATTTCTCACCTCACCTTCCAGGATGGCAACACATGAGAGTTCACAGCTGTTTAACCACTTGCCGCCCACCAACCGTCAAATGGCGGCTGGGCGGTGCTGCTCTCATTCTGGGTGGACATCATATGACGGCCTCCCAGAACGACCAATCTCGCTTGTCCGCGCCATGTTGCTAGGACACGGCGCTACCCCGATCTGTGTAAAGAGCCGTGGCTCTTTAACCATGTGATCGGCTGTGTCCACTCACAGCCGATCACATGTAAACATGGAGATGCCAGTAATCAGCTCTCTTCGCCTCATACTGACAGAGTGTGAGGAGAGGAGAGGAGAGCCGATCAGCAGCATCTCCTCACAGGGGAGGATGTAATCAGGGCACTGATCATCAGTGCCCTGATTACAATTAAGTGCCCAACAGTGCCAGCAATGATTGGCACTGATTGCTGGCAGTGGTGGGCAATCTGTGCCCACAATTGCCACTAATCTGTGCCCACAAGAGCCAGCAAACAGTGGCCATTAGTGATGCCAGTCAGTGCTGGCTATCAGTACTGCCCATCAATGCCACTCATCAGTGCCGCCTATCTGTGCCCACCAGTGCTGCCTATTTGTGTGTATCAGTGCTGCCTATCTGTGCCACCCACCCATCAGTGCCACCTATCAGTGCCCATAAGTGCAGCCTATCAGTGCCGCCTCATCAGCGCCCATCAGTGAAGGAGAAAAATTACTTATTTATAAAATTTACTGACAAAAACTAAGAAAAATGTTTGTTTTTTTTCAAAATTGTTGGTCTTTTTTTTGGAAAAAATAAAAAACCCAGGAGTGATTAAATACCACCAAAAGAAAGCTCTATTTGTGTGAAGAAAATGATAACAATTTCACATGGTTACAGTGTAGAATGACCGCGCAGTTGTCATTCAAAGTGTGACAGCGCTGAAAAATGGCCTGGGCAGGAAGGGGGTGTAAGTGCCATGTATTGAGGTGGTTAAAAAAGCCCCTACCCACAGCTAAACATTTTTTTTTTCTCTGACCAGAAGACTAAAAAGAGAGTTGGATGGTACCCCTATGAGCCAGGTTTAGGAATGCCGGTGAGGGCTGCACTAACCTGCTGCCTCAGAGCTTCTCACAGGTCGCCCCCCAATGCCATTTGTGCAGGCGGTCTGGGCATATTCAATCCCCCCGCTCAGCAGCTCGGGTCTCCTGTCTTCCCCTATGTGCAGTGTGCGCCATTTTGCTGAGGTTCAAACGATGCAAGACACCAAAGCTCAGCGAGCTGAAAGTCTGTCTGAGCCCACCTCATGGAAGGAGGATGGAAAGACAGCACAGGTGTCTGCAGGCAAGAGCAAGCAGGGCCAGTTAAGTGCCATTTACCTACTATGGGGGGTGACGCCAGATTAAGAAGTAATCCCTGGAAAAGAGGCCTCAGGATTGATGAAAGAGTTTCTTAAATCTGTTCAAGGGAATGTTGGCCACTATTCAGTCTTTCTGCACCTCTATACCCACACCTCAGGTGGTAGACTCAGAGAAACTCACCCCTAAAGAGGGTAATGGCCCTGGCCTCCCCTCCCCCTTCCTTTTGAAAAAAAGTTTTGATTCCAGAAGAGGTGTGTGGGCATGCTACTGGGCTAGTGCACACAGTCTAACTTGGCAGCTCCCTAGTTGGGACAGCAACTTGGAAGGGGTGATTTTTGGTCGCTATCCTTTTCTCATGTGACCTTGAGAGAAAAGCAAACCCTGTGGCCAAGGGAAAGACAACAGTGGTGAGTACTTCACTTTTTTGCCTTGGGAGATTAACAACAGAATCTCCAATGGCAGCCTGGTGGTTTCTGGGCATTGAGATAGGACTCCCTCAATACAGGGTGCTACTGACCTTGTCCTTGGGTCTGGGAACAAATAGCCCAGAAGCTTTAGCTAGACCAATGTCCACAGCTCCCTTTTACCTCAGGGAATGCCGTGGCTATTGCAACATTTAGTTGCCAGCCTCTCACGATAAATCCATCAATAAGGATAAATATAGTGAAGAGTTGAGACCTGTTAGACACAAATGGTCTCTTATAGGCTATTTCTGGCATTAAACAAGTTACACATTCCTAAAGGGTTAATTGAAGGGATGTGAAGTTGTCTACAGGTACCTGGTTATTCCAGGAGTAATAGCACAGATTTGCCCTGGTCAGCAATGCACACCAAGTATTCTGAATATAGTAGGCCAGCTGCTATGAATCTGGCATGTAGCTGCAAGAGGGTTCGTTTAGAGGTTGTTGGCTTTTAAAAGCCTGTCGTCTAGTTTTTCCCCCCATATGGGGTGGGGGGACACAGCAAGGGTTACACTTGTGAACATATTCTCTTTGTGGGGGTTGCTTGGTATGTGTAACATCTTGTCAAGTTCCAACCTATTCATTCCTCCTTACACTGCAGTTATATCTGTAGGTGTGTAAGAGTTAATCGGGACCTCTTGTGGTTTGGGCTACAGTCCCCTTTGGATGAATTAGAAGCATAAATGATTCTCCTGCAACCCTTAATTGATGGGTTCTGGTGCAAACCTATATGCAAGAGCTACATATACTAACCTGTATCTAATGATTGCTCTTTAACCACCTGATTACTTTGCACTTAAACCCCCCTCGTGACCAGACCAATTTTCAGCATTCAGTGCTCTCACACTTTGAATGACAATTACTCAGTCATGCAACACTGTACTCAAATGATTTTTTTGTCCTTTTTTTCCCACAAACAGAGCTTTCTTTTGGTGGTATTTGATCACCTCTGGGCTTTTTATTTTTTTGCGCTATAAATGAAAAAAGACCGAAAATTTAGAAAAAAAATGAATTTTTTCTTTGTTTCTGTGATAAAATTTTGCAAATTTGAAATTTTTCTTCATAAATTTTGGCCACAATTTATACTGCTACATATCTTTGGTAAAAATAACCCAAATTTGTGGATATTATGTGGTCTGTGTGAAAGTTATAGAGTCTACAAGCTATGGTGCAAATCATAAAAAAAAGATTATGTCTGATGTACTGAGGCTTATCTCATTTCTTGAGACCCTAACAAGCCAGGAGAGTATAAATGCCCCCCAAATGACCCCTTTTTGGAAAGTAGACATTCCAGGGTATTTAGTAAGGGGCATGGTGAGTTATTTGAAGTTGTCATTTTTTTCCCACAATTCTTTGCAAAATTAAGATTTTATTTAATTTTATTTTTTTTTCACAAAATTGTCATTGTAATAGCTTATTTCTCTCACATGGAATGTGCATACCACAAATCACACCCCAAAATACATTCTGCCGCTCCTCCTGAGTATTACGATACCACATGTGTGAGACTTTTTCACTACCTGGCCACATACAGTGGCCCAACATGAAGGGAGCACCATCAGGTGTTCTAGGAGCATAAATCACACATTTCATTTCTCAACCACCTATTACACTTTTGAAGGCCCTGGAGCACCAGGACAATGGAAACGCCCATAAAATGACCCCATTTTGGAAAGCTAACACCCCAACGTATAATCTATGAGGCATAATGAGTCTTTTGAACGGTTCATTTTTTTCCAGAAGTTTTGGGAAAATGTGGAAAAAAATAAAAACGCATTTTTTTTTTTTACACAAAGTTGTCGGTTTATAAAGATATTTCCAACACATAGCATTTACATAGCAAAAATAACACCCCAAAATACATTCTGCTACTCCTCCTGAGTATAACGATACCACATGTGTGAGACTTTTATACAGCTTGACCACATACAAAGGCTTAACATTGAAGTATCACCTTCAGGCATTCTAGGAGCATAAATCGCACATTTCATTTCTCAACCACCTATTACACTTTTGAAGGCCCTGGAGCACCAGGACAATGGAAACGCCCATAAAATGACCCCATTTTGGAAAGCTAACACCCCAATGTATAATCTATGAGGCATAATGAGTCTTTTGAACGGTTCATTTTTTTCCAGAAGTTTTGGGAAAATGTGGAAAAAAATAAAAACGCATTTTTTTTTACACAAAGTTGTCGGTTTATAAGATATTTCCAACACATAGCATTTACATAGCAAAAATAACACCCCAAAATGCATTCTGCTACTCCTCCTGAGTATGGCGATACCACATGTGTGAGACTTTCACACAGCCTGGCCACATGCAGAGGCCCAACATGCAAGGAACACTGTCAGGTGTTAAAGGGACACATAGCATGCACATACCAAGAATTACAGCCCAAAATACATTATGCTGAGAAAAGGGTAAACAAAAGCTTACCTGTGGTTGTAGTAGCGCAGTTGTCCACAGGAGGATAGCACTGGTCCAGGCAGCAGGCAGGGACTTGGTCAGCAACAGCGAACACAATTTTTCAGGCAGCAGGCAGGGATACTGTTCATATACAGTCCAGGGTCAGTGCAGAGATATTGTCAGCAGTGCCAAAAATATTGGTCCTGGTAGTAGGCAGGTCCATGTGGTGTGGTTAGTGCGACAGACAGAGGCATGGCGGCAGTAAGTCCTACAGGCAGCAGGCAGTGCAAGTAGGGCCTCGTTCAGGACAGAAGGGGGACAGGGGTAGAGGCTTCTCCCACCCAAATCTCTTTGAAGCCTCCGAGCCTCCAGACCCTAATCTAGGATTGAGAAAACAAAAAAAATTGTTTTCTTCATCCAGAAAAACATTTCTGGAGCCCCTCACATATGTGAGACCCCTGTGTTGAATCCCACTAGTCCAGTAGCAGGGTACAAGATCAGTCCAAGAGGCAGGCAAATATCATGGTCAAACAGTCCAAGGTCAGTTCCAGATCAGGCAGAGGTAGGTACAGAATCGTTAGGCAGAAGCATGGTCGTATAACAAGCCAGGGTCAGTTCCAGATCAGGAAGAGGTAGGTACAGAATCGGCAGACAGAAGCATGGTCGTATAACAAGCCAGGGTCATTTACAGAGCAGGCAGTGGCATAAGGGGTGTGACGGTGTGTAAAGGGAGGAACTAAAAATTTACTGAAGAATGGTAACGGCGAAAACAGTCACCTATGCAGAGGCCTGGTTGGGAAGGACATTCTGCACAATAGTAAGATGTGTCTCTTCTGACTCCTGCTTTGGTACACACCTTACATCTTTTTTGACGTCTTTGTCCTGTTGGTTTGGGAGGGATCTTATCAGGAAAGTGGCGCTCGGAGAGTCGACTAACAACATCTGATCTGATATTTACTGGTGGGCCGTTTGGGAATATAAGGGTGGTGAAAACTTCCTCCTGGTAGCCAAAGAAGCGTTTGGGGTTTTGGGTGGATTTGCGGTAAAGTACAAATGTATTGTATAAGGCCAATTGAAAAAGATAGATGGCAACTTTTTTGTACCAGTAGCATGTCCTTCTTATGGCAAGGTACGGTTGCATCATTTGATCGTTATAGTCGACTCCCCCCATGAACAAATTGTAGTCGTAGATGCATTTTGGTTTGTTTATGGGGCCACTCCTTCTGGGGATCTCCACGAACGTATCGTTGTGGATAGAAGACAACATGTATACATCCCTTCTGTCCCTCCACTTCACTGCCAGAATCTCCTTATTCCGCAAACTTGCCGCTTCTCCTTTTCTCAAAGTCTTGTTCACAAGACTTTGAGGAAAGCCCTTCCGATTTTTCTTTACAGTGCCACATGCTGGCGTCTTCATCCGGTGGAGGTTGTGGAACAGGGGCAGGGATGTGTAGAAGTTATCTACATACAGGTGGTATCCTTTATCCAGTAGGGGGTAGGCAAGGTCCCAAACAACTTTCCCGCCGCATCCTAAGTAATCTGGGCAATTAGGGGGCTGCAGCTGGGTGTCCTTCCCTTCGTACACTATAAATGAATATGTGTACCCTGTGGCTCGTTCACACAATTTGTATAACTTCACCCCGTAGCGGGCCCTTTTGCTGGGGATAAATTGCTTAATTTTAAGCCTGCCGCAAAATTTTATGAGGGACTCATCCACACATATATGTTGGTCCGGGGTAAAAAGCTGGGAGAATGCTTGGGAAAATTTATTTATAAGTGGCCGAATTTTGTAAAGTCTGTCGTATTTTGGGTCATTTCGGGGAGGGCACTGGGAATTGTCACTGAAATGTAGGAACCTCATTATCATTTGATACCTGGACATTACAGCGGAGTAGAGCGGCATGTGGTGGAGGGGGTTGGTTGACCAATAGGTACGCACTTGATTTTTTTTGTCGAGTCCCATATTGAGTGTGAGGCCTAAAAAAAGCTTGAACTCCTCCACCGTTAGGTCTCTCCATTCATAGGGACGGGCATAATATGAAGTTGGGTTTTTCAAAATAAATTGTTGGGCATAAAGATTACACTGGGCCACGATTGATCCTAACAAATCCTCGGTAAAAATTAAATGAAAAAAATCGATTGGGCTAAAATTCTCCGTGTCCACCTGGACTCCTGGCTGGGCAGTGAAAGGGGGAATGTTGGCTTCTCCTGAATTAGCAGGAAGCCACAAAGGGTACTGAAGGGCATAGGGAAGGCTGGATCGGGTCCTAACCCTTTGGGGCTGAGGTGACACCCCACTGGTACTTGGACTTTGCACTGCGGTGCTGGTAGATGGCACGGCGGTGCTGGTAGATGGCACGGCGGTGCTGGTAGATGGCACGGCGGTGCTGGTAGATGGCACGGCGGTGCTGGTAGATGGCACTGCGGTGCTGGTAGGTGGCACTGCGGTGCTGGTGGATGCCACTGCCTCACTAGAACGCCTTCGTTTGGCGGGCCGAGCAACTTCATCCTCTGAGTAGTCACTCAGTGTTTCGCTACTGAGGACTGGATCATAATTCGGGTCAGATTCGGAACCGGAATTGGAAATGGAATCCGACATAGAGAGCTCCCCGTAGCTCTCGTCGGGCGTGGAAAGAATTTGGTATGCCTCCTCGGCGGAATAAGATCTTTTAGACATTTTTGCAGCGCAGATGTGATCTGATGAGGCGGCACAGGTGGGCACAGATAGGCACTAATGAGGTGGCACAGATGGGCACTGATTTGTACTAATGAGGCGGCACAGGTGGGCACAGATATGCACTGATGCGGTGGCACAGGTGGGCACTGATAGGCACTGATGAGTCGGCACAGATGTGCACTGATTGATTGCACAGATGTGTACTGAGTACTGATTGCACAGATGGACACTGTTGAGGTGGCACAGATGGGCACAGTTGAGGTGGCACAGATGGGCACAGTTGAGGTGGCACCGATGGGCACAGTTGAGGTGGCACAGATGAGCACAGTTGAGGTGGCACAGATGGGCACTGATCGATGTGGCACAGATGGGCACTGATCGATGTGGCACAGATGGGCACTGATGAGGCGGCACTGATGGGCACTGATTGGTACAGATGGGCACTGATGAGGTGGCACTGATGTGGTGGCACCGATGGGCACTGATGAGGTGGCACAGATGAAGTGGCACAGATGCGCACTGATCTCAAGCTGCAGGCGGGCACAGGCGGGCACAGGCGGGCACAGGCGGGCACAGATGCACACAGCTGGGCACAGATTGCACTAGCTGTGTGTACCAATAGGGACTGTGGGCACTTTTGGGCACTTTTGGGCACTTTTTGGGCACTTTTTGTTTTTTTATTTAGGGATTTTTCACTCACTGACACTTTTGGCACTGAGATGGCTTCTCTCTCCTCACTCGCTGTCTCGGTGTGAGGAGAGAGAAAGCCGGCAATGAGAGATGATCTCATATGTTTACATTTGAGATCATCTGTCATTGGAGGAGGCGATCGCGCTGTAAACGGCCGCTGTGATTGGCCGTTTACAGCGATCTGTGATTGGCTGTGTCCAGGGGACACGGCCAACACAGATTTTCCCCGCTGCGCGCTCACGAGAGCGCGCGGGGAGCCAGGGAAGGGGACGACGTCAATAGACGTAGTCCCGGCATATGAGATCCGCGCTGATGCCGTCAATCGGCTATAGCGCGGATCTCAGCTGGTTAAGCCCTACAGGTGTCTGACTCCAGGCTAAGATTGTAACCACCTCTTCTTGAAGCTGGCTTAATTGATCTCTTGGTCTGTGCTGGTTAAGATCTTAGATGCTTGGACTCTTTCACCTGTGTGATACAAGTGTGTGTGCAGCTAACTACACCTGTTCATACATTGACAGTGGTAGACCAACAGCTATTACTACTGTGGGGTATTCACACACACCTTAGACTTCCATTATTTGGAACTACCCTGCTTCCCCTCTAGTGGTTGAAGGTTTAATATATAGAGTCCAGGCTATGTCTGTGGTAGATTTTGCCCTTTGCTGGGCAGTTGAATATACCATGACTCTGACTTCAAGCTTTGTCTGGCTGTACATCAGAAATACACAACGTGGAAGTTATTTGTGTCTTTTCTGGTTGTCTTGCTGCTCATCAGAAATTCAAAACAGTAAGTAATACTGTGCTTTGTTGCTAATCAGAAAATGCATAGCATCAGGTTGTTAGCGACATTTCTATTGATCATAATACAGTACCCTGTTGCTAACCAGATATGCACAGCATTGCAGTAGCTAGTGACATGTCTGTTGGTTATGGATATACGCTGTTGCCGATCACAAATGCACAGCTTTTAAAGTTTGTTAGTGACATTTCTGTCAATCATAACACGATCATAATCTCTGTTGCTAATCAGAAATGCACAGCATTAAAAGTTGCTAGTGACTTTTCTGTTCTAGAACTGTACGCTGTTGCTAACAAAAAATGCATAGCATTTAAAGTCGTTGGCGACATTTCTGCCGGTCTTAGGACTGGACCCTGTTGCTAATCAGAAATACACAGCATTAAAACTTGCTAGTGACATTTCTGTTGGTCATATGACTGTACGCTGTTGCTAATCAAAAATGCACAGCATTTAAAGTTGTTAGCGACTTTTCTGTCAGTCTTAGGACTGTACCCTGTTGCTAATCATAAACGCACAGCATTGAGAAGGTACCTTTTTCTGTTTTCATATTAGACAACTGTACGTTTTTAGTGAGCATCAGCAATACACAGCAATGAAGTTCGTGTCCTTCTGTCCTTATATTGCTTTTCTTGCCACAACACTTTCTGTGTCTATTCAGTTTTTTACCTTTGGCTGCACATCATTCTGATTTCGTATCCTACGCAACAGTGAAGATCGTTTGCATCTTTCCTATTTATATTTATTATATAGCCATACCTAGTTGCACTTTTGAAATTCACGACTCTGAAGTTCATATCGTGTCATTTCTGCGATGGTCCATCTAGATGCACTTCAGTAATACACAACATTGTTGTCTATGGTCTTTACAGTTGTGATATTAACCACTTGCCGATCGCTGCACGCTGATACACATTGGCATAATGGCAGCGGTGGGCGAATGGGCGTACCTGTATGTCCCCTTTAAATGGCAGGGCTAGCGGACGTTTGCGCCCATCGCATACAGCGCGAGCGTGCCTGCGGGACCCACGGACTCGATGTCCCCCGATCTCCTGGTGATCGTGTCACGGAGCCGCAGAGCGGGGAAGTGCCTATGTAAACAAGGCATTTCCCTGTTCTGCCTTGTGACATGACAGAGATCACTGCTCCCTGTCATAGGGAGCAGTGATCGCTGTCATGTGAGTGGAAGCCCATCGCCCCACAGTTATAATCACTCCCTAGGACACACTTAACCCCTTCATCGCCCTCTAATGGTTAACCTCTTCCCTGCCAGTGTCATTTACACAGTAATCAGTGCATTTTTATAGCACTTATCGCTGTATAAATGACAATGGTCCCAAAATAGTGTCAAGTGTCCGATGTGTCCGCCATAATGTCGAAGTCCTGATAAAAATTGCAGATCGCCGCCATTACTAATAAAAAAAAAAAAAAAATTATAATAAAAAAATCATAAAACTATCCCCTATTTTGTAGACGCTATACATTTTTCACAAACCAATCAATATACGCTTATTGCAATTTTTTTTACCAATAATATGTAGAAGAATACATATCGGCCTAAACTGAGGAAAAAAATTGTTTTTTTTATATATTTTTGGGGGATATTTATTGTAGAAAAAAGTAAAAAATATTGCTTTTTTTTTTTTTTCTAAATTGTCGCACATTTTTGTTTATAGAGCAAAAAAATAAAACCCGCAGAGGTGATCAAATTCCACCAAAAGAAAGCTCTATTTTTGTGGGAAAAAAAGGATGTAAATTTTGTTTGGGTGCAACGTCGCACGACCGTGCAATTGTCAGTTAAAGTGACGCAGTGCCGAATCGCAAAAAGTGCTCTGGTCAGGAAAGGGGTAAAATCTTCTGGGGCTGAAGCGGTTAATTATACAAGTATCACTTTTCTTTCAGACCTTATTTTCGTGTAAACACGGAAAGGGGCCAGGAATTTTAGCTAGAGAAACTTCAGATGTCAGAAAATTCATTCCCTTACATTCAGGCATGTCTGAGGCATTCCCTGTGCTTGTAACCCAGTAGGGTTGTATGATACTGGAAGAAGCTTATAAAATCATCTTTTTTTTAGTAAGAACTTTGGTTCTTACTAAATGGTCTGCTATGAAGAATACATATAGAACTGTACACCTATTGAGTTAGGTACAGTATATGGATCAGATAATTTCTGATACTGTATCTTCAGGTAATACTCTTGCTTCTCAATAGCTGAATCTTTCTAGTCCTGGCAAACACCCCTCCTCCAGGTGTGATCAATTTTGTATAATTCGCACCACAGTTTGTAGAGTCTGTAACTTTCACAAAGACCAAATAATTTCCACTAATTTGGGTTATTTTTACGAAAGATATGTGGCAGTATAAATTGTGGCCAAAATTTATGAAGAAAAATTAATAATTTGCTAAATTTTATCACAGAAACAAAGAAAAATTATTTTTTTTTTTTCAAAAATTTTCGGTATTTTTTCATTTATAGCGCAAAAAAATAAAAAACCCAGAGGTGATCAAATACCACCAAAAGAAAGCTCTATTTGTGGGAAAAAAGGACAAAAAAATCATTTGGGTTCAGTGTTCATGACTGAGTAATTGTCATTCAAAGTGTGAGAGCACCGAAAGCTGAAAATTGGTCTGGGCAGGAAGGGTGTTTAAGTGCCCAGTAAGCAAGTGGTTAATAAAAGACCACACAGATGAGTTTTTGCTAGAAAAATATGTTTAACCAATTCAGCCCCGGAAGGACTCCCCCCTTCCTGACCAAGCCATTTTTTTGCGATATGGCACTGCGTCGCTATAAACAAATTTAAAATAAGCGAACATTTTGAAAAAACACAATTTTTTTTACTTTTTGCTATAATAAATATCCCCAAAAACATTTCATCAGTTTAGGCCAATTATATATATTCTACATATTTTTGGTTAAAAAAAATCGCAATAAGCGTATATTGGTTTGCACAAAAGTTATAGCATCTACAAAAAGATTTATGGCATTTTTATTATTTTTATATTTTTTACAAGTAATGGCAGCGATCTGTGATTTTTATCAGGACTGCGACATTGCGAGGGAACAGATCGGACACTTTTGACACATTTTTGGGAACATTGACATTTATACGGCGATCCGTGCTATAAAAATGCACTGATTACTGTATAAATGTCACTGGCAGGGAAGGAGTTAACACTAGGGGGCGATCAAGGGGTTAAATGTGTTCCCTCACTGTGTGTTCTAACTGTGGGGGATGGGACTGACTTGGGGAAGAGACCGATCGTTGTTCCTATTTACTACACAAATCCCCGTTCTCGCTCTGTCAGGAGCGATCGCCGGTGCCCGGCGGACATCGCAGCCGCTGGGCACGCGCATCTGCTCCTTAGGGACGCGGCGGGCGAGCGCCCCCTGTACACAAAGTGCATGGATTTATAAAAGACAGAAGTCAAATCTTCTTTTTTTTTTTATGAGGTAAGCAAAACCTTAGACAAAGGAGTGGATGTAGTATACTTGGATTTTGCAAAAGCATTTGACACAGTTCCCAAAACACGCCCAATGTGTAAGATAAAGTCAATGGTGGCGAAGGATCTGAATGTAGGAGATCATAGGCCTTATAATAGCTTGCAATGCCATGCTGTGGTTTCCAAAGTGAGACAAATCCTTTCTTGTATTAGGAGGTATGGACTGCAGAAAGAAACCTAAATTTGCCCTGTACAAATCATTAGTAAGACCAGTTTTGGGCACCAGTTCACAAAAAAAGATATTGGAGAACTGAAGAAAGTGAGAAGGGCAACCAAACTAATAAGAGGCATGGAGGAGCTCAGCTATGAGGAAAGATTAGAGGAACTGAATTTTTTCTCTCTTGACCTGGATATAGAAAGGCTTCCTTACAGTAAGGCCGCGTACACACGAAGGGACAATCCCGCGGGATTATCCTCTGGACTGAAGTCCAGAGGATAATCCCCTCGTGTGTGGGCGCCGGCGGACTTTTTGGCGCCAAAGTACGGCGGACTAAAGTTTCAGGTTTTGTTCTCAAATTATCCGCTGGACTTGGAAGTCCAGCGGACAATCCCGCCGTTAGTGGGCAAGTCCGCGGGACTTTTGAAATGAACGGACTTGCCGCTCATCGGCAAGTCCGTTCATTTAGCACGTGACTTCAGGTTACGTAGCTAGCGTAGGCAGTTACTGCCGCCGCGCTAGCTCCGTGACCTGGCATGGATTTAAAGGGAATCCCCACGCCGAAAAAAACGGCGTGAGGGTTCCCCCCAAATCCATGTCAGACCCTCATCCGAGCACGCAGCCTGGCAGGCCAGGAAAGGGGTGGGGACGAACGAGCGCCCCCCCCTCCTGAGCCGTACCAGGCCGCGTGCCCTCAACATGGGGGGTGCCCTGGGGAAAGGGGGGCCGTGCGGCCCCCCCACCCCAAAGCACCTTGTCCCCATGTTGATGAGGACAAGGGCCTCTTCCCGACAACCCTGGCCTTTGGTTGTCGGGGTCTGCGGGCGGGGGCTTATCGGAATCTAGGAACCCCCTTTAATAAGGGGGCCCCCAGATACCGGCCCCCCACCCTATGTGAATGAGTATGGGGTACGATGTACCCCTACCCATTCACCTAAGGTGTAAAATGTAAAGTAAAAAAAAACACCCACACTTTTGAAAAAATAGTTTATTGCACTGCTCCGGGGGTCTTCTTCCGTCTTGGGGGTCTTCTCGCCGGACTCCCCCGCCATTTACCAAGCTCTTTTACCGAGCGAGGGGAGTCCGGCTACCTTCTTCGTCGTCGCCGCCGTCTGGGGGTCTCGATCCGCCTTCGGGGGTCTTCTTCCGTCTTGGGGGTCTTCTCGCCGGACTCCTCCCCTCTCTTCTGCTCTTTTACCTAGCTCTTTCACGAGGGGAGGTGTCCGGCTACCTTCTTCGTCGTCGCCGCCGTCGTCTGGGGGTCTCGATCCGCCTTCGGGGGTCTTCCGGGGGTCTCTTCTGTTCTTGCGGCGGTCGTCGTCTTCCGCGCCGCCGGCGCCTTCTTCTTCTTCTTGTCCTCCTTCTTGTCCTTCTTGTTCTTCTTCTTCTTCCGATGTTGACCCGACGCTCTCTCTGCCCGGAATGCCTGTGCCGCTCTGAGCTCGGACTTATATAGGGACATGGGCGACAGGGTCACATGCACATGTCACATGGTGACCCCGCCCCCTTGTGTTGTCACAGTCCCGGAGGATGCTGGGACTGTGACATCGCAAGGGGGCGGGGTCACCATGTGACATGAACATGTGACCCTGTCGCCCATGTCCCTATACAAGTCCGAGCTCAGAGCGGCACAGGCATTCCGGGCAGAGAGAGCGTCGGGTCAACATCGGAAGAAGAAGAAGAACAAGAAGGACAAGAAGGAGGACAAGAAGAAGAAGAAGGCGCCGGCGGCGCGGAAGACGACGACCGCCGCAAGAACAGAAGAGACCCCCGGAAGACCCCCGAAGGCGGATCGAGACCCCCAGACGACGGCGGCGACGACGAAGAAGGTAGCCGGACACCTCCCCTCGTGAAAGAGCTAGGTAAAAGAGCAGAAGAGAGGGGAGGAGTCCGGCGAGAAGACCCCCAAGACGGAAGAAGACCCCCGAAGGCGGATCGAGACCCCCAGACGGCGGCGACGACGAAGAAGGTAGCCGGACTCCCCTCGCTCGGTAAAAGAGCTTGGTAAATGGCGGGGGAGTCCGGCGAGAAGACCCCCAAGACGGAAGAAGACCCCCGGAGCAGTGCAATAAACTATTTTTTCAAAAGTGTGGGTGTTTTTTTTTACTTTACATTTTACACCTTAGGTGAATGGGTAGGGGTACATCGTACCCCATACTCATTCACATAGGGTGGGGGGCCGGTATCTGGGGGCCCCCTTATTAAAGGGGGTTCCCAGATTCCGATAAGCCCCCGCCCGCAGACCCCGACAACCAACGGCCAGGGTTGTCGGGAAGAGGCCCTTGTCCTCATCAACATGGGGACAAGGTGCTTTGGGGTGGGGGGGCCGCACGGCCCCCCTTTCCCCAGGGCACCCCCCATGTTGAGGGCACGCGGCCTGGTACGGCTCAGGAGGGGGGGGGGGGGCGCTCGTTCGTCCCCACCCCTTTCCTGGCCTGCCAGGCTGCGTGCTCGGATGAGGGTCTGACATGGATTTGGGGGGGAACCCCCACGCCGTTTTTTCGGCGTGGGGATTCCCTTTAAATCCATGCCAGCTTGCGGAGCTAGCACGGCGGCATTTACTGCCTACGCTAGCTACGTAACCTGAAGTTACGTTCGAAATGAACGGACTGCTCCGTGTGTGGGCAAGTCCGTTCATTTTCAAAAGTCCCGCGGACTTTTGGCCGGCGGATTATCCGCTGGACAAGTCCGTGCGTGTGTGGGCAAGTCCACACCCTCGGAAAGTCCAGCGGACCTAGCCGGAAAGTCCAGCGGATTGTCCGCTGGACTTAGGTCCGCCGGCAAAAGTCCGTACGTGTGTACGAGGCATTAGAGCTGTGGAAATGTGGAATAGACTCCTTCCAGAGATGGTTCTGGGAAGCTCAGTAGAATGTTTTAAAAAAGGCCTGGCTTCTTTCCTAAATGTACATATTCTAACCGGATACTATTATTTATAGGTAAAGTTGATCCAGGGAATATCCAATTGCCTCTTGGGCATTTTTTTGGATGATGATATATTGTTTTATTTTTTGTTGTGTTTTTTTTTTTTTTCTTTTTTTTGCTTCTAATTTAACTGGGGGTAAAGGATTGTGTATATGGAGATTTTCGTGTGTGTGTTTGTTTTTTTTTCTGATTTTTTTTTTTTTTTTTTTTTTCTCTCTGCAGGTTGACCTGGATAGACGTTTCAACCAGACCAACGGTGCAACTATGTAACATGGTCAGGTAAGACAGGTTTTGCCCTGTACTGGATTGATTATTTAGCCTAGTTATTGGCAGGCTTCCAAAATAATATTTGTTGTACAATCAAACTATAAGGAAACTGGGAATTGTTTCAAATATATTCACTTATATTTTAAGTCTTCAAACTTGAAAGTAAAATTCCACCACTCGGAACGTTCTGAGGTAGATGACTAAGGGGTTATATCACACCACAGGTGGGGTTATTACCATCACTTCCATATAGAGTCTATTATAAAGTACTACCACCTTTTTGGCAGGAGAACTTTGCTACAGGACAGTCTACACCCAGGATGCTGTGTGTATTCCTTCACAGATATTCTTATCCCATTTCCACACCCTATTCTGTGAATACTCCATATAGGAATACTGTTCTCGAAAGCAATGGTGAAAACCAGGCACAAGGGAACTGTGGCAACAGTTCAGGAATGGCCAGATTTACATCTAAGGAGCCTATAAGCAGAGAATTCTGAAGCGTCCTTTACATCAAGGTCCACATTGTTCCCTCTTACCTCAGAGTTCCCCTTTGCATCAGGGTCTGCAGAGGTCCCCTTGCCCTGTTGACCACAGCCCCCCCCCCTCACATCCCTGTGGAGGAAGTGATGTTGCATTGTGTACACAGTGACCTATTAAGTGTGATCCACCCTCCCCCGGGCCTGTGCCATCATCTCCCCCACTATCAGTAGGTTCCCCTCCTGTCCTGCACATCTGCCCCCCCCCCCACCACCACCTACCTCTCCTCTATGGCTATCAAAGGTTCCCGAAGATGGAGGGGTGGCTCTTGTTGAGAAGGTCCATGGTGATCTTGAAGCGGTCCCCCATGTGGTCCCTCCAGCCCTGGATGGCGTAGAAGGCCACATTGTTACTCTTGAAGTCCTAGTGTTAATTTTGACAAAAAATTTCGATTTATAGTCTTTTGACTTAAATGCCATTTTAGTTTTAGTCATATTTTAGTCATCTGAATTGTTTTAGTCGTATTTTAGTCGACCAAAAATCTCCAGTAAATTTTAGTCTACTAAAATCTCCAGTACATTTTTTTTGACTAAAATCGAATGGGTTTAGTTAAATTTGAATAATTTCTTTAGAATTTCCAAACTCATTATATTCTCCTGGAGTAAAAATCGAATAACATGTTTTTATTTCTGGTATTAAAGTAATTGTAAAGGTTGTTTTTTTTTTTTTTTTTTTTTAAATAACAAACATGTCATTCTTACCTCCTCTGTGCAAGGGTTTTGCACAGAGTGGCCCCAAGCAGTGCTCCTGGCTTCTCCTCTTCATCGGGTGACTCCTCAGACAGCTTCTTTCCATGGGGGCACCCATGCAGGCGCGTTCCTGAGCCCTGCTGCTGTGTCCATTGACATAGACAGCAGGACTCGGCCCAGCCCCGGTGTGTCACTGGATTTGATTGACAGCACCGCTGCTATCAATCTATCCAATGAGGACCCCAGACAGTGTTAGTACCGTGTTGGACCCACTTCTGCCTTCAGAACTGCCCTAATTCTTTGTGGCATAGATCCAACGAGGTGTTGGAAACATTCCTTATAGATTTTAGTCCATAGTGACATTATAGCATTTGCTGCAGATTTGTCGGCTGCACATCCATGATGCGAATCTCCTGTTCCACCTCATCCAAAAATTGTCATGTTCCAGAAACCAGTGGTGAGATGATTTGAGCTTTGTGACATTATCCTGCTGGAAGGAGCCATCAGAAGTTGGTACACTGCAGTCATAAAGGGATAGACATGGTCAGCAACAATACTCAGGTAGGCCGTGGTGTGTAAATGGTGCTAGGTATTCTGCATACCTTGTTTGTAATGATTTGAGTTACTGTTGCTTTTCTATCATCTCGAACCAGTCTGCCCATTCTCCTCTGACATCAACAAGGCATGTCCACCCAACTGCCGCTCACTAGATATTTTCTCTTTTTAGGACCATCTCTGTAAACCCTAGAGATAGTTGTGTGTAAAAATCTCAGTAGATCAGCAGTTGAAATACTCAAATCAGCCTGTCTGGCACCAATAACCATGCAACATTCATAGTCACTTAAATCCCCTTTGTTCCCTATTCTTAAGGCTTGTACACACTATAAGAGGGCTTTCACACGAGCCGCGGGGGGCATTGGCGATAAAGCGGCGCTATTTTTAGCGCTGCTTTACTGTCGCTTTAGCGGCTCTATTCGACCGCTAACGGGCGGTTTTAACCCCCCAGTAGCGGCCGTAAAGGGGTTAAATCCACTCGCAAAACGCTGCCGGTATTGCAGCGGTGGAGAAGTGTTGAGTTCATCGCTGCTTCACCGCTCCAAAGAAGCTGCTGGCAGAACTTTTTGTGACACCCTGCCAGCGCGCCGCTGCAGTGTGAAAGCAGCTGCTTTTTTCAAGCGCTATACTTGTATTATGCAAAATACAAGTATACCATGGTTTTACTTACCTCTTCATAAAAAGAAATCAGATTTGTTTGACAACTTCTGTCCTTCATGAATCCATATTGTCTGTTGCTTAACCACATGCCGACTGGGCCATAGCCGAAATACGGCTACAGCGCGGTCGGCTTATTCTGGGTGGACGTCCGTAGGACGTACTCCCAGAACTTTGCTCCCGCGCCCCCCCTGGGGCGCGCACTCGGGAACATGCGTGACCGCCGGGTCCAGAGGACCCGGAGCATCACGGATCACGGTATCGCGCTGATGGCGTCCGTTTACCACGTGATCGCTTCGTCAAATGACAGAGCAATCACATGTACACAAACCGGTGTCATGTCATGACGCCGGTTCCTCCCTCCCCTCTCTGTACCGATCGGTACAGGGAGAGGGGGAGAGATGAAAAGAGGAAATTTTTGGGACTTTATGTGAGATCCTGACCCTCCGGTGCATTGATCTCCATCCCTATTTATATGGAAAAAGGGGGACACTTGGGACTTTGTGTGAAACACAACACTAGGGCATAGTTGAGTCATAGATAAACATCATTTTAAACAGTATAGATATTTATTGATAGCCCATGGGAGCATAGTGCAATCAATGATACAGACATTGTGGTCAGTAATTATAGTACAAGGTAAGTCAAATATAACAGTTCATCACAATATAAATAGCATAATTCATCACATTGTCAAATAATAATAGCATCATAAACACTATAGCATGTGATCAAATGGTAGTAGTATTGACACTACGTCCAACAGGCATCAAAATAAGGATAAAATAAATTGAATGACTCAATTATGAAACACCCGTGGTAGATACATGATTGCTGTGACATGACATCAAGTATATATGCTCGACGCGTTTCGTGGAAGTTTGTCCACTCATCAGGAGCAGCTAATTTGGAATGACCTATAGGATAATATAGAATGGTGATTAATGGAATTTAATTCTAACAGAGGGAAAAGGAACAGAGTAGTCTGGCCTTAACACTCTTACCTAGAAGTATAAAATATGGAGGTATTAAAGCGTATATGGTAATCTTCATGATAGTGGGAAGCACTGGGAGATGGATATAACATCCACCCGGGAGCTGAGGAGGTAACCATGCGGCCAGGCGGGGCCGACCACAAGCCACGTGGAAAGATAAATAGCGAAGTTTGTAGTCTTCAGGGACTGTGGTAGGATTCGAAAAGTGGCTATAATAAGTGATAAATAACAATAGTACATTGTTTAAATATGGTGCAGAATGAAACCACAGTATGTGTATAGTATGGAAATAAGTGAAAGAAAGTAAGGAGAAGGTGTGTGGAGAAGCCCCCGCTTCTCGGGCTATATGAACAAAATAGTGCAGGAAATAGGGAAAAATAAGGTGGACAAGAAAGGGGGATAGAGGGAAAAGAGAACTCCAACCACGGTGAACAGCAATGGATTGCCTGAAGTGTGTCAAATAAGAAGCCAGAGAGCAGTGTGCAAGAAAGTGGAATCCGTGAATAAAAGGAGATGGCATGTTACCAGGCCGCCGGCCAGCAAGGTTCCGCCAACGTCACGCTGGGTCGTGCTGTGAGAGAGGAACCGGAAGCGGCCAAAAACGGGCGATGACGCCTATATATGGGCAGCCCCCGCCTCTGTCAGATTGCACGCCAGATCGATAAACTACGTCAGCACGCGGCGTCAATGTGACGTCGAACGTGCCGGCGTGTGGGGCGTGGCGTCGACGCGCAGATGATCACGCCCCTCCGACAACCCCGCAATCCGATGGATTGAGGGGTAGGGGGACAGTCCAACTGCGCGTCGCAGCTCCCGGGAGTGGATGAGCACCACCACCCAAGTGCTGTCCATGTATAAATGGAGCAAGGGGATTGCAAATTAGCAAATGGCATGTAACGGCATTTGATATAAAGCAGCAGCAATAACATGGAATAGGTAAAATAATTAGTGTGTGTTTCCATCCCTATTACTTTGAAAAGAGGAAATTTTTGGGACTTTATGTGAGATCCTGACCCTCCGGTGCATTGATCTCCATCCCTATTTATATGGAAAAAGGGGGACACTTGGGACTTTGTGTCCCCTGGTAACATGCCATCTCCTTTTATTCACGGATTCCACTTTCTTGCACACTGCTCTCTGGCTTCTTATTTGACACACTTCAGGCAATCCATTGCTGTTCACCGTGGTTGGAGTTCTCTTTTCCCTCTATCCCCCTTTCTTGTCCACCTTATTTTTCCCTATTTCCTGCACTATTTTGTTCATATAGACCGAGAAGCGGGGGCTTCTCCACACACCTTCTCCTTACTTTCTTTCACTTATTTCCATACTCTACTATACACATACTGTGGTTTCATTCTGCACCATATTTAAACAACGTACTATTGTTATTTATCACTTATTATAGCCACTTTTCGAATCCTACCACAGTCCCTGAAGACTACAAACTTCGCTATTTATCTTTCCACGTGGCTTGTGGTCTGCCCCGCCTGGCCGCATGGTTACCTCCTCAGCTCCCGGGTGGATGTTATATCCATCTCCCAGTGCTTCCCACTATCATGAAGATTACCATATACACTTTAATACCTCCATATTTTATACTTCTAGGTAAGAGTGTTAAGGCCAGACTACTCTGTTCCTTTTCCCTCTGTTAGAATTAAATTCTATTAATCACCATTCTATATTATCCTATAGGTCATTCCAAATTAGCTGCTCCTGATGAGTGGACAAACTTCCACGAAACGCGTCGAGCATATATACTTGATGTCATGTCACAGCAATCATGTATCTACCACGGGTGTTTAATAATTGAGTCATTCAATTTATTTTATCCTTATTTTGATGCCTGTTGGACGTAGTGTCAATACTACTACCATTTGATCACATGCTATAGTGTTTATGATGCTATTATTATTTGACAATTTGATGAATTATGCTATTTATATTGTGATGAACTGTTATATTTGACTTACCTTGTACTATAATTACTGACCACAATGTCTGTATCATTGATTGCACTATGCTCCCATGGGCTATCAATAAATATCTATACTGTTTAAAATGATGTTTATCTATGACTCAACTATGCCCTAGTGTTGTGTTTCACACAAAGTCCCAAGTGTCCCCCTTTTTCCAGGGGGAGAGATGAGACCAGCGCTGTGGGCTGGATGTGTAGTGCCCACAGCGCTGGTCAGTGACAGCTACTCTGCCACCACTGTGCAATACTCTGCCACCACTGTGCAATACTCTGCCAATACTGTGCAACACTGCAATACACTGCCAATACTAAATTTTAATAGAAACAAAGATTTTTTTTTTTTTTTTACCAAATTTTCTGTATTTTTTGATTTATAGCGCAAAAAATAAAAAAAAACTGCGGTGATTAAATACCACCAAAAGAAAGCTCTATTTGTGTGAAAAAAAAAATCATTTGGGTACATTGTTGCATGACTGAGTAATTGTCATTCAAAATGTGAGAGCACCGAAAGCTGAAAATTGGTCTGGTTAGGAAGGGGGTTTAAGTGCCCAGTGGGTAAGTGGTTAAAATACTTTGTTTTCAGCAAGAACTCGTCTATGTGGTCTTTTTTATTAAACTCTCCAGTATCTTCCTGGCTATAGAAGGTAAACTATCAGGTCTATAGTTACTTGGTAAAGACTTTGATCCCTTTTTAAATATAGGCACCCTACCACAATCCAGCGGTACTATTCCAGTCATCAAAGAGTCTTTGAAATGACAGAAATACATTTTTAGGATATGTGGGTGGATGCCATCTGGTCCAGGTGCTTTATCCACCTTTATTCTGTCTAAATATTTTTGGACCATATCAATTTTGAGCCATTGTGGATCATTTGGGGCTGTGTCAATACCACCCCCATTATGGACATGAGCTCCCCCATGCTCCTTTTGTATACACAAAGATGAAGAAAGTATTTAATAAATTTGCCTCTTTTTGTCCCGTCACCCACTTCAGATTATTTAGTAAAGGGCCTACATGCTCAGACCTGACCTTTTTACTATTAATATATTTGAAGATTTTCTTGGTTTGTCCTATCTTGTGCAATCTGTCATTCGTTTTGAATTTTTAGAACATTGATTTCCTTTTTACATATTCTGTTATATTCTTTGTAACATTTCTTCCTTCATTTTTTTAAAAGCTCTTTCTAATTATTTATAGCTTTTTTAACTTTGGCCATGAGCCACATAGGTTTTATTTTTAGCCTTTTAAACTTCTTGCCCATGGGAATATACTTTGCAGTGAGTTCAGTCTTTTTGAAGAATTCCCATTTCTGTTCAGTGTTCGATTCCAATATTCCCTCCCAGTCTAGTCTTGGAGAGTAGCCCTCATCCTTGGAAAATTTTCTCTTGAAACTGTTTTTTTTTTTTTTTTTTTTTTTATATTTCCAGTATGAGCTTGTTGCTCACAGCTAACATTAAATAAAATCATGTTATTATCACTGCTACCCAGATGTTCTTTTATATGAACATTGGTAATAAGCTCTGCATGGTTTGAGATCACCAGGTCCAGTAGAGCATAATTTCTAGTCCTCTATGAACTGGACCGTAAAATTGTCTTGTAATAGGTTTATACATTTTTGCCCTTTTTAACTGTGCATGATCAAAGACCATAAATAACTGCAAAAAAAGCCTTTGTCGTATGAGAATTTTTGTACATTAATGTCTTCCTCGGTTCCAACTAGCTGTGAAACAAACAGGAAAATCAGACAACCGTTCGCCCGATTTTCATATAGTGTGTGTAGCCAATTTTATGCTGTTTGAACCTCAGCAAGTCATCTTCACGTCTAGATGGCTAAATGCATTGAGTTGCTGCCATGTGATTGGCTGATTAGCAATTTGTGTTACCAAGCAATTGAACAGGTGTACCTAATAAAGCGGCCGGTGAGTGTACAATAAAAGTGCGTGATCCAAATAAGTCAGATAGTGGTGTGAAATATCAAGTGTCCATGCTTTTAATAAAGGGCCAACATTCCTTGTAGGTAAAGTGCTCCATGTGTAGAATCCAAATCAACTGCTCCCCCTGTGACCGACCACACTAGCAACCTACCAAAGCTTAGGGCCCTGCATTACCAAGGATCAGTATGCGCTTGCGAGAAATTCCAGTCCACTTGGCTCCACACCTTGGCTCCTGGACCACCTTCACCATCAGTACCTTGCACTTTATATATACTCAGAACAATAGGAAACCTTAATTGTGCATAAAAACTTTATTCCACACATATACAACCAAAGCTCAGCAGGTGTTAAAACTCACATTAAGTGGTGCCTAACCGGCACCTGTATACAGGGCGTATATGAATTATCAACGCTCAGATCCCGTGTGTCCCCAGCTCCCTTTCAATCCAACCTGTGAGACGAGGCCTTTGTGTAATTACACACATTTTAGAACATAAAGACCCAATGCAAATACTAAAAGTGCGCTTTTTCTTCAGTAGTTATGAGGAAAAGCTGAGACAATGGGGTTGATTTACCAAATGCAAATAGACTGCTCACTTTACCAGGGAAGTGCATTTTACAAGGTAATTATCCCCAGAGCTTAGTGAATGCGATGAGGCTCTGCTGACTTCATCATCCAATCATTTGGAAGAAAAAAATTCTGATTTCTTTTTATTTCCTTTATTTTTATTTGCATGTGATTGGGTATTCTTTGCAAAGCAAATCTTCATGACATTCACTAAGCTCTGTTACAAATTCAGTAGTAAAGTTCAACTTACCTTGCAAAGTGATCGGTCTACTTGCTTTAGTAAATCAACCCAATATATCATCCTATTTTGTGGCTTAATTTACACTGCACTGACTGGTCCATTCATTCCTTCCTTTACCTCTGGGCAGCTGAACCATTTCCAGTTATGAGATGTCCACTGATGCTCATCCAGTCAGGACATTGGCCTTCTATTACTAAAATAAGCATTGACGCATATTACAGCAGATGCTTGCAGCCCACATTATTTAATCTGCTTGCTCTACTGCCTGCAACAAGCACCAGAGGGAGCATATTCCCTAGAACACCCGTATGCAGCTTTAGAGATTTGGTTGCAAGCATGTTGGACAGTCACACATGTAAATTTTCAGGCCTTACACACTGATCAGTATTATGATTTAGTTGAATACTGGTGCTAACACCTTATTGTAAACTAGATGTAACATACCATGTGTAATTTTTTTTTTTTGCATTTGAAAACCACACCACAATAGTTTTTGCACAGAGCAGCAACCATCCTCCTCTTCTGGGGTCCCCTGTCGATGCTCCTGGCTCCTCCCCCCCCTTCCAAGTGCCCCCATAGCAAGCCGCTTGCTATGGGGGGCACTCGTGCAGGCTCAATCCTGAGCTGCAGTCCATTAATACATAAAGAGAAGCTCGGCCCCACCCCGGCTCCCTCCTCATAGGATTTGATTGACAGAAGCAAGAGCCAATGGCTGCTGCCTCTATGTTTAGTGAGAGTGGAGAGGGCACAGTGCTGGATTGGGATCGTGCTCAGGTAGATATTTATGGGGGGTAACTGAACACAGAAGGTTTACTAACCTCAATGTAGAGAATGCATTAAGGTTACAGACACTTTACGTTTAGCTAGCCACCCACACTTGCTCTTTCCTAGTAAAAAGTAATATGAAGACCATTTGCCTATAAGCAATTCAGACTTCCTTGTCATATAGTGAGCCAGTGCTTCTGAGACATCCTTATGGGGATTTGTTTGAGGTGGAAGTATTACTGGTGGGTTGTAGTGAAAGAGCAACTAACATGCAAGCCCAATATGCGACACCCTAAAACTATGTAGCTGTAACTGGATCCTCGTGTACATGAGCTTTGCTGTCAGCAAGATGTAGACAGGGGAAATTTACCATGCTTACCATTGTTCAAACAAATTCATGTACCTCAGAGTCAGATTTTTTGTAGTTGCTCTTGTATTATGCTGCCATATAGATGGTACTTACTGTATTCCTCTAAGTATAATAGAAAAATATTTAATAAATTATGGAACTATTGAATTTAGAGATACCACTGGGGCATGCAGAGGCTTCCTAGTCATGTGACAAGAATAAGAATGCCACTTTTGGAGGGTTTTCTTTTTCTGGGAGCAGGTACTTATTTCTGACTGGCAGCCGCTCCCACTTCTGCCCTCTGCTCGCCTAGTTCATCTACACCCCCTCCGCGCTCCCCACAACCTCCTGGGATACATCACATATCCTAGAAGACTGTGGAACCACTGAGAAGCGATACGTGTCATGCACAGTGGAAAAAAAGTTGTGAAACACCACCAGGAAGTCGCAGAAGGCTTCCCACAAGTAAGATGGTGGTGCTGGGGACCTAAAGACTGATGAAGAGCTGGCCTGAGTGAGGACAGTGCTGGATCCGGGGGTTGGCAAGTCTCTGTATATTAAAAGTCAGCAGCTACAGTATTTGTACCTGCTGATTTTTCCTTTTTTTTTTATACTTGCTCCATTTCCAATACATCCTTTCTGAGGACTGGTGCCCAGAACTGGACAGACTGCTAAACCTGTCATCTACTAGGACCCCCAGGTCCTTTTCCATCCTAGATTCCCCCAGAGGTTCTCCCCCCAGTGTATAGATTGCATTCCTATTTTTCCACCCAAATGCATTATTTTACAATTTTCTACATTAAACCTCATTTGCCATGTAGTTGCCCACCCCATTAATTTGTTCAGATCCTCTTGCAAGATTTCCACATCCTGCAGAGAAGTTATTGCCCTGCTTAGCTTAGTATTGTTCGCAAATACAGAGATAGAACTGTTTACCCCATCCTCCAGGTCATTTTTGAACAAATTAAATAGGATTGGTCCAAGCACAGAACCCTGTGGGACCCCACTACCCACCCCTAACCGTTCTGAGTACTCCCCATTTATCACCATCCTCTGAACTCGCCCTTGTAGCCAGTTTTCAATCCATGTACTCACCCTATGGTTCATGGCAACGGAACTTATTTTGTACAGTAAACGTTTATGGAAAACTGTGTCAAATGCCTTCTCAAAATCCAGATACAGGTCTACAGGCCTTCCTTTATCTAGATGGCAACTCACCTCTTCATAGAAGGTTAATAGATTGCTTTGGCAAGAACGATTCTTCATGAATCCATTCTGATTACTGCTAATACCGTTTTCATTACTAAAGTCTTGTACATAGTCCATTATCATTCTCTCCAGATGAAGTCACATGACGTGATGTAACGTGTAGGAAGTGGCTTGAATCAGACGCATAACCAGAAGTGACGTAAGGAGGCACTGAGGACGCTGAGTTTGCTTTTTCTAGCTTGATTTTAAATGTAAGAGTCCACCTGCTGTTATCTTTAATAAATGCACCTTATTATTTAATATACTACACCATTGGAGGCACCCTCTTTTCTTCCTTTTCACTTACTTATTGTGGCGTCTATTTGAGCCGATTAGGATGATATAGTAAAGAACCCAGACAGTTGGAGAAGTGCCCTCTGGTTCCATCTGGGTATACAAGTAGAAAGAGGTACAAATAGGATGGTGTGGAATTTTTATTCACTTGGTGATGCGTTTTTCTTCATTTATGAGATAAGAGTTCTGTGAGACCATTATTTGAAGAGACCATTCGTGGAACTATTCTATATCTCTACAAAACTCCTTGGCTATGAGTCCGTTGTAGTATTCCTTATATAGGACATTATCCATTGGTTGGGTCTGGAGACCCCTCTTTATCATCTACATTCAGGAGTTTTATATGAACATTTATGTTGTTTCTGTTTTTGCACAGACACTTTGATTGGTTAGCTGTTGCACATTCATCTAGCTGTTGCAGATTATTTTTAGCTCTCCTACGGGGGGGGGGGGGCTTTTTCTATTTGCACATATTTGTCACTGCACTGTATTTGATCCTATATATATTGCACTTAGTTTTTTGAATGATTTATATATCACTGCGCGAGACCACTCTATACGTTTTTTCTTTTGAAATTCAGTGTCTTTGTATTTCCCTTATATTTCCTATTTGTGTGATTTACCGTATACTGTAGCCAATTGACCTGTGATCGCTATTTCCTAAATTGCCCGGTATTTCCACATGTTGGTAATCCGTAGATCTAGTAACGCTTTATTTCTAGTTGGTGCGTCTACCATCTGACCCATGAAATTGTCCTACAAGACATGTAGTAACTGGTGAGCCTTAGACGAATGCGTGTCTGGATAATTAAAATCCCCCATTATGATAACACTTCCCATCCTTGCTGCTAATCCAAATTGTGATAGGAGGTCCGTCTCTGCCTCCTCCCTCCGGTTAGGGGGCCTATAGCATACTCCCAGTATTATTTTCCCCTTAGCTTCATCCCTTTGGAGCTCTACCCATAAGGATCATACCTCCTCCATAGCTCCCTTTAGTGATGTCATCTCTCACATTCACTTGTACATTATTCTTTATATATAGACAAACCCCTCCCCCTTTTTTAGCCTCAATATCCCTGCGATAAAGGGTATATCCTTGAGTGGTCCAGCCAATCATGAGGACTGTTGAATCAGGTCTCTGAAATTCCCACAAAATCCAAATCCTCCTTGTACAACAGTATCTCTAGTTCACCCATCTTGTCCGCCAGGCTCCTGGCATTGGTGAACATGCCATGTAGTTTAGACTGGTCGCATACTATCCTCTTATTGGGTGTACCGAGATTGCAACTAGGACTTGTTACTATACTTACCTTGGGTTTATGTGCCTTAGTCAACCTATGACTAATGCTATCCTCTGGACTATGTTCCGCGCTGACTATCTCTGGACCACCCCCCCCTCTAACTTTTTGTCCATGTTTACTCCCAGCAGATCCGCACTCTCCTCATTTAGGTGCAGTCTGTCCCTTCTAGTACTGGTGACCGACTGAGATGTTGGCCCAGTGCTCAAGGAACCCAAACCCCTCGTTACTACACCAGCTACTCAACCACTTGTTTACTTCCCTATTCTCCCTCTGCCTTTCTGGTGTGGCTCAAGGTACTGGCAGTATTCCTGAAAATCTTACATTGGAGGACCTTTTCCTCAATTTAGCTCCCAAGTCTCTAAAATCGTTCTTTAGGACACTCCATTTGCCTCTGACTTTGTCATTGGTGCCAACGTGCACCATGACAGCCGGGTCTTCCCCAGCCCCTCACAGTAATGTGTCCACCAGATCCGTGATGTGCCGAACCCGAGCGCCCGGGAGACAGCATACAGTTTGGCACTTCAGGTCTTTGTCACAGATTGCCCTCTCTGTCCTTCTAAGAATTGAGTCCCCTACCACCAGAATCTGTCTATCCTCTCCCTTTGCTCCCCCCCCCCCCCACTCTAACTGGAGGAGTTCTTCCCCTGGCAGCTAGGAGAGCCCCTCAGCTCCAGCAGTGCTGGTCCCTGACTCCCTGACTGGTTTCACCCATGTCACTCAATGGAGAGTACTTATTGGGATGCTCCAGCCCTGGATCTGCCTGCCTGTCACTTCCCCCTCTACCCTTTCTGACTGTCACCCATCTACTGTTTTCTTGTGCCTGCACCTCCTTGTCCCCATCCGCCTCTGTGCTGGCACCTGGTACATTCCTGGCTCTCCTTTAGTATGGAGGGTCTTCTCAGTTCTGACAGTTGCTTCCCTAGATTCAGAACCTGGGCTTCCAGGGAAACATTGTGCTTACATTTTGCACAGCAGTATTCGCCCTCGATCAGATCATCAAGGAACACATACTTGCCGCAAGATGTACACGAGTCGCATCTCCACACCCGCTGGGCATCGTACCTACCAATTTAATGAGGATTGGGGATTATACCCTGTCCAAATTACCTAACCACTAGCTTGCTGACACTAAGGCCTGATTCCCACCTGTGCTTTTTGCACTTTGCAGATTTGCAGCGCAGAACAAGTTCCATAGGAAACAATGTTAAATGGGCTGTAGTGCAAATCTGCAAAATGCAAAAAGCACTAAAAATGCACAGGTGTGAATCAGGCCTAATACTCAACAATACACTGCACAGGTACTCAACAAGAAAATACACAGGTACTTGCAGGTACTTGCAGACACTTGCAGACACTTGCACTCACGGACCCACGACATAACAAAGTAACAGTTCAATAACTTTTTATTAAAAGCCAACTCTAGCCAAACTTTTTTGTTCTAGTTTTAGATATTTCTCCTTCACTGGCACAGGAATCTCTCAATTGAAGTTGCTAATGTAAAAATCGTGTTTAAAAAAAAAAAAAAAAAAAAAAAGAGAAGGTTGCAGACTTTCTTTCTTTAATAAATATTGGCGGAGACAAACTTTGTCTCTACTGGAGTGCAGCCAGTCATTTGATGCCGATCAGTTATTATGTGCAGTGGCACCAGTTGAGATTGAACTTGTCTCAATTTTTTTTAATTAGTTTCCAACCCTGTGTGTATGTAACAGAATGTTACTGGGGCAGTGACTGAAGTTGTAACCCTTCTCTATACTATAAAACAAAACAAAAATGTGGGATAGTGTTGATGGGTCTTAGGTTCGGTTCACGCCATTAATCCACTGTGTTCCTGTGCTATTCACATGCAATTATTTGAATGCACTGAAATCACACCCGACTGCACTGAAAGTAGTGCATGTACTACTTTTTAAAACGCACAGGAACCTGATCGCATGGTACTACTGTATGGAACGTGAGTTTTCTGGCACTGCTTTCTGGTGTGAACTGGCCTTAGTGGTTGTTTGTAGCAGAACTTAAAGAACACAGATAATCAATGAGAACACACCGGACTTATTTTTAAATAGTTTTCAGACTTTATTTTGTGGTGAGTGGACAAAAGACAAGTAATAAAGTTAGTAATGGTTATAACATGCTGTACTGTATACTGTGCACTGTACTCCAAGACCCCTAACAGCAGATCACAGCAGGATCACTACCCTAGAAATGTGATGTATTGACAGACATAAATTAAAATGTAAAAACAGACAAACAAACAATCATTTTGTACATTTTGGATATAAATGCTAGTAAACCAGGAAAAAAATACAATAAACAGAAACTGAATGTAATTGTACACAAAATGAACTGTGCCAGATAAATGAATGGTCATATGGCAGGATAAAAACACAGGATGGGATTATTTTATTGTCTTCTACAGCTTCAGTGGTCAACATAATTTTCTCAAGTGTAAACCATAAGAGCTTCTATTGACCACTGTTTGTTTTGCTGCCAAGTTGACCACCATCCTTCCGTGGCTTTTTTTATGTATCCCCTATCTATTGCAGCCAGGAAGAAATGGATGGCTTTGTAATCCTGATTATGGACAGTGTAGGTGATAGGAAGTCCGGTCACCTGTATGAACTTTGGGAGCAGGGTCCAAAACGAAAAACATATCATCCCTCAAACATAGTAACTCTCAATAGCTGCTTGCCACACTGCTCTGTTCCCCCCAAATTGTAAAAATTCTATTGCATGATCACCTAAAGCTAAAACGATGTCATATGTATCATCAAAGTGCATTATGTGGTTACTGACCAGAGACACCTGGTATGGTGGTCTTCTGTTTTTGTTCACTGGCACACCTTGATTAAAAGTACTCTACAGCCCTTGGTAATACACAATTCAATCCACCCACCCCTCTCATCCTAAGCTAATGTGAACTGTCCTCACTAGGACACACGCTACTAGCTCCATACACAATCAATTCCACTTGTATGCACCTCTTACTGCCAGTAGACGGTGGTGGCTTATGGTTCATTCTGTAATGCCCTTTATACCTGTAGTCAGAGAAGCCCCCTTAAATACTTTTGGTCTGGTATGTACACAAATAGCACCAACAAAAATTTTCCACTGTTTTTTTTCTTTATTATGTAACCTATGAAAAAAAAAATGGGCTCAGTTTCCAATGGCAATGATGCAGGGTACCTTGAACTGCCATTGGTCTCCAAAATGTAGGAAAAATCCACAGAGACACATAGATAAATTGCTGCTGAAAGGGTTTGAAGGGAGTTGATTGGCCACTCCAGCCCATCCAAATTCTGTTGACAAGGGATATTATAGAATATGTTTAAGAAATGATAATGATAGCAGAAGTGTGCATCTTCTGTTCTCCGGTAATGTTGATGAGTTGTGCATACAAGAGGAATTTACTGCATATAAATATATATATATTTTCAGAATGGATCATGTGGTAGAATTACAGACAAGCCAGGGAGAAGGATCGGGCACACACACTCTCACAAGTATAAGAATATTATTTTATCCCTCAACTGATACACAACTAACTGATGTTAAAGGGGGTATTTACAGCAATATTTCCAGTTTATCAGATACAAAACAATATCTTCATTCAATTAGATTCGAATCCTGTTTCTGAGATTGAAGTAGACAGTTCATTCTGCTTCTTCTTTAACATAAGAGTATAATTCTGCAAATACTTACAGATGTATGATGATCATGAGCGCCACTGACTTGTACTTATCAAAAAGGAATAAATAAAAGCATTGTGGGAGGTAAGTGGAACACATAGTTTACCCTGAACTCTGCACTACATCTAGAGAAAAGCCACAACTCTACTCATTTCTATGGGGCTGACAATATACATTCAAACAATCTGCTGGAAGTGTGAGACAATAGGTGCACACTGCTTGCTTCAGAGCTCCTGATCTAGCAAAAGGTGGCCCGCAGGTAAATGTACACTATGGTGGTGTACTTGCCTCCTACTATGGCTTTATTTAACTATTCATGGAGTAGTTTTTCTTTAAAAAGTACTTGTCACACTTTCATCAATGCACTTTCTAGATTCATAGGGGGAATTTATTAAATCTGGAGCAAATGTAAATGGTAACCAATGAATTCACAGATATTTCTTTTAGATCACTTTCTTCCTTTGTGTTTGTATAGTTCCTGCTATCTGCTAATAGAAAAGAGTCCCAGGAGACAGTGTAGCCTATGAGGAAGGAGTATTAAGACTCCAGAAGTAAAACCGGCATTTTTAAGCACTAACCAAAATATGACTGTTTTCTAAAATGATCAGAGTGCCTTTTAAAAAAAAAAAAAAAAAAAAGATACAATCATTCTGAAAAATTAAATATATTTTTGTATCAGTTGTTTAACCCAACTTTAGCACTTCTCATAAAGCAAACAATGTGTATTTTTTTAGTGCAATGTGATGCACTGTGTATTTAATTGAATATCTCAATTGTGTGGCCCTCCACACTGGAAACTTTTTTTTTTTTTTTTTAAGTCACTCTGGAATTTATACAGTATTATATATAGCTGATTATTGGTTTCAGTCAGATTGTGTCTTTAACAAAAAAAAAAAATGTCTTTTTATCCCTTCCAAAAAATAATCGATTTCTGTGCCGGGTCTTTTATAAGACTGGCCACACAACTACGCATTGAATGTCGCCGCAACACACCTTGCAAGTGTACCTCAGCATACATGTACTGCAAAGCACAGATAGAAACTATCTATGTGTTGTGGTGTGTGGCACTGAAGGAAAAAGTCCCTGGCTGATTCTTTCTTGCATTGTAGTCAGTTACCCTAATGCAACATTTCTTAACACATGAAATGATGCACTTTAAACGTGCATGCAGTGACACACCGCAACATTGTGTGGTCTAATGGATGTAAAGCAACTGCTTGCATATACCTGTACACACAGCGTGTGTAATGCTTGCGTCTATCTAGCAAGGTTACTCTGTGGTATAACAAGGAAGCTGAGACTTCTGCAGTGTATAGATGTGCTTTTTACTATAGAAAGCTGCTGTACAAAACTATTACAATCTTAGGAATACAAGACTGACAGTGGTTGTAAAGGCAGAATATTTTTTATCTTAATGCATTTGTTGCATAAAGATAAAAAGCCTTCTGTGTGCAGCAGCAGCCCCCCTCAGCCCCCCTAATACTTACCTGAGCCCATCTCGATGCAGCAATGTTACAGAAGAGCTTCACTGCCCATGACTCTCTCTCCTCATTGGCTGAGACAGCAGCAAAGCGTCTTTGGCTCCTGCTGCTGTCAATCAAAGCCAATGAGGAGAGGGATAGAGGGACGGGCCGCGGCTCCATGTCTGAATGGGCACATGGAGCTGCGGATCAGCTCGGATGCACCAATAAGAAGCTGCTTGGTGTGGGGGCACTCAACAGGAGGGAGGAGCCAGGAGAGCAGAAGTGGGACCCAAGAAGAGGAGGATTTGGGCTGCTTTGTGCAAAACAACTACACAGAGTAGGTAACTGAGGCTTTAGTATCACTTTAAGAGATCTCTGTGTTCTGCTTATAACAAAGTGAAATGTTAGTAGTTGCTCTGGGCACCTAGACCTTCTACAGAACCATTCTGGAAGGCATTGTCTGTTTCATTGTTTTATACTGGCCATAGATGGCCCCAATTGTGTCTAAATGCTGCTTAATCAGTTGAAATGTTAGCCCCGTCGGCCACTCAACTCAACAAGCTTTGATCTGACAATCTAAGGAGCCTGGCAGAAAATTCTCTGCTGTAGCCAATCAGCTGCAGTAACTTCTGACAGCCATGGGAGCACCGGCTGTAAGAATACAGTAGCTGGCAGAGGAGATTCCTCCACCCACGCTGAAGGGCTGAACAAGAGAAATCCCGATGTGTATGGCTTGTCCCGTATCTATTACATCAGTCTTAAATAATGCTCAATATTAATACAAAAGCTCTACAGACATTTTTGTAAGCTGTTTACTCAAAGGGGTTGAAAAGATTTCTTCCTTAATTAACAAATGCCACTGTATCGAAGCCTCTTGTTGGCTAGTACTGAAACGATATCTGTCCCAGTAGGTCTAGTTAAAAAAGTTACTGTGTTTCAATCACCAATGATACATTCAACCATCCAGAACCTTTCTAATGGCCACTAGATGTGAGTTGGTTAGAGATAAGGGTTAAACAAATGCTTCCGAAAAAGGAAAGACAGTGTATGTCAAACAACTAAAAAAAAAAAAAAAAAAATCTCCTCCAGCATTTTATTAAAACCCTGTCCTAGAAGGGATTATACCATTCCTTAGCACTATACTACCGAGTAAGCCAAGGAAACTTCTACACAAATTCATGGGGCTTTATAAAACCAAAAGCCACCTTCCAGGGTTAATGTACAAGTGGATTTGGAGGATTGAAAAGTTGTCCTCCACCCCCCCCCCTCCCCCCAATTGGTTTTGGCCACTACAAGTACAACAGAGGTTGTTCTAAGTCAAACCCACGAAAAAGAAATAAAAATGAATAAAAAAAAAAAAGGAATGTATGACTGGACGTTTATATTGTAGACACCCCTATGGGGGCAGAATGATATGGAAGAGGTATAGGGATGCTCATGGGCAAGGGAATTTCTTGCAAAACAGAACATGATTCTAACAAGAAGGCCACATTATTACCACAGAGACTCCTTATCTCCTCTTCTTTCCTTACGATAATATTTTGTCTTGGGAATGCAAAGCAGCCAGCGGTGGGGACATCATTCATCCCATAACAAAGGTATCTCTCACTGTTGAGTGGGTACAGCTGAAGCAGCATCACATCACACATCTCAAAACGCATGCACTCATACACACCAAAGGCAAAATGCTGCAACCATCATCACCGGTTTAGCTGAGATTCAGCTAACCCAATTATTAAAGTAATTTAGCTCTTCAATATAAAATATCTTATATCTCCCCCAGTAATCCCTGATTTAACTTGAATAAGGCCCTTGTGAGGTAAACCAGTTCTCACGTATTACCTGCAAGTTTGTCTAACCTCTCCATTATGTAACCACTGTGCCCCCCCCCCCCCCCCCCCCCCCCCCCATTGGATTTTGGTCTGGTTGCAGTATTTGAACTCATTCACACAGATACAGACACTGCCTTCTCCTTCCTCCCCCCACACACAAAATATAAAAAGCAATAAGTTTACAAAAATAGAAAATAATTACAGCAGTGAATGGGTGGGGAGAGGAGGGAAGGGGGTAGGCTAGAAAGGAGGAAGGTAAGTAAGTCTCCGGATTATTTGGCTGAGCAGTATAATATAGGGGGACTATTCTCTGCATCTTCCACAAGGTGTAGCTCCTTCCGGTCAATGAGAACATCCTTCATGCACCCAATGAAGCCAGTGCTATACGCTTTGGGTAGCTTGTAGGAGACACTCAGCTTCTCTACACCACCTGCAGATGGAGAAAAAGAATGATATATTTTAGACAATGGACTGAGCCACAGAATTATAAAGTATACATTTCCTATTAAATCACATAATGCTACAACTGACTGGCAGCCATCTTGCGCACTGAGCAGAACCATACATTTGTTTCTCAACTAGGTACAGCATCCCACAAGATCCTTTGCCTTTAAAGGATAAGTTCACTTTTGGGAATATGTTCCAACTGTTTTTAGGGTGGAGCCGCTGCCCATCCCTGTGACAGCAGTACGGGGAGAAGTGCCCCCATACTTGCTGTCACTTTTTGAAATGAGTGCGGCTGTGCAGGGCTCCGCCCACACAGCCATGTCATTCATTCATACAGCTGTGTGTGAATGAACCACAAGCCCTGACATCCTTTGCGGCTGTCGGCTTGTAGTTCTTAATGAACGCCCACGGCGCTGTGGAGCGATATCGTAGTTCATTGATTCTTTCTGTCAGTGTATCTGATTGCCCTTATGGGATATGTACCACAGAAAGATCTGCAGGAGATCTGCTGATCGATGGTGCAATGCTTTATAGACGCCAAAAAAAATAAATAAATGCACATTTGTTTACCTGCAAAAAAAATGTGTGTGTGTGTGTGTGTATATTATATATATATATATATATATATATATATATATATATATATATATATATATAATACACATACACACATATATATATATAGTCCTTATATATATATATATATATATATATATATATATATATACATACATACATACATGGGGGGGGGGGGGCAGGGGTGTGTGACACATTCTGAGCTCTGAGGGGTTTATGCTGGGACCTGTAGTCCTTCACTTTTGGGGTGCAAGTCCCAGCATGACCCCTGGCTAAGATCTAAGGATGTGACCACCTCCTCTGCTGCCAGCTCATGCTCCCATGACACACATGCTCCACATTACACATATGTTATACAGTAATTCATTCACTGCTCCCAACCTCACCTCAAGCAGGTTGACTCTGTAGAGGTGGTCCTGGCACAGTCAGGGACAGTTCCCTTCCATCAGGCAGGCTCTGAGGTGCATGGCGACACACAGGAGAAGATGGAGGGAGGAGGTGGGTGGAGCCAAACAGTAATAGGCGTTGGAGGAGGCATAAGATCCTCCTCTGCTTTAAATCCTGCGGCCTCAGCCTCGCTTTCCTCCTTTGGATTGTGACATCGCTGGTTGCTAGATGCCAGGCTATCCTAGCAACCAGTGCAGGTGATAGAGCCCAGTAGTGGAACAAATGGGTCTCGGCCGGCCGAGTCAATATGCCACAGAGAGAAAGACACCGCTCCACATTTCCCTACACAGAGAGAGACCACGCTCCACATTTCCCTACACAGAGAGAGACCACGCTCCACATTTCCCTACACAGAGAGACCACGCTCCACATTTCCCTACACATAGAGAGACCACGCTCCACATTTCCCTACACAGAGAGAGACCACGCTCCACATTTCCCTACACAGAGAGAGACCACGCTCCACATTTCCCTACACAGAGAGAGACCACGCTCCACATTTCCCTACACAGAGAGAGACCACGCTCCACATTTCCCTACACAGAGAGAGACCACGCTCCACATTTCCCTGCACAGAGAGAGACCACGCTCCACATTTCCCTGCACAGAGAGAGACCACGCTCCACATTTCCCTGCACAGAGAGAGACCACGCTCCACATTTCCCTACACAGAGAGAGACCACGCTCCACATTTCCCTGCACAGAGAGAGACCACGCTCCACATTTCCCTGCACAGAGAGAGACCACGCTCCACATTTCCCTACACAGAGAGAGACCACGCTCCACATTTCCCTGCACAGAGAGAGACCCCGCTCCACATTTCCCTGCACAGAGAGAGACCCCGCTCCACATTTCCCTGCACAGAGAGAGACCCCGCTCCACATTTCCCTACAGAGAGAGACCACGCTCCACATTTCCCTGCACAGACAGAGACCCCGCTCCACATTTCCTGCACAGAGAGAGACCCCGCTCCACATTTCCCTGCACAGAGAGAGACCCCGCTCCACATTTCCCTACAGAGAGAGACCACGCTCCACATTTCCCTGCACAGAGAGAGACCCCGCTCCACACTTCCCTGCACAGAGAGAGACCCCGCTCCACACTTCCCTGAACAGAGAGAGACCCCGCTCCACATTTCCCTGCACAGAGACCCCGCTCCACATTTCCCTGCACAGAGAGAGACCCCACTCCACATTCCCTACACAGAGAGAGACCCCACTCCACATTCCCCTGCACAGAGAGAGACCGCTCCACACTTCCCTGCACAGAGAGAGCCTCCGCTCCACATTTCCCTACACAGAGAGAGACCCCGCTCCACACTTCCCTGCACATAGAGAGACCACGCTCCACATTTCCCTGCACAGAGAGAGACCCCGCTCCACATTCCCCTGCACAGAGAGAGACCCGCTCCACATTTCCCTGCACAGAGACCCCGCTCCACATTTCCCTACACAGAGAGAGACCCCACTCCACATTCCCCTACACAGAGAGAGACCCCGCTCCACATTTCCCTACACAGAGAGAGACCCCGCTCCACATTTCCCTGCACAGAGAGAGACCACGCTCCACATTTCCCTGCACAGAGAGAGACCCCGCTCCACATTTCCCTGCACAGAGAGAGACCCCGCTCCACACTTCCCTGCACAGAGAGAGACCCCGCTCCACATTTCCCTACACAGAGAGAGACCCCGCTCCACATTTCCCTGCACAGAGAGAGACAGACCCCGCTCCACATTCCCCTGCACAGAGAGAGACCCCGCTCCACATTTCCCTACACAGAGAGAGACCCCGCTCCACATTTCCCTGCACAGAGAGTGACCCCGCTCCACACTTCCCTGCACAGAGAGAGACCCCGCTCCACATTCCCTTTGCACAGAGAGAGACCGCTCCACATTTCCCTGCACAGAGAGAGACCCGCTCCACATTTCCCTGCACAGAGAGAGACCCCGCTCCACACTTCCCTGCACAGAGAGAGACCCCGCTCCACACTTCCCTACACAGAGAGAGACCCCGCTCCACATTCCCCTGCACAGAGAGAGACCCCACTCCACATTCCCCTACACTGAGAGAGACCCCGCTCCACATTTCCCTACACAGAGAGAGACCCCGCTCCACATTTCCCTGCACAGAGAGAGACCCCGCTCCACACTTCCCTGCACAGAGAGAGACCCAGCTCCACACTTCCCTGCACAGAGAGTGACCACGCTCCACATTTCCCTGCACAGACAGAGACCCCGCTCCACATTTCCCAGCACATAGAGAGACCACGCTCCACATTTCCCTACACAGTATCTCTCAAAAGTGAGTACCCTCACATTTTTGTAAATATTTTATTTTCATGTGACAACACAAAATGACACTTTGATACAATGTAAAGTAGTGAGTGTACAGCTTGTATAACAGTTTAAATTTGCTGTCCCCTCAAAATAACTCAACACACAGCCATTAATGTCTAAACCGCTAGCAACAAAAGTGAGTACATCCCAAAGTGTCAATATTTTGTGTGGCCACCAGTTCACCAGAGCTTCATGGGTTGCCACTGGAGTCCCCTTCCACTCCTCCATGAAGACATCACGGAGCTGGTGAATGTTAGAGATCTTGCGCTTCTCCACCTTTTCGTGTTGCCCCACAGATGCTCAATATGGTTTAGGTCTGGAGACATGCTTGGCCAGTCCATCACCTTTCCCCTAAGCTTCTTTAGCAAGGCAGTGGTCATCTTGGAGGTGTGTTTGGGGTCGTTATCAAGTTGGAATACTGGCCCTGCGGCCCAGTCTCCGAAGGGAGGGGATCATGCTCTGCTTCAGTATGTCACAGTACATGTTGGGATTCATGATTTCCTCAATGAACTGTAGCTCCCCAGTCCCGGCAACACTTTTATGCAGCCCCAGACCATGACACTCCCACCACCATGCTAAGACTGTACGCAAGACAGACTTGTCTTTGTACTCCTCACCTGGTTGCCGCCACACACAATTTGATGCAGTGTACGGCGTATGATCTGAGCACTGAAAGACTGACCCCCCATCCCTTAAACCTCTGGCAGCACTCATAGGTCTATTTTCCAAAGACAACCTCTGGATATGACGCTGAGCATGTGTACTCAACATCTTTGGTCGACCATGGCAAGGCCTGTTCTGAGTGGAAACTGTCCTGTTAAACTGCTGTATGGTCTATGACCACCGTGCTGCAGCTCATTTTCAGGGTCTTCTTATAGCCTAGGCCCTCTTTATGTACAGCAAAAATTATTTTTTTCAGAACCTCAGAGTTCTTTGCCATGAGGTGCCATTTTGAACTTCCAGTGACCAGTATGAAAAAGTGAGAGCGATAACACGAAATTTAACACACCTGCTCCCTATTCACATCTGAGACCTTGGACACTGGGGAGGGAAAATGGATAATTGGGCCCAATTTTGACATTTTCACTTAGGGGTGTACTCACATTTGTTGCCAGCGGTGTATTGAGTTATAATTGTGTGTCAAGTTATTTTGAGGGGACGGCTAAGTTACACTGTTATACAAGCTATACATTCACTACAATACATTGTAGCAAAGTGTAATTTCTTCAGTGTTGTCACATGAAAAGATTTAATAAAATATTTACAAAAATGTGAGGGGTGTAGTCACTTTTGTGCGATACTGTGTGTGTTATATATATATATATATATATATATTGTACAGGACGCAGTGGCTGGGTCCTGGAAGGACGCTATGTTTCCCCTCTGTTTGGTCTGTGATCCCTTTAAGGGAACAAAAAGGGTTAACTCACCTGTCAGAGGAGGTGGGTTTAAAAACAAGACAGGAAGTTGCAGATGGGTGGAGGAGTGCAGAGGAGATAGTGGTTTGTGTTTGGCTTGATTTGCAGCAACCAAAGTCAACAGCAGCGTTCGGCCTGGAAGCCTCCTAGCAGATGAAGTCACCTGCGACAGCACCCCAGGACTGTGTTTGATTGCGATAGCAATTCGGGACTTTGATAGTCGGTGAGACTGAAACCTTTTCCTTTTGTTTTGCTGCTGTGAAGCTGTTTAAATTTAATAAAACCTCCTTTTGAACTAAAAGCCTGTGTCCTGCGGTCTAGCTGGTCCCCCGAACTTTACAAGTGGTGCTCGGATGCGGGCAGGACAGAGTAACAGGCGTGTTTTTTTTTTTTTTTTTTGCTGGCTTTTGCATTTGAATTTAAAACTGACATTTAAAGGGGCAGTACAGTGAATTTATGTCCTGGGTTAAAGCTGCCCAAACCCTGAAAGCTGAAGCAATGGAGGAACTAATTAAACAACTGTCCCTGGCTAATATACAAGCGCAGACCCGCCATGAGGAAGCTAATCAGCGCTTAGCAACTCAGCTGGAGGTACAGCAAGAAAATACTCGCCTGTTGGTGGCTCAGTTGGCAGCACAGCAAGCAACCCAGCAAGGGGTTATGCAGGCTCAGGTGACTGCCTTAAAAGAAGTAGTACAGCAGTTGTCTCAGGGTCGTGAGCAAGCGGCTGTTGCCCCTGGCAACCAGGTGACCGTGAGGGCAAGCCATTTTTTTGCAGAAATTGTCCCTGAGTGATGATGTAGAGGCATTTCTTGCTACATTTGAGGGGACGGCAGAGAGAGAAGGGTGGCCCCAGGACCAGTGGGCCGGCCTAATTGCCCCTTTTCTCACCGGAGATCCTCAAAAAGCCTACTTCGACCTGCCACCAGAGGACGCTAAAGACTATCAAAAACTAAAGGCAGAAATACTGGCTCGTTTGGGGGTGACTACGGCCGTTCGGGCCCAACGAGTGCACCAATGGAAGTATTGTCCAGATCGTCCACCACGGTCTCAAATGCATGACCTGGTGCAACTGGTAAAAAAATGGCTGCAGCCCGAAGTGTTGTCGGGCCCCCAAATCGTGGAGCGGGTCGTCCTGGACCGATACCTACGGTCACTGCCAGACGACCTTCAACGGTGGGTCAGCCATGGAGACCCCAAAACAGTGAACCTCCTTGTCGAGATGGTAGAGCGATATACAGTGGTGGAGGATCTGCTTGGCCCTACCAAGCGCCAAGGGCCCAGTCTGCCACGGCCTATTCGATCGACTGCCGCCCTTCGAAAGGATGTCCCCCGGAGCCCTGGAATCAACACCCCGGAAGGTCAAGAGTCACTCCCAGTACCTCCTCAGCGATCTGTTCCTGTTCGGAGAGGAGGGGATGTACAATGTTGGCGGTGTCATTCCTGGGGCCATACCCGGGCCCACTGCCCACTGCAAGAGGAGCCCATGGAATGCGGGGTTCTTCGGAGGGGGTCTTTTTATGCTCATAGAGCATGTACCACACACCTTGACCGCGGAGAAGAGAAATTTGAGTGTGTAGTCCAAGTGAACCACCTCCCTGCCTGGGCTTTGCTGGACTCCGGAAGCATGGTAACCCTTGTTCATCCTAGAGTACTTGGGAAGATCGGTCCGGTAAGCAAAACTTTACGGGTTGTATGCATTCACGGGGACACTAGAGAGTACCCTCTCATCTCGGTGTCCATCTCCACAGCATATGGCACTGGTACTCAAGAGGTGGGGGTGGTAAAGAACTTGATACATGATGTTATCATAGGACGAGACTGTCCATTTTTTGAAAAACTGTGGGGACAAGGAGAACTATCTGAACGATCCCAAGACTGGGGAGAAACTAGTTCCTCTGTTCCTATGGTTGAGGGTAATAACCCTGAGATGCCAAATGAACCTAATGTGGATCCAGTTGATACAAATGCTAATGATTGGGTTAATGGTGATGAAAGTAGTGCTGATACTGTGAAGGGTGTCAAAATGTGTGGTTCGCAGACCTACCTGAACACTGAGGAGGGGGAACCTTCCCCACTTCAGGTAATGCTGGGTGAAGAGGATGAGGAAGTGGCCTCTACCCCTGCCCTGCCGGATTTGGGTGTTCCCCAGGGGACATTTGGTACTGCCCAGATGCAGGACCCCACTTTGGCCCGTGCACAGGAACAAGTTGTAGTATTAAATGGGGTACCCCAAGAGCCAGGTGCGAATGAGCGGTGGCCCCACTTTGCCATATATAATGAATTGCTTTATCGGGTTACCAAAGTGAGAGAAAATGTGGTAGAACAATTATTGGTACCCCAACAGTATAGACGCAAGGTCCTGGACCTGGCCCATGATGATGTTTTAGGGGGACACCTGGGAGTTGAAAAGACGGAGGCACGGATCACCGACCGGTTTTACTGGCCAGGTCTGAAAGCAGAGGTAAGAAGATACTGTGCCTCTTGTCCCACCTGTCAGTTGACCGCGCCGGTGACTCACTTCCGGAGCCCTTTGATCCCTCTGCCCATAATTGAGGTCCCATTCGAGAGAATAGCCATGGATATAGTGGGTCCTTTGGTAAAGTCAGCTCGAGGTCACTCTTACATACTGGTGATCCTTGACTATGCCACCCGGTATCCTGAAGCGCTACCTCTGCGGAATACCTCCTCTAAGGCTATTGCTCGGGAATTATTCCAGTTGTTTACACGGACTGGTTTTCCCAAGGAAATACTCACGGACCAGGGCACCCCGTTTATGTCGAGGGTTATGGCTGATGTGTGCAAGCTGTTCCGGATTAAACAGCTGCGCACATCGGTCTACCATCCACAAACGGATGGGTTGGTAGAGCGCTTTAATAAGACCCTTAAGTCTATGCTCAAGCGGGTTGTACAAAGGGATGGGAAAGACTGGGACTGCCTGTTACCCGCTCTCCTATTTGCTATCCGGGAAGTGCCCCAGGCCTCCACTGGGTTTTCGCCCTTTGAGTTGGTATATGGGCGGAGACCTCGCGGACTACTGGATTTTGTTAAAGAGGAATGGGAAAGTGAACCTATTCAGCATAAGAGTGTTCTTGAATATGTTTCCCAAATGCAGGAGAGGATCCGAACTGTGATGCCTCTAGTCAAAGAACATTTGCAAAAAGCCCAGGAGGCTCAACGACGGGTCTATAATAGGGCTGCTAGAATAAGGAACTTCCAAGTGGGGGATCGAGTAGCGGTGTTGATCCCCACTGTGGAAAGTAAATTCTTGGCCAGGTGGCAAGGCCCCTTTGAAGTTGTAGAAAAAGTGGGAGAGGTAAATTATAGAGTCCACCAACCAGGTAAGAGGAAACCCTATCAGATATATCATGTAAACTTGTTAAAGCCCTGGGCAGACAGGGAACCGGTGACCTCCCTGGCTGGTGCAAGACTTGAGCCTAGGGTTGGGGTGGAGAGTGTCCAAGTAGCAAATACCCTGTCTAGAGTCCAAAGTCAGCAGGCAAAGGAGTTCTTGCAGAGAAATAAAGAGAAATTTTCAGACTTGCCAGGGCTCACTAGTGTCATAGAGCATGATATTGTCACGGAACCAGGAGTCAAAGTTTTTGTCCGGCCTTACCGCATTCCAGAGGCCCAAAGGAAGGCTGTTTCAGAGGAAGTGAAGAAGATGTTGGACCTGGAGATTATTGAGGAATCACAGAGTGAGTGGTCAAGCCCGATTGTGTTGGTACCGAAGCCCAACGGGACTCTGCGATTCTGCAATGATTTCCGGAAACTAAATGAAGTTTCACGGTTTGATGCCTACCCCATGCCCCGGGTAGATGAGCTTATTGAGAGACTAGGTCCAGCCAGGTATATCACTACATTAGACCTTACCAAGGGGTATTGGCAAATCCCGTTGACTAAGGCTGCTAGAGAGAAAACTGCTTTTTCTACCCCAGAGGGAAGTTTTCAGTACAAGAGAATGCCTTTTGGATTGCAAACTGCTCCAGCCACATTTCAGAGGGCAATGGATAGGATTTTACGTCCTCATCGGGAGTATGCCTCAGTATACTTGGATGACATAGTCATTTTTAGCAGAGACTGGGAGTCACACTTGCCCAAAGTCCAGGCAGTACTGGACTCTCTTTGGAAGGAGGGGTTTACAATAAACCCGGAAAAGTGTGCTTTGGGAATGGAGGAGGTGAAATACCTGGGCTATGTTGTGGGTAGAGGGGTAGTAAAACCTCAGGTCAACAAGGTAGAGGCTGTACAGAATTGGCCCCGCCCCCTCACAAAAAAACAGGTACGTGCATTCCTGGGTATGGTGGGATACTACAGGAGGTTTGTACCCAACTTTGCCACGTTGGCAGCTCCATTGACCGATCTGACTAAGGGTCGGAAATCGGTCATGGTGGAGTGGAATGCAGACGCTGAGAAAGCTTTTTTGGAGCTCAAGTCGGCACTGTGCCAACACCCTGTCCTAGTAGCACCCAATTTTTCAAAAGAGTTTGTTGTACAGACTGATGCTTCCGATGTAGGATTGGGAGCAGTTTTGTCACAGGTTATTCATGGCGAGGAGCACCCAGTAGTCTTCCTCAGTAGGAAGTTAACACCAGCGGAGAAAAACTACGCTATAATTGAACGAGAGTGTCTGGCCATTAAGTGGGCTCTGGAATCCCTCAGATATTACCTCTTGGGGAGGAAGTTTAGGCTGATTTCTGACCATGCCCCTTTAACATGGCTGAGACAAGGTAAAGGGACTAATGCCAGGGTTACCCGGTGGTTCCTGGCACTCCAGGAATTTAAATTTGTAGTGGAGCATAGGCCCGGGAGACTGCATCAAAATGCAGATGCCCTCTCCCGAGTCCATTGTTTGAGCTCCACGGTTGCCTCCACCTCCTTGGCGTTGGGGCACAGGGGGGGGGTATGTACAGGACGCAGTGGCTGGGTCCTGGAAGGACGCTATGTTTCCCCTCTGTTTGGTCTGTGATCCCTTTAAGGGAACAAAAAGGGTTAACTCACCTGTCAGAGGAGGTGGGTTTAAAAACAAGACAGGAAGTTGCAGATGGGTGGAGGAGTGCAGAGGAGATAGTGGTTTGTGTTTGGCTTGATTTGCAGCAACCAAAGTCAACAGCAGCGTTCGGCCTGGAAGCCTCCTAGCAGATGAAGTCACCTGCGACAGCACCCCAGGACTGTGTTTGATTGCGATAGCAATTCGGGACTTTGATAGTCGGTGAGACTGAAACCTTTTCCTTTTGTTTTGCTGCTGTGAAGCTGTTTAAATTTAATAAAACCTCCTTTTGAACTAAAAGCCTGTGTCCTGCGGTCTAGCTGGTCCCCCGAACTTTACAATATATATATATATATATATATATATATATATATAAATTTACACATACATACAAAGAATAGTGCAGCGCTAAATATCACAAATAATACATCTCCTCATCCAATAAATCAATACATGAACGACTGGAAAGGAAAAATCATAAAAAGTTCATATAGGAATCAGTTTTCCAAAAAGTGACAATGTGAATCAATGAAGACTGAAAATCGCTGCTAGAAGTGTGACCTTCACCATAAGACACTCTTTGCCACTCACCTCAATGATAGGACCCCCTGAGTCAACAAAGAGTCAAAAGGCTTTCCCTTACATTCAAAATCCTGGAGAGTATCGATAAACCTCTTCAGAGTGCAAAGCATATGGATCACCACATCAGCTCATATATAAGGGGGTCGCAGCATAAAATCATCAGTGTCCCAATATCCCGATTATATGCAAATAAAACAGGAAATATCTAGTGCTCTCTGCTGGCATGTATTTAATATGATAAAAAGGAAGAATTACACTTACATACAAGGCACTTCCATTAAGTGCCAGCAAAAAAAGCATTCTGTCACATAAAACCACATGGAGTCAGCATGAGGAGACGGCCATGGGTGACGTTAATCCCTCTCGCACGCGTATTGTCCCAAAGAAGCAGGACTTCACCACCGTATTCCTTTTTATCAAATTAAATACATGCCAGCAGAGAGCACTAGATATTTTCTATTTTATTTGCATATATCGGGATATTGGGACACTGATGATCTTATGCTGCAATGCCCCGTATATGAGCTGATGTGGTGATCCATGTAATTTGCACTCTGAAAAGGTTTATCGCTACTCTCCAGGATTTTGCCCGTAAGGGAATGCCTTTTTGACCGTTTTGTTGACTCAGGGGTCCTATCATTGAGAGGAGCGGCAAAGAGTGTCTTATGGTGGAGTTCACACTTCTGGCACCGATTTTGAGTCTTCATTGATGCGCATTGTCACTTTTTGGAATCCTGATTTCTATATGAACCTTTTATGAATTTTCCTTTTCAATAACTATATCTTTCATGTATTGATTTATTGGATGAGGAGATGTATTAATTGTGATATTTAGCGCTGCTCTATTCTTTGTACTATTATTGCCTGGGATGTTTTTGTAAATTTGCCTTGAGTGTTAAGCAGCTGTTTATATTTTTAAATTTTTTGTGCTGGTATAATTTTATTCCATTTAAAATTTAATTTTTATATATATTATATATATAATATCAATCTATCTATATCTCTTTCTCTGTGGCCAATAAATAGGGAATTGCACATTTAGTGTAGAAATCTCTTGAAGCAAGCAGATCTTTATTGAGATTGTCAGGTAAGTTTCACCTAAGTGCTCTAGGCAGAGGGTTATATAGGGCATATATACAGTACATGCTCGTATTTTCCCCACTGCTTTCCTATTCTGTTTGTGCTGTGTGCCCTCAGTGACATTAACTGGTACAGCTTCAGATAAATGCCAGGTGTGGGCTGGGGGTCGTAGGGCCTGCTCTCAGACACTGACATTTAGAAATGCCTGGAACAAAGTATTATTTGCACATAAGTTCATACTAGTTTTCTTCCACTGAAAACATTTTGGTAGCTTTCTATTAATAGGATGCGGGACATTATGACCAATTCCACAACAGGTTTGGAGATACTGACTTCTGGGACACACACCTGTACTGTTTAGAGTAGATACACACATCTAGTCAGATTGAATTCCTCTTGACATGATTTCTATCTGTGGAACTGGTGAGACTGGAAAGTCCCTGTATCCCTAAACGTCTAAGTATGGCAGACATCACTCAATCCTGTCCTGACTTGACAGAACACGAGTACGTTGGTATACTGAGTAAACCTGGAAGGTATTAGCTATCACGCTGGTGACAGCTTATATCATACAACAGAAGCACTGCAATCTACAAATTCCATAATGATACAGCAGTATTTTGTCCTACTGATTTTCAGTCTACAAAAATACTATTTTATAATTAAAATTTACAGACAATATTAGTCTTAAATGCTCTGCAACACACATCTGTAATTTGTTAATGAGTAAATTAAATGTGGAATTTATTTTATTTAGAGTATCAAGATTTTGCATTATTGTGTCCCTGTTATTCCTTCTATATATTACTACTTTGTTAATAAATGTTTTAATACGTTCTTGTCACTATACAGAAAAACTTAGAGCAAGGGCAGCCTATAAAAGAAAGTAACACATCAACACTTAGACCCCTTTCACACCGCACCGCCCATAGCGTCGGCGGTAAAACTCTGCTATTTTTAGCAGCGTTTTACCGTCGGATTTGCGGCGCATTTCGGCCGCTAGCGGGGCGCTTTTAACCCCCGCTGGCGGCCGAGAAAGTGTTAAAATCCCCTGCAAAACGCTGCAATATCGGCGTTTTGCCGGCGGTATTACAGCGCTGCCCCATTGATTTCAATGGGGAGCAGCGCTGGAGGAGTGGTGAGTTCACCGCTCCAAAGAAGCTGCTGGCAGGACTTTTCCTGACATCCTGCCAGTGCACTGCTGCAGTGTGAAAGCCCTCGGGCTTTCACACTGCAGACAATGGTGCAGCTGTTTTAGGGCGGATTGCAGGTGCTATTTCTAACACTATAGCACCTGCAATACGCCCTTGGTGTGAAAGGGGTCTTACCTGTCCATCGGCTGGCACTGTGGATCCTTTTGCTGGTTGCTACATCACTACAGGACAGAACCTAGTAGTGACATAGCAAATAGTAGTAGGAACCACAGTGTAAGTTGGAGGACATTTTATCTGAAACACCTGGAAGTGTCAGACAACAACAGTGTTAATATCTCTAGAACAGCGATATACAATTAGCGGACCTCCAGCTGTTGCAGAACTACAACTCCCATGATGCATAGGAAGACTCTGACAGCCACAAGCATGACACCCAGAGGCATGATGGGACTTGTAGTTTTGCAACATCTGGAGGTCCGCTAATTGCATATCCCTGCTCTAGAAGAAAAAGAAGCCGTGACTCCACGCACCAGACAGGTAACCTCTTGTTTTACAGCCTGTCCAGTGTTCATGTTTTGTGACATGAATTTATTAAGGTAATATTGTAATGATTTTACTGTATTTACATCCGGCACTCATTTTCTATAGTTTAGTGCGCTTGCTGGTAATAACTGATCACTGTGAATGCTGTTTTAGGCTGACCTTTTTTTGTCCTGTACTGATCACTTTATTATTAATTTAATTGAGTTACAAGTAGAGTTGGCTGGTCAAGAATGACTGAATCTGTTAATAGAGAAGTTTGGGTATCGGTGGATGCAGCATCGGTCCCGCAACAGCTCCAAGACCAAGAACTGAGCAATCAAAGACCACTGATCACTCAACTCTCTGTCTTCAGGCTGCAGAGAGCTGGTGACTGTCAGTCACTGACTCTCTCTGCTTAGCCCCTCCAGCACTCACTGGAGAGCTAGGCTGTGCGGGGCGGGAAGCGGCTGGATCAGGGTTTCAGCGGTTTGCTGAAAGGCTGAACCAGTTGCCAGTTCAGGCATCTGGGTGGATCCCGACCATATGTTAGGATTAGGCCTGGACCAGCTCAGTGACATCAGCCAACAGTGGACTTTCGCCCGCTGTTGGCTGAAAATAGGTCACAGTGCAGAACGAACTGCATTCCTGTGATCCATAGAAGTATAGTCAAAAAAGCGTTGGCTATACTTCTTCTTTAAATAAAATGACAGTTCTGGGACAGTTTTATGTAAGAATTTGTAGAATGTAAGAAGAAAAAAAATCACAAAAAAAAAATGTAACTAATTTTGTTTTATGTAAATGATTGTAAATATATATTTTAATGGGACATCTTCCATATTTCCTAACTTTCCATACAACTTGGGGTGGGGTGCACTCTCTACAGCATAGTGTATATACAGTATATTGGCCTGCTCAGACCAACTGACATTCTATGTGGCCTATCCTGGAATGTCAGGTTTCTCAGCAAGGATGTGGATTAACAAGCCTGATAAACAAATAGCAACAAAGGGGGAATCTACAAGTTTACTTTAAAAATATAATCATTCAAATAAGGAACCGCTAACCTTAAGAAATATGAAGGTCACATAAAATACTGTATGTTTTTGAATGAAAATGAATACTAACACATAAGATAGTTGTGAATTTTCTCATTGCAATTACGGTATACAAAATTACTTACCCAGCCACAAGGCTCCATCAGTATCTAGATGTTTGGACCCAAACGGAGATGAACCAAAAACTGGTGCCTCATTGCCAACTTGTAAGATGCCATCTCTGTTATTTCTAGAAGACAGAGTTAAGAAAAAATTAGCAGAAGATCTTCCCCTTTTTAAAATTATAATAGTGAAATAATTTTTCCTCCCTAATTCTGCACAACCCTAGATATATAGCAAACCACACATTTGCCTTGGACAGTGCTACTCGAAGGTGGTATAATTTAACTATATTCTGTTTTTATTCCTGCTGCCATTAAATCAGTATACAAGGGAGTGCGCTTATATGGTACAAAGAGTAGACCCAAACTCAAAAAGTGAAGATTTGCTGTGGTGTAGGTAATATCTAAGAATGTTAAATGTGTTTAGGCAACACCTTGAAAAATCTAACCTTGTTCTTGAATTCCTCCAAAAAAAAAAAAATATATATATGTATGTGTGTGTGTGTGAAAAAGTGTGTGTGTGTGTGTTTGTGTGTGTATATATTTTTTTGTGTATATTTATACACACACATACACACACACACACACAGTTGTGTGAAAAAGTATTTGCCCCCTTTCCGCGTAAATATAAAATGCAGTTTTTAAATGAGGTTTTCATTTATTAAGGCAAAAAAGCTGTCCAAACCTGCCTGGCTTTATGTGAAAAAATAATTGCCCCCTAAACCTAATAACTGATTGTGCCACCCTTGGCGGCAACAACAGCCATCAAGTGTTTGCAATAACTGGCAATGAGTCTTTCACATTGCTGTGGAGCAATTTTGGCCCACTCTTCTTTGCAGAATTGTTTTAATTCAACCACATTGGAGGGTTTTCCAGCATGAACAGCCTGTGTATGGTCATGATACAGCATCTCAATTGGATTTAAGTCTGGGTTTTGACTAGGCCACTCCAAAACATAAATTTAGCTTTGTTTGAACCATTTGGAGGTGGACTTTCTGTTGTGTTTTGAATCATTGTTCTGTTGCATAACCCAAGTGCACTTGAGCTTGAGGTCACAAACTGATGGCCGGACATTCTCCTTGTCTACATTCTTTCATGTAGAGCTCGAATTCATGGTTCCGTCAATTATGGTAAATCGTCCAGGTCCTGAAGCTGCAAAGCAGCCCCAGACCATCAAGCTACCACCACCCTGTCTGACTGTTGGTATGATGTTCTTGTTATGAAATGCTGTATTTGTTTTATGTCAGATGTAACGGGATGCACACCTTCCAAAAAGTAATATTTTTGTCTCATCAGTCCACGGAATATTTGTCTAAAAGTCTTAGGGATAATCAAGATGTTGAGGCCTGCAGTTCTTTAGATGTTGTTCTGGGTTCTTTTATGACCTCCTGGATGAGTCTTCGTCATGCTCTTGAAGTAGTTTTTGTAGGCCGTCCACTCTTGGGAAGGTTCAGCACTGTTCCAAGTTATCTCCATTTGTGGATAATGGCTCACCCTGTGGTTCACTGGAGTTCCAAAGCCGGCTTTGAAACCCTTCCTAGACCGATACATGTTTATTTCTAATCTGCTCTTGAATTTTTTTAGCTTGTGGCATGATATGTGGCTTTTTGTGATCTGTTAGCGTGCTTCACTTTGTCAGACAGCTTCTATTTATGTGATTTCTCGACTCAACAGGTCTGGCAGTAATCAGGCCTGGGTGTGGCAAATTAAATTCAACTCCGCTTTCCAAAAAATTGTGGTTAATCACAGTTCATTCATGATTCAGCATGGGGGGGGGGATTACTTTTTCACATAGGGCCAGGCAGGTTTGAACACCTTTTTTCCCTTAATAAATGAAATAATAATTTAAAAACTGCATCTTGGATTTACTTGGGTTATTTTTGTGTAATATTAAAATTTTGTTTGATCTGAATCATTTAAGTTTGGGAAATATGCATATGCAATATAAACACAGTGGGAAAATAATTATTTGATCCCCTGCAGATTTTGTAAGTTTGCCCACTTACAAATAAATGAAGGGTCTATAATTTTTATCATAGGTGTAGTATTTTAAATGATAAAGACAGATTATCAACCAAAAATCCAGAAAAACCACATGATACAAATGTTATAAATTGAGTTGCTGTTCAGCGAGTAATCCCCAAGTAAAACATGATTCCCAAGTAAAACATGACTTAGTACTTGGTGGAGAAACCTTTGTTGGCAAGCACAGAGGTAAGACGTTTCTTGTAGTTAGTTACCCAGGTTTACACACATCTCATGGGGATTTTGGTCCACTCTTCTTTACAGATCAAAGTTTCAGCTCCCTCATACATTTTCTATATATATATATATTTGATATACTGTATGATAGAGTGTCAAGAACTTTGTCTGTCATACCAGCCCAGTCAATATATATATATATATATAGATATATATATATATTTGATATACTAGTGTTAAGTTGCCCACTTTTCTTTCCCCCATTTGCAGTAATTCTGGATACTGTGCTACTTTAATAACATAGACCAGAACAGAAAGCATTGATATTCTGTTCCCAATGACAATTAATCAGAATTAATCAACTGCCTAGAGTGGACAGAGAAATAAAGGCGGTTTTTAGATTGTGATGTGTTACTGTAGTTTACCCTAAAAATATAAAGCCCCAATACAAAGGTCACCCAGTTGACCATCAGCTTTGTTCTTCCACCAGTCTCATCAAATGCTTCAATAGGGTTAACTTTAGTCCTTTGATTACTACCAATAATAAACTGCATCTTACTATTCCTATGGAATCTTAGCGCACTTAAGCAACCGCAGCATGACCCCCAATGTTTTTATAATTTGTGCAACTGCAGAGTACATTGTGTCCCTAATAGCCAAGCCCTGGCATCTAAAACATCTAAAGAGCTAATATCCCCAATGATCCCTCCATGGGCGGCAGCTAGCAAAAAGCATGGCCTGCCAGTCCCCATGGAGAGTCCTGCCGCTCATGGAATGTAGTGTGACTGCAGATCTTACATAGCTTAACTTTTCTCCTGCCAAAGTTCTACTCCAGTGATTAAAAATTGTGAGCCTCATTGCTGAAGCTCCCTGAAAGAAGAAATATTCAGTTGGTCAAAGTAACCAGTTCTTATTTTAAAATTAAATAACGGAGAATGAAAACGAGAATGGTAGTTATAGGCAAGAATAACATTTTTTCTCAGAGACTGGAATAGTCACAATCACTTGAATGCAACAACCACGTCAATAATGTAAACAATACCTGCACGTGGATCACGTGTAGAGAACGAGACCTGTTTGTAGAAGGAGTGCTAGTCTTCAAGCGCAGTAAACCGCAGCCAAAAAAGAAAAATTGGGCCCCAGGCAGTTTAAGTCATAATATGCTAGTCTGCACTGCATACTAGCACATTATGACAGACTTACCTGAACACAAAGCCCTCCAACGGCGCGCTGTCACCCATGTAGGCCCTTCCATCTTCACTTGGTCTTCCTTCAGGGTTCGCAGGCTTCAGCCGCATGAATGGCCTAGCTGCAATGACGTCACTCCTGTACATGCACGCAGGAGTCATGGCTGCAGCACAGAGTTCTAAATGGATGGCATTCAGAGCCCAGTGCGCATGGTCCGGTGATGTCACCGGCTGCTTCTAAAGTAATATCTCCTAAATGGTGCATGTTTAGGAGATATTTACTGTATCTATAGGTAAGCCTTATTCTAGGCTTACCTGTAGGTAAAAATCGACAAAGGGAGTTTACTCCCACTTTAAAGGAAATCCCCACAAAATTAAGAGTCTGTTTTGAGGTAGCCACCTCAGTTTGAACAAAACCTGGGACTGCAAATTTCTCACTTTTCCTCACTGTTTTAATCAGCTGTTGAAACTGCTGACCTGTGAATCCTTTAAACAACAGAGAGAGAAGCATGCAGAGATGATGTAACACCAGGACTGCAACAAAGTATAATTTTATATTTTGCATTTAACTTACACCCAAAACAAAGCTGAGTCCTGCAAAGTTCTCATGATCCAACCTTGTGGAAAGAACTGGCTGTTCTTAAAGAATATTGCAACTGTACACCATACTGGAACTATGGAGGTATCAAGTCAAGTTCTTTTCCTCCCACCCAGATAAAGTGTGCTTTATCTGTGTTACTGATAATTGCAGCAACTTTAAACCTGACTGGCTAGATGGGGATCTATTTATACATTTTTTTTTCATGCAAGATTTATATACCTTTTACCAAAGAGCACACATTTTTTTAAATTGAATTTAACTGGAAAAATGTGTGAATTATGCGTTAAAGTTGAGTGAATCTTTTTATGTAAAAATATTTATAAATAGACGCCTTAGTGTTTGTTGCACAGGTCTCTGTAGTAGCAATGAAGATAGAATGGTCTATTGGAATGCCCTGGAATCCGCAGCAGGCAAGCTTCAGCACGCCTATGTTAGCTTTCCCGCCCGCTCACCATTCTACAGATGCCTTGCTCTATTCTTATCCCAGGGGGCACTGAAGGGCACAACGGACTGATGGATAATCCTACGCAGATGCTAACGTCTCTTGAAGGTAACGCATCCTTGCTCATGCCAACCTTGATTACAAAACTGTAATGGAAGTTCACCAGAAAACAAGAATACTCCAAGTTTGAAAGGCTGAAGGTGGCATATTCTTGTTTTTACTGTATTTAGTAAATACCCACACTGAGGTAGCCACTTTCACAAGCTGGGCAGCTATTTTCCTGGCATTAAGCCTTGCGTATTGAAAGTGGATATAATAAACGATAATGTTGGGCCATTGTTCTGCCTTGGATTTTTTTTTTTTTTTAACCTGTCCTAGACAAATAGTAGCTTGAATCATGAACAATACAGACAAGTTCGTTTTGGTAAATTAAAACTACCGTATTTGAAAAGACAACATTTCATTTTGGGGTACACTATTCTGTAAAAATGGTAGGTTGGTAAAACAGGTAGCTCATTTTTTTAAAAAGGGGTATTTTGGCTAGGTGATCTCAAGCCCCATTCCTTACACCATTCACCTCTGCCCCAATGGCTACTGTAGGGAAGATTATTTGTGGAAGAGAATGTTCATGCTCCTACTGGCACAACTAGGAATGGGGATCCAGTTATCAGAACCAACATCCCACCTTAGAGAGGGAAACAATAACAATTCCAACATTTTTATACATTTCAGACACTGGGGTTGATTTACTAAAAGCGGAGAGTACAAAATTTGGTGCAGAAACCAATCAGCTTGCAGTTTTTTTTTTTTGTCAAAGCTTAATTGAACAAACTGAAAAGCTGATTGGTACCAGCATTGAGTGTCTTGTGTTTATAACTATCTTCTGTATATAATGAGCTCTCTCTCTTTCAGCTCAGCCCCAGCTATTTTCCACTGTTTATGAAAAACTCCTCAGGTATACTCAGGGATATACTAAGGCGAAATAGTTGTTGTTCTGCCCAGCCTACATGTCCCATGCTTGTCCCTATAGCTTTCTTGGTGACAGAGGTTATTAGGAATATGTGAATTGGTATACGATAACAATGTTATTGCCAGAAACAAATATCATGACAACCAGTCCCAAGTTTTATCCTCATTAATTTGTAAGATTTTTTTTTTTTTAATCTTAATTGTCAATTATAAACTCTTCCCCAAACAGCAGAGACCTTTTGCCTATAAAACAACTGCTATAACATTTACCTTAGAGCTTTGATGCGAATCCACTGGTTGGTGTTAACTGGTACTGTAGACCGGAGGATAACTGGTTTAGAGCCAAGATCGTACATCATTTGAACATAGCCTCCTATCACAGCAAGGGCAATGTAATCAGAACGTTCTGTGCCTTTTCCGCTCCATAGGATCAGACCCTGAGTGGCTTCAGTCTTGATGCTCAGCTCAAATTCATTGGTCAGCAGTGCCTTCTCACTGTAAAATGTAAACCACGATTGTTAAAATTCATACAACATACACCAGGTATTTAGAAGGCAGGCAGAGTATAGTGTCCTATACTAACAGAACTAGCAGCACCGTGTAATAGCTGATTAACAGTGACAGTGCAGCTAAATAGGGTAAAATTGGAAATCCTCTTTACATCACTAATGCACTTCACCATAACACTTTTTTTATTTTATTTTTTTTATTATACAAATGTGAAGCTGCTCTTGGGCCATCTTCCCCCAATAACATTATGGGCTGTGTAACCTTCATCACCATTGTCTTCTTTGTATGTCACAGATCACAATTAGATCCCCCTATTTAATGCTTCAAGAACCAATACTAAGCCTAATGTTACAAGCGACTAAACATATTGTTTTACTAATCATGCTTTGCAGAATAAATCGCTAAATAGTTTGAAACCTGTCATTCTAACTTTGGAGGCCAGAGCAAACCTTCATTGTATTTTTACTTTCTAGTATTTTGTCTGCAGCCCCTTTAGGGTTAAACTAATTACACCACTCTGTGAAATGGTGGGTTAGACCGTTTTAAGCCCCATACACACGCTCGGATTATCCGAGGACCAGGTCCGTCGGATCATGTCCGTCGTACTTTGTCCGATGTTGGTTTTGCGTACACACGGTCGGACAAAGTTGTCGGAAAATCCGATCATTCTGAACGTGGTGACGTTTGTTGCCTACGACGGGACTACGTAGAGGCTAGTAGCCAATAGCTTTGGTCTTGTAATGTGATCTGAGCATGCGTAGCACTTTGTCCGTCGGAATTCGCTACACACGATCGGATTTGGTGTGATCGGACTTTGTTGTCAAAAAATCTATCCAGCAGGAGATAGGACTTTGTCCGTCGGACAATCCGATGGAAACTGTCCGATGGTGCCTACACACGGTCGGAATTTCTGACAACATTGTCTGATAGGACAGAATCCATCGGAAAATCCGACCGTGTGTATGGGGCTTTAGACAATTTCCCCTGAACCTGCAAATGCTTCTAACTCAGGGCTATATTTTTTCTACACAAACTTGTTGTGGCAATTGTTATGGTACCCGATGAAAGGCTCTGTCCTAAATCATTTAACGTTTTTAAAATACATGTAAAAGTTTTGAGCCAAACAGAGGAATATCACTACTTAGCTCACACAGTTCTTCTTTCAGCTGATCTAATCACTGGTTATATGAACCAAGCTGTACTTGGCTATATTTACAGCATCTATGACTTGAAGGTTTTATTTTTACGGTCACTTAATATTTATGATTAAACCGCTGATCCCAGTTTCCACATTTAAGATTTGAAGATATTATTTCCTTGTAAGAGAGTTTTAGTACACAGTTAAGCTTTGCGACATGTAAAAAGTATGCATACAGCACAATGACGGTGCAAACTAACAACACAGCAACACAACATCACAGACAGCTTGCAAGTTCCACATTTAGTTGCTATGGGGTGTGAAAGGATATATATGTAAGAGGTACTGTCAGAATTCGGATATGTCCAACAACAGCTGCCCGAAAAAGTTCCACAATAGGACATACCAGCACATGGCTGTCTTGGGAAATTGGTGGTGGCTTCTCTTTAGTTAAGTGGCTAATTAAGCTTTCTCACCTGCAAAACTGCCAAATGCAATCAAGCAGATTTTGTAGTATCTTTTCATGTGTCATGCGGTTTTTGTGCATCATATCTTATATGCCATGTTTTAAGCCCCATCAGCTTAATTGCCATCTTGCTATGTCTTTTGGAATCGAGGTTTATCATTTGGTAATCAAACTTTTTTTTTTTTTTTTTTTTTTTTTTAGCAGACCTGTATGAGTAAATACTGGTCTAAAACCCAAAACCTGGCTGTTATCTTTCTTCAGTCCTAGTGATTGATTCAAATTTGATTACCAAGTTGGACAATATTCTCATTAGGAAGCAATGTGTGTTACATAAAGTCTCCTCTAATATTAAAGTAGGACGACCGACTCTTGTAGCCTGATATTAAACTCCAACACACTCATGGCTAGAAAATCTTGTATGGCAGAGCCAAGTTGTAAAGAGACCGGAGTGGGTGTGCTGTTTCTGTTAATACAGAATGACATCTGTGAGAGCAAGGAAATAGTGGGCAGAGTGTAGAATATCTTTGCTATATCGGAGTTTCCCTTTCATAAGCTTTTATGCCCAGTTGGCATTAGGGGGTTTCCAGCTGGGTCAAATAAGAAGAGTAGCTGGTATGCTGAGATGTGTCCATGTGTTCTATGGAATGGCTAGGCAGAAGAGTAATTTACCACTTGTAGCATGATAGTGGAATGTCATGATAATCACTTTTTATTGCTCACAACAGAACAATCTTTGTTGGTTGCGCACTATAAAAATGACAGAATTGTGTATTCAATGTCCACCAATCCAGCAAATTTCATGTAAAGGTTGCCTTGTTTCTTTAACTTGTGACCCACTTTCTTTTACACATCAACAGGCACCTGTCCTATAAAGCAGTTTTTATTGGGATATTCTTGGCATAGCCTATGGTCCATGGGGGGCACAGATCAGCAGATCTTCCACCACATGTTATGGATAGTAAGAGAGCTGCATTTCATTGTTAAGTCACAGAATGTAGACCGTGCGCCCTGATATTCCTTCTAACAGTCAAATCACCATAAAAAGGTAAATGCCTACCCCATCCCCATTACCCTGGCTGCCTAGGGAGCTCCATTCAGTACCTTATTTTACCATGGCATGTTGCTTTGCTTGTCCCCTATATATTCTCCTGAAGCCTTTCATTAAATAAAATAATTACTTTTCTGAAAGTTGGTTCCATAGGACAATATAGTGTGATCACCAAAGAGCGCAGGTGGTTTCCATATATAATAATATAATGTGACTGAATACATTTAATACGTAGTATTTAGCTATTTTTATTTTGCAGCCCTGTCACAGAGTAATATTCAGTAATTCAGACATAAAAACAGGTTGTATGGAACAATGTACTACTGTATAGAAGGACTTGCTGCATCTTTTTCACAAGGTGCAAACACTGCTCCGTAAATGTGCCATAAAATAATAATACAGTATGTACTTGCCTCAAAGTATTTCCGCATTGTAATAGCTGTCCTATGAATACATTTTTAAAAGGAGAAGTCCAGCCTAAGCTCATTCTCCTATGGATCACGGGAGTGCAATTTGTTTTGCACTCCTGTGACCTATTTTCAGCAGAGGGCGGTCTGAAGTCCGCTCTCTGCTGACATTACACAGATCAGTCCAGGCACCGCGTCCTCCTGACTCTGGAAGTCTGGATCCGCCAGGTACCTGGACTGATGGCCGTATCAGCCAGCCGCAGAGACGGCCGATCCCCACCCTTCTACAGGTCAGCGCTCCAGTGAGCATGGAGGAGCAGAGAGGAGAGCTGCTGACTGATAGGCAGCAGCTCTCTGCTCGGGGAGCTGTGAGAACCGAGCCATCCGTGGTGTTCGATCGCTCGGTTCTCAGTGCAGAGACGCGGGGGGACAGATGCACCATCGGACCGATGCTGCATCCACCTAAGTATAATCAGGGAAAAAACCCAAACCCATACTTCTCCTTTATTTTTAGAGTTACACATTCAAATTATTTACATGTAAATGAATCCCAATATTAGTTTTTTGCATAACTCTGTGTGTGTGTCCCTGTCAGAATTGAAATATCAAGTGAGCACAACTAATCAATTTAGTTTTACCATTTTTGTATGGTGCGCAACCAATAAAAATACAGGGCATTCTGATGTGCATTCAAAACATTTAAATGAGTCACACACGGAGAAGCAACATAGCAAGCAGTGCAGTGAGAACTCACCTGGGGTCATCTGGATTGTCCGCAGGTGCATGACTTAAGAGGCAGAAAGAAAGGGGGAGGCATGCAGTAAGCAGCAGCAAAGATAAAGAGCAAACAAGACTCCTCACCCACCCCACCCACAAATCCCCACCTACCTTCATTACATTAGATTTCCTAAATATTACCAACAATGATAAAACTACTATAATATAGGTTGTTATAAGGCCTGAGGATAAGGGGCTCCTTGAAAATTAATGGTGAATTCCAGCCTTAACTTCAGTCTCATAAGTTGTACAGGTTCCTCTCTTGTACTAAAAATGCTAAGTGTAATCTTACCACACACTGTACAGTAAACTTTTCACAGTGTGCATTAGAAACTGCACCAGGCCAGATAGAGGCCACCTCATTTCCTATCTGGATGCCTAGTTCATTCCACCTAAGTCTGACTGTCCCTGGTCTGTCTCTTTCATGCATTGGCTTTTATTTCTTTCAACCATGAACGCCCAACGTCCCATGTGGGCAATACCTAGGACAGCCTGCACACAATGCCTACTCTTCCATCAAGGCATTTTTGATATTTGCACAACTCCTCCCAAGAGCCCACCTACTGCTTGCATCAGGGTTGAGGGCTTTTGAGAGCAGTACTCAAGCAGAGTGCATATTTAGGAAGCTATGTTAAACCGAGTAATATTTATTATGTTTAAAACGTTTAGTCATACAAGAAATATAATGTAGTAAATAATCCGTTCCTTGTACAAGACAGAGATGACAATATAAAAAGGACATTACAGTTCAGGTTAGAACAAAGATTATACGACTTAGGACACACCAGAGGATACAAGGTATAAGTAAGGCAAAAAACACAGTAACAGAACCTTTCACTACATAACATAGTGATAAAGCATGGCTACTTCACAAAACCAATGGCATTGTTAATGGGATAGACTATTAAGAATAGAAGCAGATGAACTAAAGTGGGGAAGGACAGCCGGAGTACCATATTTTGGGGAATTTCTTTGGCCTCCATGATAAGTTAGTTATTCTCTTTTTCTAAAAGAACCTGAACAGCATTTCTCCATTGTAAAAAAGTTGTCAGGTTAGGAGATATATGAAGCTATATACTGCTGCTACCAGCACATACAGTATTTGCTTGCATTGCTTAGAGATGCGCATGGATCCAGTGATGAAATCACGGGGTCTAAATTAGGATATGTAATGAAAACATTTTATTAAAAAATGCCATTAGCATGTTGAAGAGGGAAAGCAAAATATAAGCAGAATAAACTCCAGCTTTAACATCCTTTGCCCAAAAGGTGCCCTATGGAGACCCATTCAGTCATCACTTATAGTAGCTGGTGTGTTGATGTTCTGTGCTGTGGTACACTAGAATCAGCAACAAAAATGAGGGAGTTGACTGCCTGACCAAGATTAGCACAAAACTATTAAAGTCAAACATTTATAGATAGAATTGCCAGAAGTAAAACCTGTCAATAAAGCCCATTCACCTTGTCAAATAACATATGCTAAGGGTCACCAACATCTGCTTTATAAATGCCTTATTTTGAAAGGGGAGGTCAGATTTGCTGGACTTTTGATTTCTGCACCTTTGCCAAAAACATAAAGTGATTGTAAAGGCAGAAGGTTTTTTATCTTTATACATTCTATGCATGAAGATAAAAAAAAAAACTTGTGTGCAGCAGCCCCCCCTAATACTTACCTGAACCCCACCTCTATCCAGCGATGTACACGAGTACTTTGGCCGCCATTGCCACTGACCTCTTCCACTGGGTTAGGCTTCTTCAGCCATCATGGTCGACTGGCACAGAATGATTCATTTTGCCACCCACAGCATTGATGGGATTGTACATTATGTCATATATGCGCAGCTCAGTGTACAATCTAAAGAAACTTGCTAGCAGGCAGTGAATGAGCATTTATTTCAAAAGAGACAGAGTAAAGTTACACTTTAAATGATAACTATATGAATGTATAGTTATCCTTTAAAACTGTTATCACCAGAGATCCATTTAATTTCTTAGTTGGAGAATTCTAGCTAGGACAGAGAGGAATCCTGCTGTGGGACATGGCCACTGGATATATTTTTGGTTGCATTCGGAATACTAAAATGTTTTTTCAACTAGTGCACATATCTTAAAGTGGAACTAAATTCTAATATTAAAAAAAAAATAAAATGTGAGCAGACACTCTTTTTATTGCAGAAGAGACAAGCAATGGCTCTTTTGCAATAAATTAACCTACCTACCTGAAAACAGTCTTCTGTAGCATGTACACAGAGCTGCATTGTGCAGCTCAGTTTACATTCCAACACAGTGCCCATGAGGCAGGATGACCGCACATGCACAGGAGTGATGTCATTAAGCGATTGCCATACAAAATTGTCGAAGACCAGCACCCAGAAGTCGGGGAGAAGATGCTGGTGCTGGACCTCACAGGCGTCATACCATTGAAACAAGGTAAGTATCACAGAGTTTAGTTCGGCTTTAACTCTCATCAACCTAAGGACTTTTTTAGGCTCCATATACACTAGCATTTTTTTTTAAAAAGGTCCTAGAAGCTGTTGGCATTTTTTTCTGCTCCTAGAAGCTAAAATGTGTTATCCTATGTGTCTCCATGCATACTACTTTAGGCTATTAGCATTTTTTTGAGCTTAAGTGTCTAGGAGCAGAAAAAAAAATAGTTTTTGTAGAATTTCTTGGAGCGTTTTTCCAGCAGAAACACTCCTAAATGATGCTGAACGCTACTAATAGCGTTTTTTGAGCTTTTGTTTTCCCTTTTACTGCAAAAACTATAATAAAATGCTAACGCTCCTACAAAAAAAATTTCTTCCAGCGTTTTTTTTAGCTTTAAAAAAAACGCTAGTGTGCCTGGGTGGGTGTGCAATTTGTATACAGCTATATACTTTTTATTTTATCCATGTAAGCAGTTTTGGTGTAGAAATATTTAAAGACTCCATGCCTGTAGTTTGTGAGGTCTGATTTAAAGGACATCAAAAAATGTGGTTATTATATGTAATGATTATATTCAGTATATGAGTTTGTTTTCTTTTTCCTGTGGCTTTATGTATGCTTTGCTCTTCTTGTATTTTAAAAATAATTAATATATAGATTATTTTATGTAGCATTCAGTTCAGAACACAAAGTTTTTCGGGTGAGTGGCCTTATGAGAAGGACACGCATTAGCAACCTGGATCAGGTGAACCAAAATCCAAGCGGAATTATCCCAGCAGGTGTACATGAAATGGACGGTTAGACCAAATCTTTACTCGTCTTTAATCAGCAGGCAGCACCATCAGTACATAGCGCACCCATGGTGTTCTATTTACACCCATGCTCAGCAGTACTCATCATTAGAATCTAAAGGAAGAACTGTTACTTTGTATTTCGCAAGGACAGACACATTCCATTTTAGGAAAGCTGCTACCAGGTGATTAATCATTTTTCATAATTAAAGTCGACTTTGCATTAAATGAAGGTCTAATTTTCCCTTTCTTGGATAATCTAGACAATGTTCTGCCCTCGTTTCTTAGGGAGACGTTGATTCATCACCCAGCAATCTCCTATCTGCTGGTTGAGACACTACATTTAGGATTATTAGGGTCATTTTTAAAGACGATATTTTATTACTTTGCAGGCTGAATAGTACTATAGAGGATATGTGTCAAAATGACTCAATCCAGCAGGAGAAAAATGGATCCTGCCTGGGTTTTGTGCCGGAGGCGGTATGAGACTCGCTAATCTTGTTTGTTACATTTGACTCGGATCTCCGAGGAATAGAGGTTAATGGTACGGATACATCAGCTAACAATCTCTTGCATGACGTGATTGCTGCAGTTGACAAATCTCAGTAAAAAGCAGTTTTACTGATTACAAAAGAAATAATCCTGACAATTGTATGCAGAATAATATTCATATTCCTCTTTCTTATCCAAAGAAAGAGTTGCACAAAACAACACAATACTGACACATAATAATGGTATTATTCAAGCACATCATATATTCTGTGAATGTCTCAAGATCACTGTATGACTATTAAGCGTTCTCTGAATTTATCAGTAAGTAATTAGTTTGTCCTCTATTGTCACTAAAACACAAAAGAAGACAATAGGGTTTATTTTTGAAAAACAGTGAAAAGAAAGTGGAGTTGTTGCCCGCAAAAAATAATTGGTCAGACTGGGCCTATTATAATACAACAGGGCAGTGCTAAATACATATAACAGTAGTCTAATAGTGAGACCCATATCAATCTGGGCTTATTTAGAAACTAGATTATTCAGGCTTAGAATGAAAAAAAATGGGAAATCTTAGAAACAGAATTGATCTTCAATTTGTCTGATAGCTGTAGACCGGTAAAGGTAAAATCTGGCGGTTTACTGCAAACTGTTATTAATATTACTACTATTTGTACTGCCATAGTGTACAAGCCTGTGGATGGCACAGAAGATATTATGATGAGTTTTATTACTCATCACTGGGGAAGTTTGATTTCTTCCTCTCATTAATAGGATACGATTAGTGTACTAATTGAAGCACTGCACATTCAGCAGATTAGAGCATAGGTAATTGTCCTATCAATAGGTTTTCAAAAAGGTAATATTCTCCTTGTGAATTATTAGGAGCACTTCAAATTCATGGGTCATTTTAAGTGATGGCACTCATGGACAGACAAGGACACACAGTGAAGATGCGCAATGGTCTGTCCATTATTTATAATAGGCTATGAAACCTTTGTTTTGCCTTCATGAACTCTAGTTAATGCCTGAAAACCGGGGTTTAGGGGGTCTAAGGAAACAAAGGCTTCACTAAATGAAGGCACAAGATGGCTGGCACTGTAAAACATGTACCACGCTGATGGCAGTAGAGGGTAATGTCTTGCTTTATTAGCAGGTATAACGTCAGGAGGTGATCATGTCTACATAGCAGGTGATGTGAACAACATCTGGGAATATGTTGATGTAATGGGTAAAATGTCAAGTACAACTGATGAGATCAATGCGTGTTGATTGTGATGGATGACAGGAGAAGACACTTTACTTACTCAGGTATCTCATTAGTCAGTTGGCTTGAAAACAAGGAAACAACATGGACACACAATAAGACAGCAGACAGACATATCTGACAAACGCTGACAATTGTTTAAACATTAAAGGGAATCGTCAAACAGTTTGGTTGGAGCTATATCTAATGTAACGTACCTTTAAAGGAGCTAACTATTTCTACCCAAAGTTGGCTATAGGTGGCATAAAATCTGGCATATTCAGCTTTTGAGACCTAATCCGCAGATAATCAAGTGTGTGGTTTAACGCTAACAGATACCAAGATAATGGATTTAATGCCTGCATGTGTATGGGGCTCTCCCTGATTTTAGTCTTGCAGGTATCAGGCTGATTTTGACAATGTCAGCAGTGCTAAAAAACATATCTGACTGTTGTGTACAACACACGGGGAGGTTTAATATCTCTGCCTACAAACTGGCCTGATTCTTTCACCTGCTATGGAGCTGATGGAAGGATTTAAGTGCTACGAGTATAAAGACAGGCCTTGGAACTCAGGGAGATATGTCCACCTTAGACATTTCTTTCTTCTGTAGGGCTAGATAAATCTCAACAACTGTGCTGTAGATGATATAATTCTGGATCTTCTCCCCTATATTTTACAATTGTTTAAGCGGCTAATGACAGTATAAAACACTATAGCTTAATGGCAGGTCTGCTCCAAAAAAATCATACCACTTTCTAGTAAATTCCACTGATTGCTTTGCAATATAAGCCTTGTATTGAAATAATAAGTGCACTGTTATGATGAAAAATAACATTGTGCTCCCTATATTCGCATGATTTAATTCTGCGTCCCCAAAATGATTATTTTTATATGGCATATGCCTTAATAACATTTCTGGAAGTATGTGCAAAAAGAAATGAGGATTTAATACAAAGACTGCAATGTCTGCTGGCATTATATTAAATAAGGAATCTCTTGCATCCTCCTATATTCTCCTTACTCATCCCTTCTGACCAATCCCTAATAAGCGAAGGAGAATGCACATGTAAAGGAATGTCAGGGATACTTTCCTTCTGATGAAAATAATATCTGAATACAGAAGTCAGGCTGGACTGGCAGGATCCTTAATGGTCCCAGCAGGAGAAAGACAATGGAAGGTTTATATGTAAACTCACTTGATTTGCTTGGCTATTTTAAAATGTAATTATTCTTTGAAAGTAAACATTCCGTCAGTGGTTAGCTATCACTTTTACTAACTTAATAAACATTCCTGTTGGATGATATAAGAGACGGAGGGTAAAGATTTTCATCACTTCCCTGTAATGACAAGGATCGGCACTCAACGTTCTTATTAATCAGCCGTTCGAGGAGTTCAGTAACAGAAACAAATTAGTCAGAGAATGAATAACTTTGGTGGCATTTTAGTTAAAAGCTGCACATGAGTTTAAAAAGATATTTCTTCTATTTTCAACTGCAAGTACATCACGGACGTTTGCCAAGATAGCTTATATTTTTTTTTTCCAACGACATATATTCCCTTTAATGGTCCACTTAATTGCCACACAACGACAGGCACTACAAAGCAAAAGCAATGATCAGTCACTGAAGAACAGGATAACGGGTATCCTGAATTAATGATTTCCTGGAGAGATAAAACAAGACGAATTTAATTTATGACTCACAGGAGCTCCTTCTACACAGAGAAGTAGATTTATGAAACCTGCAGGGCTGTCATAATGTCGCTGTCTTTCTCAGCACATCTGGAATGTTAGACGACATTTCATTATATCACTGTGAAGCCCTGCCTGCCTTTTACCGATGTCGCGGCAGGTGCATGGCACGCCTTCCCTATTTGGCTTAAGCACCAGTTCATAGGTTTGCCTGCCAGTTTGATGCCTGCTGAATAACTGCCAGAGGAGGGGTCTGCAAAGCTCATTTCCAGGGACACTTCACCATGATGTAGCTGAAAAGTGATCTTTTTCCACTCAACATTAAAGAACTGTGTTTCTTGCTTACTAATAGTGTAAATGTGGTATGGTGGGAAGCCTGTCCCTGAAAGCTACCATATTCTTGTTTGTGCCCAAGACACCTGAGAATTTCTTAAGGGGAGGGGGTATGGGTGCTGGATAACTGCTGTAAATGGCACTGACTTACTTTTTGGTCACTTTGTGGTACTCCAGGTAAGTCTTCCCGTCAAATGACACTGCTTCTGAGCTTCCAGCTGATTTTTCAATGGTAGCTGTGGATGAAACAAATATTAACCATGTATTAGTCATCCATAGAAATGTATTTAATTATTACAGATTCTTATTTGTTTGCCTTGTGTAAGGTGTTATAACTTTTAAAGTATTAGCTTCACTTTAGTTCTTCATGGAATGGTTAAAAGGCCTTTTTTAGTTTTTCCTGCTGTTTGTATCCTTAATGGAGGTTTCCTCCTCCTGTCGTAGAGACACAAAAAGAAGTCAGAATAAAATCTCTCCAAAGTGAGGTGACATTTCACCTTAGACAGTGGCCACCACAACAGATGAGTTTGAAAAATTGTTCTCTATCCTTGTCCTGGGTTTGCCCTCACTTTCTGAATTGGTGGGAAAAAGTATTATTCTCCCCAGTGGAGACACAAACAACAATAAAAACCTAACAAACAGTTTTACTTCCCTATTCTTTTCAATGCCTAAATAACAATTTGTAGATTTAGATATTCTTTAACCCCTTGCCACCCACGCCAATTCTGACATTTCTCTCCTACATGTAAAAATCATTTTTTTTGTTAGAAAATTACACAGAACCCCCAAACATATATGTTTTTTTTTGTTAGCAGAGACCATAGAGAATAAGATGGCGGTCATTGCAACTTTTTATCTTGCATGGTATTTGCGCAGCAATTTTTCAAACGCGCTTAAAAAAAAAAAAAAAAAAACTGTTTCATGCATTAAAAAAGAAAAAACAGTAAAGTTAGCCCAATTTTTTAATGTGAAAGGTGATGTTACGCAGAGTAAATAGATACCCAACATGTCGTGCTTCAAAATTGCACACGCTTGTGGAATGGCGCCAAACTTCAGTACTTAAAAATCCCCATAGGCGACACTTTAAATTTTTTTTACTGGTTACATATTTTGAGTTACAGAGGTTCACCGATGGCAGGGGTGAGCCTGGGAGAAGCACCAGAGGGTGGCGGGAGGGGGGCTGAACAGCCACTATGATCGTTCTTATGGTGAAGGGAATTGCCGGCTCTAAAAGACGATATCTGAATGATGCCTGTAGCTGCAGGCATCATTCAGATATCGCCGCTCAAAAGCCGCTACGTTATTTGACGTTACGCGGGCGGCAAGCGGTTAAGGTTGGAAACCAAGAGAATAAGGGCTCACTAAAAAGAGAACTCCTCTTTTTTTACCAAAATCATCCATAAATGCTTTCTATTTGCCTATACTCATTACTTATTGGCTTAGGATGTACCGGTCCAGGTATTGAAGCTCCCTGTCTGCTTAGAGTTTATGTCCCACCTAATTGGGTTGTTTCTCTTGGGGGTGGTCTGGTTTCATTTCACTACTTGCTTGCCACTTATAACCCCTTCCTGGGTGTTGTCAAACTTTGAATGCCAATTGCGCAGTCATGCAACACTGTACCCCCATTTTTATCTTTCTTTTGGTGGTATTTAATCACCACTGGGTTATTTATTTTTTGCTAAAGAAACAAAAAAAAAAACGAAAATTTAGAAAAAACAAAACCAAAACATTTTTTTATAATTTGTTATAAAATTTTGCAAACAGGACATTTTTCTCCTTCACTGATGGGCACGGATAGGTGGCACTGGTGGGCACCGATAGGTGTCACTGACGGGCACAGATTGGGACCGATGTCCCTGTAACAGAAGCCGGTTACCGACTTTTTTCTATTCTTCTCAAGCTGATCGTGAGGAGAAAAAGAAGTCTGTTTACTTTCGTGATCAGCTGTCATTGGCCCTTTAGCCTGTTCTGTGATCAGCTGAGTCCGAAGGACTCGGCGATCACAGAGTGCACTGCAGGGGGCGTGCGATCACATCTACCAATGCCCTCTCTGCGACACTGGAAGCCCACGCTGAAGCAGTCTTTTGGCTACAGCGCGGACGGAGCGTGATTAATCGTCTTCCTCCAAAAACTGACCTTACTGAGCGTGATCGTCTTCGAACCATTAGAATGCAAGCACTTGGTGGTGTTGGTAGTCACAGTTCTGTGTAACTCACTGCAGAATTTATGAATGTTATAAAAATGAAATAGGTGAAAGAGATTCTTTAACTATAGATATCTCTGGTGTTATGTCTGCAAGGCTATAAAATATAAAAAAAAAAAAAGGTTCACTTGTTTCCTTCTGTGGTTTCTGTAAACTAGAATGAAGAGCAGGTTAGTGTGGTTCTAGTCTAATTCTTAGGCAATCATGTTCTGTACACAGAGGCTTTCTGTAGAGATCAACCAAGGACTTGTCTTTTTTTCAACCTAACTATGTAACCATTATTATCTAACATGAACAGAGCCAAAAGAACACAGCAAAGTAATAAGCGGAATTAAAAAAAAAAAAAAAAAAAACTTAAAGAGCTCCAGTCAGGTTTGTGTTTAAACTGTAGCTTCTGGCTTTTAAAAAACAGTCACTCACCTGTCCTAGGATCCAGCTATGTCCTCACCCAAACTGTTCCTTCTCTCGCTGCCCCGTCCCCTGCGCCTAAACTGTGGGCACCCTGCTGTGACAGCTTGTGGCTTCACAGCTGGGAGCCCGCTGCGCATTGTGAATGGTCCTGCAATCTTCTGGGACCTGTGACGTGTTGGAGAGGAATGGGGAGCGGGTACCTTTTAAAGCCAGGTACCCACCCCCCCCCCCACAAATAAAAGTGCCATTTAGTGAAGAGGAGGGGGGGGGGGAGCCTTAAAGTGCAACTTTCTCTTTTGGGTGGAGCTCTGCTTTAGCTATGAAAGTAAACAAACCCAGAAATGTTGTCAAATAGAAATTTTAGAGACACTTGATTTACTATACTATACCAGATCTGTAATATGCCCCCTTTGTCCTACTCATCAAAAATATACTTGCAGACCCCAGATAGAGGGTGTGGCAATGTTTACATCTGACATAACTGCTTTCTTTCTTTAGTGTCCTATCCATGTCATCGCCTGCCATAGAGTAGAATGTCAGGCACCAGAGCAAGTACAGGATTTCAGAGAAGAAAAGCTGCACTGCGGGATGTGGGTACTGCCCAGGCTTGGGACAGCTGCGGCAGAAAAAAAAAACACTGTTCATCTACATCTGGGCTCTGTCACTAAATGTACATTTTTAATGAGGGTAGGCGAGGAGTGTTTATTGAAAAGCATGCCTAGACTTTAAATTGTCAAATGTTAGGAATAAAGTGCATGGGTCTGAAAAGGATGTTCGAAAACAAAGGAGCCATTCCTCACATCTCCTGCAAGATATATTTTATTTAAAAGAAGAGGTCAGCGCAGACAGAGAAAGATGGAGTCATGGTGTCACAGACTGATATTTAAAGTTCTTCTTCAGGTTAATATACTAGATGTTTGGGAAAGATGAACAGGCAAAGTAGAAAGCGGAGAGATAAATAAATAATATCGCTGCAAGATTAAACAGAAAATCTAAAAAGCTGTATTGGGTAAACTTAATAAATCTCATCCGTAGTCATTCTCTTATCTTCTCTATTATTTATTGCAGGATCTAAGATGTGTACAGTATATTACTGGAAGGAGCAAAGTGCAGCTAACTGAAATCCGATTGGTTGGGTTACTGTGCTCTAAATACCACTATATTGAATAACTGTATATATGCAACACCAGCTTATTTTTACAGCTTAGTTTTAAAGCCAAATTGTAATCTGAGAAAAGTGAGCAAGATCTACAAGGGTGCAGGAAAACATAGGTTTCAGAAATCCCTTTGTTAATGATTTATTGTTCTCCAGCTAACAATAGTCACGCTTCCTGAAGATGAGGACCGCTGCATTCCATGTGAGAGCAGCAGTTTATGTCCGGCAGTCAAATACGTTCTCTGCATAGTTGCAACTACTGCTCTCCAATCGGCAATACTCACAACATTGCAAGGATTTTACCAATCATTTTAAATCTCCTCCCCCCCAATTTGTTCTAAGAATATTGATGTAAACCTCACCCGCACCTTCTAAATGGGAGTATCTACCTTCACTACAATCCTAGGATCAGTCTCTGTTTTATATTAGAAATAGAAGGCCCAGCACCCCTTTAGTTATGCAATCACTTGACCTAAATTCCTTTGGCAGGGAACGTCTACAATTTAACCTCAAGCTACAGTGCAGACTTCTGGGGAAAAAGCAGCGAGCCAATCACATTAGGAGGGAAATTATTTAACAAAGTAGCGTTGTCATAGTTAAAAGAGAGTTACATAATCATAGCCTGACACATACTGAAATGGAAGAGGAATGCCTAAAAACATTAACTTTAATGACATACTGTACGTTATGTCTATTTTCGAATGGGGAGTTCTCTTTTACCGCAGTTTATAAATTTGCAGTAACCTGAGGTGCTACTCTATTCACCAGTTACTACTAAATGAAAATAACCAGAGAGACTTTTCTAAATGTAAATTCCACACCTGTGACGTTCTTCAATTATACATGGAAAATTCACAATAACACTATATTTATTTTGCAATTTAAATGCTAATGTTAATCTATTATGCACAAAAAAAGAAACACCAAAACATGAGCACACTGTAAAGAAACACATCGTCCTCTACTATTCAAGCGCTCGAAATGGAACAATAAAAATGTGATCCTGTCAGGTGCTCAGCGCTGCCCAGAATGCGGCGAGCCATTCACATCCTGATATCAGCGCTAAACATGCACTTTATTAACAAAACACAAGCTGTCTACATTCCACTGTTATTTCCTCCATATTAGAAAAGCAAACTCGGTTTCTCTCACACAATTACACGGTCTGAGTGGTGACATGCATTTTAAGCTGCTTATAAAATCATATGGTTAGGTTTCAGAAAGGCCTTGGCAACAAGGCCGGAAATTCCGCCATATCACTGCTCCTCATCCCTAGCTAAAATTCCTTACTGATCGGGCCTACTCAGCTGCTGTCTAATGTACAGCTGGGTATGATATTATTATTATCAGCATATATTTATTTATAAATTGGGGAGTGCCGAGGTACTAAAAGGGTCAGCTGCACAGCTGGTGAGAAAATGGGCAGAGGAAACACTTCAAGATACTGGATATGCCAGCCAAATGGCTGGTTGTCATGGATCAGAGTAGACATACAGTGAGGGTCAGTTCTACAGCCGACAAACTCACAAAAGTCTAATAAAAAAACAAGGATAACTGGGCTGCACAGTACACAGCTACCTCCCGTGGGAGCGTAAGAGGTGAAAATATTACGCGGAGGATAGCTCAGATTTGATCTGCTTGACAGTCTATTTTATTTATCGATTTCCCTCCATCTTCTGCCCAGGCAGCCGTGAAATGTGAGAATCCAGGAGAGGAATCTTTAAGATCATCACGTACAAATATGAAACGGTACCTGGAAAAATGTAATTTGATGGCAGAAAGGCGCTAACTGGCCCATTGTATTCCCACTGTTCTTTCAATTCTCAATGGTTGTTATGGAAAATAAAAATGTCTTTTGGTGTGTTATTTTCCACCACACTGTTTGAAAAAATTTCTCTGTCACCGTGACTATTATTATGCATTTATTTTTATTTACTTATATAGTGCTGACATATTTCTCAGCTCTGTACTCTGAGCTGTTGCCGCAGTTAGAGAGATGCATGTACAGAGCAAGTTTTAGCCAATTAACCTTTCCATCTGTGTTTGGATTGTAGGAGAATTACATAAAAACTCCAAGATCCACTGACAAAATTGATTCATCTCCAAAGTCCCCCTCGACTAATTCTGCTGACCAATGGGTACTCGTCAGAACCTGAATGCTTTGTTGTCATACAGAACATGGCAGCTACACAATACTTCCAAAAATGTTCATCTTCCAGATGGTTTGGACAGCCCCCTCCAGAAGTCTTTCCACTGACACATTTTGCCCAACAAATGGGCCTAATCCTAGAGACGTGGTGTGTGGCTGCACATTCTTGTGAGATTAAAGCATAAGATTCCTGCACTTGGACTTCCCCGGTATCTTTTGCCATAGGAATATCATATGCTAACATAGGGGATCCCAGCGTGGAAGAAGCGAGTATGCCAAAAAAAGGGTAAGGTTAGGAGCATTAAGGAAAAGCATCATCCTCTGCACCAAAACTAACCGTGCCAAAAGCATATACATTATCCAGGACACCATAGAGAAAAGCCATAGACCAGTGATGGCGAACCTTGGTACCCCAGATGTTTTGGAACTACATTTCCCATGATGCTCAACTACACTGCAGAGTGCATGAGCATCATGGGAAATGCAGTTCCAACTCAACAATTAGCTGCCATACTATATATTTTTTTCTTTCTCCTGGTTTCCCAATCACATGCTTGCCATACATGTTCTCTATACCCCACTGATATTGCTGTGTGTTTACATATAAAATGCATACACTTTGAAGGTCTATACATTTGAACATTGGCCAACACCAGCACAGATAATTATTTTTTGTAACCTATAATGCAATTTACAGAGGATGTATGAGACATGACGTGGTAAGTAAGTAAAAATCCTCTACAACTTGGATGTCACTATAGGGATGAATACACTATGTGACAGTGATATTTTTTGTGAAGAGAAAAAAGTAATGTAGCCACCCTGGCGGTATGATTACGTCCGATTTTTGCGTCTCAAAGGAATATCATATGTTAACATAGGGGATCACAGCGTGGAAGAAGAGAGTATGCCAAAAAAGGGTAAGGTTAGGATCATTAAGGGAGGGCTTAAGGAAGTAGTTCTCCTTTTTAGGAATGCACAGTCCTCCATTCAGACAAGGGCGGTACAATTGTTTTGCATAGAAATTTGGCGTTTTATATTGTAGGCCTGTAATTCTTAGTAATAACACACTTACATCTGTCCAAACAAGAGTCTATTAGACATCCTGGGTATGATAAAGCTTTAAACACAAAATCATCAATTATAATATAATAAATATAAAAAATAATTATATAATAATAATAAAATTAATTTCCCCATGATTCACTATCGCTCAATTTTGCAAGTGTTCTAATTTAATATCGCTGTTTTCTAGATGGTCCAAAACCACTTTTGATGTAAAGGAACACCTTTTTAGTTGCTATAGACAATCTCCAGTTTCCAGGCAGAAAGAACAGTATATATAATATAAAACTGCATGCAGGGCATTGGACAAAGCACTAGGGACAAAAAGGATGTGAAATTATTTCATACAGTAATGTAATCTGTAAGATTACAGTGTACTGTATGCGTTATGAATTTTTGAATTTGCCGCCGGGCTCCGCCCTCATGCGTTGCTACGCCCGCAGGGAACGGAGCCCGGCACACAGAGCATCGGGCAGAGGACGCAGCCCGCAGACACAGCGGGGGGACATCGCAGGATCCTGGGGACAAGGTAAGTAACCTGCACCAGGATCCTGCAATGCAATCCCAAGTGTGGCTCGGGGGTTACCGATAATGGTACTGAAATTTAACCCCGAGCCACACTCGGGAAAACCGCCAGGGAGGTTAATGATTAAGACCCCATTTACACGGAGGCGGTTTTCAGGCGTTTTAGTGCTAGAAATATATTCATCTCAGTGTGACTTTGCACACTGGGGCGGTGCGCTTGCGGGACATTAGGAAAAGTCCTGCCAGCAGCATCCTTGGGGCTGTTTGGGAGCACTGTATTTAGCGCTCCCAAAACGTCCCGCCCATTGAAATTAATGGGCAGCGCTTCCAAAGAGCCTAAAAAGCGCTTCGGAAGTGCCGCAACGCGGGCGCTTTTAGCCCCTTCTTTGGGGTTAAAAGTGTCCCGCTATCGGCCGAAAAGCGCAGCTGAAATGAGCTGCGCTTTAATGCTAGTACTAATGTGAAAGGGGTCTTAGAATTTTAATGCTGACAGAACTCAAATGATCACTGGTGCTGATAGTGCAGCGGGTCGGCTGCTGATTTTCCAGCATGCTCGTCCGACAGAAGCCGGCCAAAGGGCTGCTTCTGTCAGAACGGCTGCCATACACATGGGCCAAATGTTGGCCAGTTTTTATAGAACTGGCTGATGTCGCCTGACATTCGGGCCCGTGTGTATTAGGCTTAACATAGATTTAAAGATCTGAGGTTTAGAAGATGTATGTTGAAAAATGATCATGCGATCACTTATCTCCACATTGCCATCTTTTCAAAGCAGCAAACGCTGCCTGTAGTGTACTATATATAAACCTGCTGCAAAAAATCAGATAAAAAAAGGTAAGAAATAGGAAAAACATTTTTTAATTATTTTCAGGTATGCTATGTGAGTGGGAACCCAAACGTATAGTGAGGGGTTTCTCAAATTTGACTGCAAAGGTGGAAATACACTTTAACATTTTTACAGTTACTTAGGTCAAGGGAACAAGCACCACTATTTTTTTAACCAAATTTATTTAGATTTTTTTTCTAGCCAACATCTTTTGTGTGCAGTAACATAAGGGGGAGCTTACCTTTCTCACATTGCCCTCCAGAGAAGCCTCGCTGGCACACACAATCGTAGTTCTCCTTTTTAGGGATGCACAGTCCTCCATTCAGACATGGGTATGGTTTCTGGGTACATGGGTGGCCAAGGAATGTTGCGATTTCAATTGCATTGAGGATGTTCTCTTCTCTCAGTACTGGAAAGCCCTTGATGTTAAGCTGCAAAAAATAAATAAATAATAAATCAATATTCTTTTTTATTTTCTCCTTTAGCCATTCCTAAGTGTGACATTACACAATGCTTTCAAGTACTGTTTGCAATGATGTTGGGGACATATCAGATCCACACAGGGCTTCACTAGGAGATAATAATGAGTACTTTTGGCCATCAGAAGTGACCATCTGGTCCACCCCTTTTTCTGTACTGGACACCTTTTCTGCCATTGATTATGCACATTGCTGCAGGTTCTGACAGATGAACAGGTAGCTGGGGGAGACATCAGCCCATGTATGGCCAGTATTACTTCTATTTTTCCTTTATAATTAAAGTGGCATTAACCACTTCAGCCCCAGAAGGATTTGCTCCGTTCCTGACCAGGCAATTTTTTGTGATGCAGCACTGCGTCGCTTTAACTGACAATTGCGTGCGACGTGGCTCCCAAACAAATTTTATGTCCTTTTTTTCCCACAGATAGAGCTTTCTTTTGGTGGTATTTTATCACCTCTGCCGTTTTTATTTTGTGAGCTATAAACAAAAAAAGACAATTTTGAAAAAAAATAAAACAATATTTTGTTGTTTTTGCTATAATAAATATCCCCATTTAAAAAAAAAAAAAATTCCTCAGTTTAGGCCGATATGTATTCTACATATTTTTGGTAAAAAAAAAAAAAAAAACGCAATAAGCGTATAGTGATTGTTTTTTGCCCAAAAGTTATAGTGTCTAAAAAATAGGGGATAGATTTATGTCATTTTTATTATAATTGTCTTTTACTAGTAATGGCAGAGATCTTGCGATTTTTATCGTGACTGCGACATTGTGGCGGACAGATTGGACACTTTTGACACTATTTTGGGACCATTGACAATTATACAGAGCTAAACATGATTACTGTGTAAATGTCACTGGCAGGGAAGGGGTTAACACTAGGGGGCCATCAAGGCGTTAACTGTATTGGTTGTGTTCTAACTGTAGAGGGCGTTTGCTCCTTGAGGGGTTACATACCACCTAGCTAGAAGTTTATATGACATTTCTACTGATTGTATATCTTTTGGAATGAAGACGCTTTCTAAAATTTTATTCTTCTGTTCATCGGTATTTAAGGTGCCAATTTCCCTTTCCCATCTCCCTAAATACGCCGGGTATTCGTGTTCCGCCTCCCGCAGCAAGATTTTATACGTCTTTGAGATCCTCTTCTCACGACTATTGGGGGATTCTATTAATTTTTCTAAAGGTCTAAGTTCTTTCTTGCCCCGTAGAGGTTTTGGAAGTGTATGTGTAAAGTGTAGTATTTGAGTATATCGCCACTTGTCTAGTGCTCTGTGTCCCCACTTCCCAGTGATCTCATTGTAGGTGCTCATTCTATTCCCTTCCATCACATCTATTAGTCTTAAATTCTCTTTATTGGACCATCTGCTAAAATATATATATTCCTCCTTTCCTGGGAGGAAAAAATTTCTATCTAATAGTGGAATTAATGGGGAATTATAGTCCCAATTGTGTCTTTTGTGTATTCCGTCCCAAATTTTTAATGAGTGTTTTGTGAGTGTGGTTGTGTTTGGGCCTAATTGTCGATACTGTGCCGGTATCCATATAATTTCTCCTATTCTTGTTCTGCTCAACTTTTTTTCTAGCTCCACCCAGCTTTTCTCCTCATAGTTGTGGTTCCAGTCTATTATTCTGGTGATTGCGGCGGCCTCATAGTATTTTTTAAAGTCCGGGGCAGCTAGCCCCCCTCTTCCTTTTTCTCTAACTAATATATCGTATGCTATACGTGCCCGTTTACGTGCCCAGATGAATTTTATTATCATTGACTTTATTTTCCTTAAATATGGCTGTGGGAGGGAGATTGGGATCATTTGGCAAGTATAAATAAATACGGGGAGGACGAACATTTTGACTGCGTTTATCTTCCCAATCCAAGAGAGGGCTTTGTATTGCATTTTTGCTCTGTGTTCTAACTGTAGAGGGGATGGGATTGTCTAGGAGGAGAGCGAGATCGGTGTTCATACTTAGTAAGAACACACGATCTGTCTCCTCTCCCCTGTTTAGACACACAGATCCTGGTTCTTGCTCTGTCACAAGCGATCGCGGATGCCTGGCGGTAATCACGCTCTTCGGGTACGTGCATCGGCTCCAGGGCGCGCCTGCTGTGACGTCTTAAAGGAGCGATATACAGCTATGGCGATTTGCACAGCCAAGCCAACCTGCTGCAGTATAACTGCGGTGGCTGGTCGGCTAGTGGTTAAACCCAAAACCAAAAATGTAAGGTATTACAGCTTTAACTGTAGATGTGGTGGTTGCATTTGTTTTATGTTTTTTTAAAGTATTTAAAGACATGCAACAGATACAATAAAATGTAGACTCCACATAAACCACAATCGGGATGAAGTGCTTTATTCACATCCAATATACAACTAGAACAGCTACCGAAAGGTAAAACAGTGTAAGCACAAACTTCAGTGTCTAAAATATAGTGTTCAAATGAAGGCAAAGGGAGCCCTCGGGGGGGGGGGGGGGGGGGACTTTTCTTTCCCTGCATGGAAAGGAAAGTCCTCCTGACCCCCAGGAGGAGCTACAACGTTCCGGGTGGAAGTCAAGTGCAGGGGGTCCTGCCGGGATCTGCGCGTTCCGACTTTTATTTAAGTAAATAAAAGGGCCCATTCACACCTGAGCGTAGCATTTTCAGGCAGAAAAACGTGTGATTTTACATCGATTTTGCCGCAGTTTTTACGGCTTTTTTTATGGCGCTTTGCCACGATTTTGTGCGGGTCAAAAGGTCACCAATGTAAAAAGCAGAAAAACGCCCTAATCTGCCGGAAAAAAAAAGTTTGAGAACTTGTTTGAGCTTCAGGCGTTTTGGAGTGGAGATGTGAACCATCTCCATAGAGAATAATAGATTATTTTTTTTTCCTCTTCAGACTTCAAGCTACAATACACTCAGGTGTGAATGGGGCCTAAGAGGCAGGAGAGAGAGCAAAGAAAAGGAAAGAAAAAGAAAGGAAGGGGGAGAGAAGAAAGAGAAAAAAAAAAAGATGGGGGTTAAGGAAACTTGAAGGGGAAAAGAGGAAGCAGGATTAATCGTCTCCAGTTGGGTAGTAGAAGTCGCAGGTGATGTGCACGGATTATACGTATTGGAGAAAGGAAAGTGGAAGAGATCCCAGTAAAACCATCTCGTCTTATGTTCCTCAGAACAGTTTGCTTTTTAGGCTTTTTTCCCCTCTGTTTTCACCTGGTGATCTGGCCAACAAAACACCTCCTGTATTAGAGTGCCTACATTCTGGATCAGTAGTCTTCAAACTGCGGCCCAGGGGCCAGATGCGCCCCCTTTGCTTGCCTTTATCCGGCCCTTGGGGCACTATTCCTCTTACTGATACAACACACTATACTGCCATCCGACACCAACGATGGTGCATCATTTTTTATCAATAATGGGGCACTGTTCCTCCCTATGATACCAACAATGGGGCACTATCTGCAAGTACCAAATGTGGCAATGTTTACTCCCACTGATACCAGGAAAATTTCTGGTGAGCTGCAATAGAATAAATGTTTGCTTTTGGGCTTATTGCCGCTTTAAGATTGAATCCTGTAAACCTCAATATCATTGTGCCTGTCCTACAGTAGAAATGTATAGATTTTTTAATTAAAAAACATGTCATGTTCCTTTTCACTTGAAATCATAAGAAAAGAAAACATTTTTTTTGTTGTTGATAAATAGGCCCAAAGAGGAAAAATGAGAAAGCAACAGGATTAAATGAGCAGCTAATTAACAGCTGACTGAAGAGTCATAATCTGTAACTTCAGTACCAGCAGGGTCCCTGCAATAAACAAAACACGGACTATCAGCAGCAAGAGATGAATTTTCTTATATTTATCACTGAGTGACAAGGGGATAAAACCGAGGTGAGCACAGCACATGATTTACATAACATTCATATTCCATGTTCATTAAAAGCAGTATTAAAAAAGGACAAAAAAAAAAATATATTGCAGTTTATCAATCCTGAAATGTTGTGGCTGCATTTGTTTTTTATTTTTTTTTAGGCTTTTTTCCCCATTATTTTTACCTGGCAATCTGGGCAGTAACACACTTCCTGTTATGGTGTCTCCACTCAGAATGGAAGAGCAAAGGAGACAACTTTGGACGGCAGCATTGTCAGTATTGAGTGAGGGTAATGTTATACCTCATACACACGTTCGGACTTTCCGACAACAAAACCGTGGAATTTTGTCCAAAGGGCGTTGGCTCAAACTTGTACTTGTGTGCATACACACGGTCACACAATTGTTGGGCAACAATTACGTACGTAGTGACGTACTACATGGTTTTTCAGCTCTTTAGCGCCACCCTTTGGGCTCCTTCTGCTAACTTCGTGTTAGTAGAAGTTTGGTGAGTGTTGATTCGTGCTTTTCTTTTTGCGTTTTTCATTTAGCGCCTTTTAGTCCGCGCTTTACATTTAGCGTTTTTCAGGTTGTTTCTGAACGGCCATTCGTCAACCAGCCATGTTGCAGAATCGGAGGAGATAACGTGTATTATTGGCCTTGGAGTTATTGCTTTGACATTATTTTTTGGGTTAAATAATGATTTGATTTGGTATATTTTCTATATTTTTGGATGCATGGAATGCACTTTTTGGTTAAGTTCTTTTGGCAGATAGCATGTCTATTTTATTTTTTTTAATTTATTTTTTTAATGCACAATAAAAAAAAATTGTGGAGAATAATACTTGGCTATGTGTTTTACTTCAAATGACAGTTTGGGAGTCGGCAGTTACATTTAAGAAAATACAATGTAAAATTAACAAGGGACACCAACATAGTTGTATATTTGTTCTTAAAAATATAGGATAATGGTGTTGCGGTAACTTGCCCAAATAAAAAAAAAAAAAAAAAAAAGCATAATAATATTATTCTTGATATCACTATAAAAAAAAAAAAAAAAGCCTTTGAAAATTTGTTTGCAATAACTCCATCGGTATCACCAGCAAAGCAGCTTCATTATTATCCCATTAAAGAAGAAGAGAATTGTGCGCTGCATTTGGAGATTTCATAATTTGCCACGTCACGAATATTAATTCTCCATTACGAACGCTAGTTTACAAGACCGACCGCTTCTGGCTTCTCCTTGCTTCCGAGCATGTGTGTTTGTACTTTGGACTTTTGTCCGATGGACTTGTGTACACACGCTCGGAAAATCCGACAACACACATTTGTTGGCGGAAAAAATTCGAAGACAGGCTAGCCAACATTTGTTGGCGGAAAGTCCGACAACAATTGTCCAATGGAGCTTACACACTGTCGGATTTTCTGCCAACAGCCTGACATCCAACATTTCCCGTCGTAAAGTCCGATCGTGTGTACGAGGCTTTAGACTAGCAGATTCAGATGTACTTGACTAACAAATTAAAACAAAAAGGTACAGCTTTGTTAGCAGTTACAACAAACAGTTTTTTTTGTTCCTATTTGGATAAAGGTTTTACATAAATTAATAAAAACCCCTCTAACTGGCACTTTTGCTGGACAGCTTGGCTTATTAAAGGAAGTTGAAAAATAACAGACTTACTGGCCAGGTCACCAGGTAAAAAATAACTCAACCGTAAATTAATGCAGCCACCACATCTACGAATTGGTAAGCTGCAATTGTTGGGATTAATACTGCTTTAAAGTGATTGTAATTTTTCTTTAAATAACAAACTTGTCACCTCCTAAGACCTGGATGAAAAACTCTCAGAGATGATGGCATCCCTCCATCCTGCCTTGTTACTAGGACATTCTCCCTGCTGTTACTGTTCACCCCTATGGTACTATTACAGGCAACAGTTCTTTGTCTTTTGTTTACATTTCTATATATTAAGGCCAAATTCTAATTTTGATCCATCTATGGCCGTTCCCAATTATGGTACCTTCTGGCAAACAGAACTGTTGGAAAACTTTTGTTGATCAGCAGGTTACAGCCTATTGGCTTTCACCAGTGATCAGTTTATTCTGATAGCAGAGGAGTCCTGCTGTTAGAATACAATAGCACAGCGGGGAGGATTCCTCCAGCCACCTCGCATGTATCAATGGGAGAATCCATTTTTTTTTTTTTTGATCAGCCTACTGACTGACCAAAAAAAATCCATCTATTGGCAGTTTAAAGCCTTGTACACACGATAGGATTTTCCAACGGGAATTGTGTGTTGACAGACTGTTGGCCTAAAATCCAACCATTTGTACGCTCCATCGGACAATTGTTGTTGGATGTTCCCGGACAAATGTTGGATGGCAGGCTTATACATTTTCCTCCGACAACGGTCTGTTGTCAGATTTTCCGATCGTGTGTACACAAGTCCATCAAATAAAAGTCCAAAGTACAAACACACATGCTCGGAATCAATGCTCACCAAACACAACATTAACAGAAGGTGCCCAAAGGGTGGCGTTCAAGAGCTGAAAAGCCACGTAGTACGTCACTACATTCGTGTTTGTTGGCCGACAAGTGTGTGTCGTTGTGTGTCGTTGTGTGTGTATGCAAGACAAGTTCCTGGCCAACTCCCTTCGGACAAAAGTCTGATGCTTTGTCTGCTGAAAATTCGATCGTGTGTACGAGGCTTTAGGCCCCTTCCACATGGGCTGTCTGATTTAGGTTTGCCTGTCAGTTTTTCAGGTGGACCTGATAAGAACCTCCAGTCTCCTCTATTGAGCGGTGGATGATATGTCCGCTGACATCCGTCTACAAAATTCAGACCGATGGTGGTCTTATTTTCCATCCGTCTGGCGGATCGGATGAAAATGGTCAGGGGGGTCAGTTTTCACCTGATTTCCCAATAGGGAGCAAGTGGAGTCCATCAGGTGGAGGCACCTGTGTGAAAGGGGCCTTAGTCTGCACAGTGATTGGCCTTTACTGTTCTTGTCTTACAATTCAAGCCTATCAGTTTTTTCTCACTGCAAACACAGTATGTAGGTGGTGATTGATGTTATTAAACACTAGAAACAGAATCTACAAAGCTGCAATAGAAACAGCAAGCATGTGAAACCTGAGAGATGACTGCAACATGGTGCTTTCTATGTATATGCCCTTATAATACTGATGGAAAAATGACCATGGACCAGCTTCTCTACTGCCAATGATCACTTTACCTTCTGGATTGATCCTTCAAAGCTGGTAGATATTGCAGCAGATCGAGCTAATTTGCTGAAGTCTGGTGCTCCTCCAACATAGAGCGACTCCTTCAGGTTCAGTGCGTTGTGCGGTGTCTGGGGGAAGAGACAAGTGACATTAAACAAAGAATAAAATGTGCAATGTTTACATAAGATGGCAGTTTGCTTACACATTTACGGATGTCCCACTAACTTCCTATATTTCTATGGTTAACCTTTAATTTGTCATTCCTGCAACTCTCTCACCCTCCTAACTACTGGTCGTCTGCCTCCTTGCTAGAAATATACTGAAATGCCTGTGTTATAGTACCTTTCATTTTTTTTTATTTTTTGTACGAAAGGAAGTCAATAAAGCACAGTTCAATGTATTTATAATGTACACTCCATAAAAGAAACGCTTGAAGTCTCGGCCTTAAAAGCAATGCAAAAAGCAATCAGCTACGTGATTTAATGCATCTCTAGCGCCCTCTGCTGGATTAGTTTAGAATGCAGTACTTGTAAAAACGGGCTTACGTAGTTTTATTCGCATGTGCAAATGATGATTTTCTCCTACACGTCACTAATTCTCAAAGGGATGCGAAATCCCATTACAAACATTATCACCTTATTATTTATCAGATTTACAGATTTATATGCCTCTTTTTAAAGCCCATTGTTAAAAGCAACACTAAAGGAGAGCGACAGTCAAAATAAAAAAAAGTACTTGTAAACCTATTAATACACAACACACACACACACTCTGGGGTTGATTTACTGAAGGCAAATCCACTTTTCACTGCAAGTGCACTTGGAAGTGCAGTTGCTTTCGATCAGAGGGGAAGATCTGAAATAAGGGGAAGCTCTGCCGATTTTATCATCCAATCATGTACAAGCAAAAATGCTGTTTTTTTATTTTCCTTGCATTCCCCCCCAGATTTACAGCGACTTCCAAGTTCACTTTCAGTGCAAAGTGGATTTGCCTTTAGTAAATAAACCCAATGTGATCCACTTTCATCAGTGGCAGTAGTATTATACTGAAAACTACACAGCAGTTTACAGATGCCAAAAGGGGAATGGTGAGAGGAACCACTGCTGTGTAACCACGAGAAACTCGTGTCCAGAGCCGTAGATTGGAGTCTGAAACTGTTTTCATTTTATTCAGGACCAAAATTATATTAAACTTAATTTTTTCATATGAACATCCAGTTTACCTGTTTATTATTATTTATTTTTATTTTTTTTACTTTGCCTGTAGTTCTCCTTTTTACATTCTACAGAAACGACTACAAGCAGCTTTTTTTTATACCCCCATCTCCTCCCATTAATTAAAGATCTACATTAATTAGTACTCAATGCTTGTGGGAATTATGGCGATGGATGGCTACATTATTGGAAAATTCCTGCAGACAGATCTAGTCTCAGTATGGTGAAAGCAAGTGAAGCAGAAAAATACTTTGAAGGAAAGGAGAGAAATGGACACCAAGCCGGCATCTACTCTACTTGCCCATTCACACTGCAATATAGGTGTGCTATAGGTGCGTTTTCCATGATATGGTTCCCAACAATACATTATTGTGTTTTAAGCTCTGCTTGCTACTGTTTAGCTGCAACTGCATGTTTGCATCTTGTGGCTTATCCCATGTAGCTGTGTGCAGAAAGCGGTCTCTCGTAATACGTATGTTTAAATGTATTCAAATACCCCAATGAATTACAATGCGGTGCAAGAAAAACGCACACTAAGAACACATCTGTATATAAATGTGAATGAGCCCTAAAGGTGATTAGTGGAATGGGTGGAACGATGTGCTCACATGATATACGGGATGAAATACATGTGCTTATCTTTACCTTACGGGATTTCTGAAATCCAGATAGTATGCAACAATAGCAGAGTGAGAGAAAAGGAGGAAAAGAGAGAGAAAACAAGTCATCAGTGATTGTAAAAAGCTTTAGCATGCAGGGTGGCAGACGTCATCCATCCACAATTCAAAGTTTTTTCAGCAAGCTTTAGAACAGCGCCAATCCCTACAGAGTGCTAGGCAGCAATTAAAGCATCAGTCCATGTTAGTAGTGTAAGACAACTGCTTAACTCACACAAACAATACAGACGGCTTGCTCTTAATTGTATGGCATTAAGCCAAGTACTATTTGCTATTCGGATGTGTTCTCTTTCCTCTCTCTTAAGTGATTTTAAGTCAATTAAAATGCGCTTCTTTTTTTTTATGTCTTTATTGAAAGTCTTCACTTTGTTTCCTACAGATCACTTTCACCACAGTCAGGCGAGCGGCTGTGCTGGGTATGGACATAATGCACAATAAAATGAACAGCTCCCTGTCAATGGCTGTCAATAAGATAGAGATTTGTGGCCTTACACAAAGGAAGAGATGTGGCTTTGATGAAGTGTACAGCTTTTCCCTGTGATTAGGCTAGGAGAAAACGCCATTGATTATGTCTTTCTAGCTGCTTTTCTACAAAATAGCCAAATCGTGGCTGAATCTTACAATTGCTTTAAATGCCTGTTTACTAGAACCGTGGGATAGCATGGCAGCAAATGTTTGATTACAACTTTTACAGAGGCTTGGCTACTAGGAATGTTTTTTTATAGCCAACAAATTACAAGCTGGATGCTCCAGTAGACCCTCATACTACATAGGTGTTGGTAAATCTAAAGATGGTTACCAAATTGTTATTGTATTCAGCTTAATAGGAACTAAGAGTTATAAATGGAGGTGCTGGCAGGCAGATTGTAGCTGTCATTTATGTAAGAAAAACAATTACTACAAATTAAATGAGAGCAGTCGTTTTTTTTTTTATGTGACCCCTATGAGTTGTCTTCACTCTTCCTGGTGAATTGTAATGTATTCTACATCATAAGAGTGTACAGCAGGCAACGTCACGGCACAGGGGTGCAGCACTTGGCACACACCCAGGTGCCAAGCCTCGGTGCTCTCGCATGTGCTGGGCAAACCATAGAGCAGTGATGGTGAACTTGGCACCCCAGATGTTTTGGCACTACATTTTCCATGATGCTCATGTACTCTGCAGTGTAGTTGAGCATCATGGATAATGTAGTTCCAAAACATCTGGGGTGCCAAGGTTCGCCATCACTGCCATAGAGTCTAGTGCTGTCAATAACTAACGTTGACCTTTTGAGAGCATCAGAGGTAAAGGGTCCTAGTCTAGGGTGTTGTCCTAATTCTTGACAGGTTTACATTAATCTCTTATGAGTAACATAACTGCCCCAGAGCTAGTATGATGCCCAGACAACAGAGAAAATGACTACATAGGCAGGAATATAGCCTTCTGACAGGTTTCCCTTACAATGCAAGCAGTAAGATTACCTTACATATTTTATCCCATTAGTATGAACACAGCATTAAAGTTTATGCCCATAAGCCTGCTTTCTTTTACATTCCGCAAAGCTGGCAGGTACAGCTGACGGGGGCCACACAGACATTGATGGAGCACAAAATGAATACAAGGCATGTGATCATTTTTTTTTCTACTTCTTTATAATTACCTTGCATACGTCCCTCTATGCAGAGTAGGGAATGTCTGCCATGAAGCTGTGACACGGTGTCTTTTCTAATTTGTGCTTTTCACAAAAAAATTAAAACAACTCCCATGTCACATAACTGGCAGTTCCTTTAAAATGTGCGCCTGTTTAGTCATTTGTCTCCCATATATCACCCTAGAATCCCATGACACATCCAGGCGTGTGTTTGATGTGTCTTGAAACAAGGCTGTGTAGAAACAGCTGTTACATCATGTGTAAAATTAAGGGTATATGCCAGTCAATCGTGAAAATGGGCTATTAAAATAGGCACAAGGGTTACAGCTTGCATAGTGCTTTTGATTTTGACAGCAACACCGATTTTGTGCACTGGGTTGACTTCTGGCTGTGCAGATCTCTATAGCTGCAGGTAGCCATGTCTACTTGAATTCTGTGTTCAGAAGTTCCAGTAATACCAGCTATGAAGACAGATTTTACCTCTAAATCATGTCCACACACTCGCCCTGTCTAATGAAGAATGACCAAGACTGTTCATTGAAATAATACATGCCTAGGATCAATCAGAACAGAATTATGGTCCTCCCTACAATGTAGTCTTGGTGCAGAGAACTGATGGCAAGAGGCAGCATTCTCACCAAGTGGCCTCTGAAAGCCTTGCAGCAAGAGCTACAGTGTGGGTGTATTGGGGTGCCATTCATTAATAATTGCATTGCACTTGGAGGAATGCACAGACACTCGGTACCGTGACTGATTGGGTGACTGGGTCCTATGAGATTGATGATTTAAAGTGCAACTAAAAGCAAAACTTTTTTTTTGGTTTGTTTTGGGTAGAGTGGAGAGGAATTAGAAAGTCTGTCAATTTTTATTGCTGGCTGAACCCCTGTTTAGGAGACCCCCCCCTCTATATTTGTCCTGTTAACTATTATCATTGAAAGTGAAAGTAAAAGAAAATCCCAAATTTTGGGTTGTCCCCAGAAAAGTAATTGAGGGGAAATTTTCCAATGGGGACACCTGTCTGGCTATGGGACAGGAACTAAAGAGAAATCTCCGCAATGGGACATAGATGGTGAAAAATAATCTAACAGAGGTTATAACCCTCCCTTACTCTATCCAAAATGAAAAAAAAATTGTTCTACTTTAACACTCCGGCATTTACTAAAAAACAAAACAAATCTATATTAGGTGGACTGGTCCTTTAAAATTTTAGCAAGACAATTATAAAGTAAATTAAAAAAAGCTGTTAAAATAATGAATCCATCTGAGTGAACTGATCCTAAAATCTCCCAGATTACACGGGCTGTGCAATTCACAATTTTACTCATTGCCCAGAGTTGCTCCTTGAAGCTCCATTTGTTTTTGTCATATCACCATAGAACAGTTTAAAAAGAAAAAAAAAGAGCAAAGAACAAAGCAAACATGTAGCACGTACACGTTACTGTAAGAAATAGGCTAAAAGAATCTACTTTACCATTTGAGAGCAAAATAAATATTTTGATTTATTCATCCTTTTAAAATGTGAGGCACATAAAAGGCTAAAAGAAATGTCCTAGTGAATAAGCAGAGGTCATTATATAAATAAAAGAAAAAAGAGTTCTGAGCACACTGCATGCCCTTATTTTCTCCAGTACTGTAGGGCATCCAGTAATACAAAACATGACTCCGATTTCTTTTATCCTTTTTCGTTGTTAGGAGACTGAATGTCCCTCCATGCTACTATTCCAACATAACAAGCCTAGAATTGCCAACCCATCCCTTTAATTACTGAAACACGAGTTTGGTGGCTAATTAGGGTTTTGTACACACAGGGCCCGTAACACAAGGCAGAGAACTTGGCGGTCACTATGTAGAGTACAGCGCAACTGGAAGAACAATGAGGAGCATGTCTCTCCTTAAGGCTTCGGAGATATTGGCGGATGCTGTAGGAAGCGGAGTGTATTACTTATTTATCTCCTTCTGCACAGAAAAAGAATAGGAAGAATGCTGAAGACCTCTTCCTCATATTAGCACATGTAAATAATATTCTTAATTCAGTTGTATGTATCCAATTTTGGGAATTTTATAAATATGTTTTGTGTAATGGGTATTGATTTGATTGTTTGTGTGTGGGATTGTATTTTAAATGGTTGAATGATGATGGAATAATTGATGGGTATGGGGTGTATGTGAAATGTGGTAATGTATATTTGTTGGAATGGTGGGTTGATTATTGTAATTTGTGTTATAGTGTGTGATAAGATGTTTTGGATGAATGTTATATTGGTATGTGTGGGGTGATAAATTTTAGTGTGTGTGATGTTGTGAATGGGGTCTTAATGGTGGGTATATGTGGTGGGATTGTGGTGGTTTGGGTGATAATGGATTATTTGGGTATTGTGTGTATGTATGTGGGTATGTTTTGTAAGGGAAGTATATTAATGGTTGGATGAGATGGATGTGAAATGGAATATTTGTTGTTAGATATTAATTTAGTTGATGTTAATGTTGTTTATGTTATGTGTGAATGTAATTTTTATTTGAATTGATTGTGATGATGTGTGGTATGCAATGTTGTGGAATTGATGTTTATGAATTTTGTTTATGAGTTTGATTGTAATTTGATTAATTGGTTGTGGTTTTGATGTTTTTGGAGGGGGTTTGGAAGAATGGATGATGGGTAATGTTGTGTTAGTTTGGAGTGTGGGTATGTATATTTGGGTGTATGGGTAATGAATTGGTGGTGGGATGATGGTGTAGGATGGGGTTGTAGAGTAATTGTTGAATATTAGGTTTATGTGTGAATATGGGTATGAATGATATTAGGTGTTGGATTGAGTAGATGTTGTGATGTGGTGATGGGTAGTGGGTGATTGAATGTTAGTTATTTGATTATGGGGTTAAGATTGTGATGGATGAAATAAGTATGGTATGGTATGGTATGTATGATATTATGGGTGGATTTTTGTATGGTGTTAATGGGGTTAGGTATGAATAAGTTGTATGGGGTTTGCTTGTTGTAAAAAAATTTGTGTGAATTTATTTTATTGTTTTATTTTTCCAAAGTACAGTACAGAGAACATGGACCAAAAACCAAATAAAATTGATTTTGCTCAAATGCCCCACTCTGTTATCTCAGCTGACTGGCCACAATGTTTTCAGGTGCTGGTCAGGTTGAATACTGGCTCACATCGAGGACTACAACAAAATGGCACCTATCGACACACTGCCTCGGCATATAGTGAGCTCATCTTAGTAAAAAATGGCTTCAGCTTGGTCTACTACTACCCATGGGAGACAGACAGTCCTCCGAGTCATACCCTTAAATGGCGCTCATTGAAAAAAACGGTGAAAATCAGGAAGGTGAACATATTATATAGAGAGAAACATTCATATAACAAAGTGTTTCATCATTCCCAGACTTACCGGTGACTCTCCTGTAACCTGTTCCTTGTTATTGATTCGCATCTGACCCTTTCGTCCATTACGCTCCAAAGTGACACTAACCCATGTGTTTAAGGGAATCTTTTCTTTGTTCCTGGTATAGACAAGTGCCCAGTTAGAATACTTGTGGTACATAAGCAAAGATAATTTTACTATACTGAGATAAAAATTGGATTTTAAAAATAGTTTAAAAGGAAACCTAAATCTTTCAGATAAGTAAATAGAAAAAAAAAATGAATGCAACTCAAATCCATATGTGCCATTCATCAAATAGAAAGGCAGGGGCAGACATATTGCTTGAGTGTTTGGGGAAGAAATCTGTATATTTGCACAGCACCCTTTGGCAGGACCACCAACTGTCCTCTGTCACTAGTCACTTTCTGATCTTTGTATTGTCTTATTAAAGAAAACCTTGTCCAGAGATTGCACAAAAGGGCATAAATATATACATGTGCCCCAAGCAGCATGATGTATAAATGCAGCCCTGATTATACAACTGAAACATCAAGTGGGCTGATCATTAAGTCTGCAAATGCTTTTAAAGTGGTTGTAAACCCTTACCTATATCCAGCAAGGGGACTATCCTCAGGAGATACACAGATGAAACAAATCCTTCTATACAAGTTGTACCTGTTTTATTTGCATCTATTTGTCCTGTACATCCTTGTAAAACTCAGATATGAAAAGGATTTTTCACAGACTCACAAAGCAGGGGTCAGGGAGTTGCAGTTACACACTTTACACGAGCTCTGAAAGCTGACTGGAGGGAAGGGACACAGTCCCCTTCACACAGCACACAGGAACTGAGCTAATGCTGTCAATCACAGGTTGTGTGCTGAACTCCCCCATCACCTTTTTTCTCATGGTGTCAGGAAAACATGTCAGAAGTTACTCATGCTGATAATAGAGAAACTAGACAGCAGTGAGAAATTACACTTCATGCTTTGGAGAGTGGCAAGTAAACACGAGAAATAAGTGCTTTGTTCAGATTTCATGTCTAAGGTTTACAAACACTGTAACTGAAACATGGCAAGCAATTTGTAATAACGTATTCCTGTTTTCTCTAAAGACTCCAGGATCTGTCTCTTCCACTGTAGCCCTCAAAAGGTCCATTCCATCTTAGCCACCCAAGTCTAGTCTGTCAAAGTTAAAATATCTACGAGTTGTCTACATATTAAATTATATTTATGACCACACTTCTTTTGAAACTACTACAGGAGGGGAAAAAAAAAAACTTTAACTATTATCCCTCCCACGTCAGTCAGACTTCTCGTGCTGATTGAACTGTTGCATTCAAGAATTGTTAGATGAACATAATGTAAGATTATTAGGTACAGTAATCTTTTCAGATCTGGTGCGCCAGTTATTATGTATTCTTATGGTGTTTTGTGCTAATGAGTATTTGATTATAATAATTTTAGTGATTGAATGTGGCAGTTGTTTTGGCTGGTCCTTTGTTCCCTTCCCAAAGGCAGTTGTTAGGGTGTTACTGCTCAGAATGTCTTGCATCTACAATTCTAGTCCTGGAATTCTTCAAAAATATGTAAACTTGAGCAATTTTGGTGTGTTTGATGGAGAGACACTCATAAAACAAGTTTGTACAATAGTACCTATGACATACCTGATAACAGCTGCCCCTTTCCCTAGATCATATCTGTATTCCAGATGTCCATCATGCAGGGCAAGAGAAACAAAGTCCCCTTTGCCATCCGTTTTCTGCCCGTTATAGAAGAGAAGTCCATTGGGGCTGCTGGTAAGGAACACCACCTCCATAGTCAGCTTATCACTGAGGAATGACATAGAACACACCGTTACAAGGTTATATACTAAGCATAGCGAGCAGAATGGTCATTGGCTTCCCCCCTGATTGGGTGTTCCTGGACCCACAGCAATGACTCTAACAGGACTACACTAAGCCGATATCAGAAAGGTTAGTGCTGCTTTATTGAATAAGCCCAGAAGAGCTCCCTCTAGTTCAGCTGTATTGCAATTATCATGTTAGGTGGAAAGGGGAAAAGTGGAGAAAGTTAGAACCTGTGGAAATCACGTAGGCCTCCTATTGTTGTGTGTTTCTCTGTAGGAGATTTCGCCTCTCTCCTTTGTGGTCAGTAAAACAGGAAGTGAGCAGAATCTCTCCAGTGGGAACACAGAAAACAATAAACTGACTTCTTTAAAGAGTGAAGAAGGCTGAAAGCTGTCAGGATTTCACAGCCAAGGAAATTCTCCTCACTTTCTGTGGTCACCAGGATAAGAAAGGAAAATGTCCTTCATGGGAAATTAATGTCCTGACACAGGTCAACTTAGTCACCCTAAACCAAAAAGCTGGGCTTTTACAAAACTAGTCCTGACACATGGAGGTTGCCGTGACTGATTTTACTAGTTTCCCGACCATCCTGTTTCTACACTCAAAATAACTGACCTGGGACAAAATAAAGCATTGCAGATTTTCTCATACTTCCCATATCCACAAACTTGTTCTAGGTCAGTCATTAAGAAAAGTAGAGAGACAGCCCGCAATAACCAAAATTTTCAGTAAAAACATCAGCAGTGTTTTTCTGACAACTTTAATCTTCCCTTATACATACGTAAGGAGCAGAGTGACCGCACCGCAAGTCAAGAGCTCCCGACTCAACTCAAAGGCCCTCAGGATTCCCAAACTTCTACACCATCAAGGGGTGCAAGACACAAGGGAAGGACTTTTGCAGCTTCCTCGTGTAAGCTTGTTTTTTAGTCACTATTCACACCCAATGGTCATATGTAATGTATTTTTGAAAATGAAGATATCCAAAATATATTAATATATATGAAAATGTCTAAGCTCAATAACATTTAATTAAGTTTCATAGATTTTCTGAATCTGTGTTATTGGATTTAGAAGCTCCTTTACCTGTACTCTTATTAGTGAATGCTGCCACATCTAAAGATTCACTTCCATTGTTACAGATATTGCAGTGTTCAATAGAAGTCTAAATACATTAACATTTCCTCTCAGATCACTCACGTTATGTCGGTGGCAAATGTCTGAAGACCTTTCAGTTCCAGATAAGAGTAGCCATTAAAACGTGGCAAGAAAGGCAGATTAAAATCCGGGTCAATCACTGTAAAGAGAAAAAGAGAAATCAAAACTATCGATTTTCACAACTGCCAGTCAGCCTCTGAGAAAACCCGCTGTGCCATATGATGAAACTTCATGTATCTTTGACTGTTGGCTGCATTCCAGGCATCACAAGACACTTGTGTACAATGTTTTATATGTACAGTGTTTGTGTTGGCAAGAAGTATGCTGTGTCACACTGACAGCCACCCTAATCCAGGCTAATTATGTTCCCATTCATCTTATACTCATACATTAGCTCATATCAAAAAAAAAAAAAAAAAACGAAAGGTAAAGGGGATGAGAAAAAAATATATACTGTATATTTGGATTTTGACAGCTGAAGGGAAAATTTTGTCCACAGCAACTAACCAAAACGAGATGCAAAATGAAAGCTAGTACATCACTGATGGCTATAAGAGCTAAAACTCTGTTATAGCATTAGTTTTTTACATTAAATTAGATACATTAGACCCAATGTAAATAACGCTTTTAAAGTGATTGTAAACTTTTTTTTTTTTTTTTAAATACCAAACCCTTAGGTTTAAAAGGGTTTGTAAAGCTTTTTTTTTTCTTCAACTAAATGCATCCTATGCATTAGGTGAAAAAACACCTGGCAGTGACTGGCCCCTCAGCCCCCCCCCCCCCCCGTTTTACTTAGCTGAGCCCTGGAACTTGACCGGCAGGGACTGTCTCTCTGCCCGGGGTTCTTGGCTCTTGATTGTATAGATAGCAGCGCAGCCATTGGCTCCCGCTGCTGTCAATCAAATCCAATGACGTGGGCACCGGGGGGCAGGGCCGAGTCATACATTCGGCAGCTATGGACGCCGAATGCTGGACTCAGGAGCTCGCCCGCAAGGTAACCCCCTTCGGGAGAGCGCTTCTCCTAGGGGGTTATCTGATGTGGGGAGGAGCCGCGAGAGCCACCGGGGGACCCCAGAAATGGACGATTGGGGCCACTCTGTGCAAAACTAACTGCACAGTGGAGGTAAGTATGATATGTTTGTTATTTTAAAGAAAAAAAAAAAAACCTTACAATCACTTTAATGTACACGGAACGTTTTACAACCTCTCCTGAACGATTCAACTTGACAGATAATAACTGACGTTTAAAAACGTCTGTTTTGCCGCGTTTAGCCACGTTTGCGTTTTTTAAATAGTTAAAAATTAAAAACGCCTGTAAACGAAACGCAGCTAAACGCGAGTTACCGTGTTTACAAGCTGTTACAGGCGTTTCAAGTGCCTCTTAACATCCGTCCTGAACGCATTTTTTTCAAAAAAATGCTTTAAACTCAACTGCCTAGAAACGACCCTGTGTACATGTACTGATAAGATAACATAGAGGAGAGTTCAAGGGCAGCTGAAAAAAAATGGCCAACTGCTCCTAAACGTCATGAGTGTACATGAGGCCTTATACTTACCAGCTCTGTGCATTGGTTTTGTACAAAGCAGCCACAATCCTCTTCTTCTGAGGTCACCTGCCAGCTCCTGACTCCTCCTCTTCTTATTGTCCCACCATAGGAAGCCTCTTCCTATGGTGGCACACCTGCAGGATCCATCCCGAGCTGCGCTGTCTGCTGTTATCGCAGATAGTGCGGCTCGACCACGCCCCCCCCCCCCACTGCCTCATCATAGGATTTGATTGACAACTGCTTACAATGTGCCCTGTGAGGAGAGAGGTAGCAGATAAAGCCCCTGATTGCGAGCACTGTGCTGGATTGAGAATGGGCGGTAAGTTGGGGGGGGAGGGGCTGCACACAGAAGTTTTTTTTACCTTAATGGACAGAAGGTAAAAAAACTTCTACCTTTACCAACACATGTCATTAGATCAAAATTTACCAGTCAAGCTCCAGAGCCATTCTCATGCTTTGCCAACGGGATTATTAATTCAGAAATAACTTCTCTTATGCTGCAAATTCTTGTTTGCTTGTTTTTTTCAACAAACAAGACTAACTTTTGGTGGTATTAAATAATAATATATATAGTGTGTGTGTGTGTGTGTGTGTGTATATATATATATATATATATATATATATATATATATATATATATATATATATATATATTTCCAATTAAAGTGTCTCATTAATTATGCTACTTCATTGTTTTTGGTAAAAAATATGGCAAAGTTATAAATAAATTAGTAAATGATTTTGTAATGCTTATACTACATAAAATGAATGAGAACACAAAAGACATGTTCATACAGCTGTATAAAAATGTGATGAAAAATACGTAGGAGTGTAGAGAAAGAAATGAGTTAGTGCTGGTTCACACTGCCACGACTTGTCATGCGAATTGAGAGTTCAAAGTCGCATGACAAGTCGCACCCCATTAATGGCAATGGAACCATTCTAATCAAGTCACAGCGACTTCGAAAAAGGTTCCTGCACTACTTTTGGGTGACTATCGTGACTTGCATTGACTTCTGTTAATGAAGTCGCAAGCAAGCAGCAATGAAGTCACAAAGGATGTTGGCTGTCAAAGTTGCACGATCTTGAAGCCGTGTAGATGTGAACTGGCACTTAGGCTGCATTCACACCTGAGCGTTTTGTCGCCCTAAGCCGCCCTAAGCCTGAAGCTACAAAACGCTTGAGGGGAAAAAATACATTCTTCTCTATGGAGATGGTTCACATCTCCACTCCATGTCGCCTGAAGCCGCACGCCTGAAGCTCAAACAAGTTCCGGACCCTTTTTTGTCGCGCAAATCGGGCAGATTTGGGCGTTTGTATCCCCATAGAAACTAATGGAAATGCTCGGTTCAAGCGACTAGCGCGACAACGAGCGTTTCTACGGGCGTTTTGTCACTGCAACTGCTCCCAGGAAGCAGTTGAACAAAATCTAAAAACATAGCAACAAATGATGACAGTGATGATCATTTTTCCTATTGGCTATCAAGAAAAACGCCGAAGTTGAAAACGCCTGACAACGCCGTATGCAAATGTGCAAAAACGACCGTATTCGCGCGACAAAACGCCGGTAAAACCGCTGGTAAAAACGCTTGTTCCGCTACGCTCAGGTGTGAATGCAGCCTTAAGGCTAGCTGGGGATAGCAAGAGGTTTATCACTGGTTAAGAATGAAAGACATAAGAAAATTAACACAATAAAAAGAGCTGCAGCTAACTACAGTGTATTTTATTTTTGTTGTTACCCAGCACTGACACTGTATCAATCCAAAAAGCAATCAGCCCTGAAACAGCTGCTCTGCTATACAGATTGGGTTCTCAAACGGACAGCAGGTCATGATAAATACACCCTTTATGTGTGCCCAGAGGGTAAGGAAACTAGAATATGTCAGGTACATCTTCGGCCCTTAACTGGGTAAATGTATCTAAAGTAAAATGAACATGGCAATAAATCCACCTTAACTTACCTTTTTCACAAAACTCTCCCTCTCTGCCCATTGGGCATTCACACTTGGCTCCACCTTCGGGTAGCACCAAACATGTTGCAGAAACATGACAAGGGTTAGGGTCACAAGGGTTGCGTTCATCTGCACAGGTAGGTCCTGAAAGTATAGGAAGCCAGAGGTAAGGCAAAAAGCGATATTCACTTATGTAAAAAGCAGAGTAACAAGCATTTAATTAGGGATAATGTGGTGTCTATTGATGTTTGACTTTTTTCCTTTAGATTATGACCTTTTGTATTTGTACTTGTTTTGTAGTCCTCATGAAGAGGGAGTGTGTTTGGTATCTGAAATACATTGGCTTTTTCTTTCTGCTATGAATCAATTTTATTATTAAATTATCTTGGACTTTTGGACACTTGTTTGGTACGCTCATTGGATTGTGTGTGTGCAATAAAAAAAATGGCAGAAGGTTTAATACCCTCCACATGCTCTATCCCAAGTTTTTGGCTTGAGCCGGTTATTATTGTTAGGGTTCTTGTGAAAGAATTAGGAACTTCTTGAAAGAGTCCATAGTAGCATACAGACAGGCTGCATGCATTAATACACTAATGGACAATGGCACTCTCCTTTGCCCCAATGACATAACACTCACCTGTGTAGCCATTGAGACACTGGCAATGGAACATTTCAGCCTCCTTCACTTGACACAAAGCACCATTATGGCAAGGATTGGGTTGGCATGGGTTGTTCCCACACTCTCCCACACCACTGCCATATAAGACATCTTCTCCTTCTTCCTGCAAGTTGTACACTTGATTGTTCACATCTAGCAGGCGAATACAACCCTTCAGGCCAATAGTCACAGAGGTTCTTTCTGTCACCCTGATCAAAGAAAAAAACATTTTAGTTACTAACTTACAACCTACTAAAAGGCAACTGGGTTTGAAAATATTTGGAAATAATTAGAACTGTATTCTCCCCCTAACCCGCAATAGAGGTATAATGAAGTGCTAGCTGGCTTCTATTAGCAAGCAGACCATAAATCTTTCATAAGCTTCAAAGATCAGACCAAGTGTTACCGCACTGGACAGCAGACAAAGGGTTATGGCATAAGCTGTGAATTTCATCCAAATTCCGAAAGAACCAAGAAAATTGCACAGCAATATTGGAAATTCAAATATGTTCCCCCAAATAGGCATGCAGCAGGGTGCATCATCTCATTCCCCGTGTGCCAACTTTTCTGCAGGTTATAACTCCGTATTATTCATATCCTGAAACAGTAATAACCTCTTAGCCTCCAGACATTTTTCTTGCAGGCAGCAGGCAGGTGATATAGAAGAGTGCAAGCTGAAGATTTCATGACCCATGTTATATACAGCAACAGGCATGACTTCAACCGTCACATCAACAAACCTGACACTTTGTAACTTCCATTTGTCCTAAGGACATTTGACTGCCTAAGGTTTTAAAATCAAGACAGGCTGAGGCTCATTATTGTTCACCCCCATATTATCATACACCATCTCCATGACTCCAAGGATTTATTTGCACAGGCTTGGTAATTAAACTTGAAGGGGCGTGTCATCCTGCATGCTGTCTACCTGACTGAAAGAACACAACATTGTTCAAGATATGAGGACATCATTTTTACAGAAAATGCTGTTGTGTTTCTATCACTTAAATTGATGTTATTAACCTTTTGATACTTGCGGCTTATGCACTGGAATTATTGTGCAATACAGTAAACCCCCGCTATATCGCGGTTCAGTTTTTGCGGTCCCGGTATATTGCGGTATTTTAATTAGGACCTGTTATTCTGATATTGTGGTAATACTTCACCATTTTCGCAGTTATGTACTCTATTTTTTACTGTACTGTTAAGACAATATTTTTGTGTTTTTTTTGTATGTGTTTCTATTGCATAAAAGTGTGTTTAAAGACCTTTAAATGCTATTAAATAATTAACAAAACATGCCTAGGGTGTATTTAAATAGGGTCTATTTCGCGGTTTTTCACTTTTCGCGGGTCCGGAACATAACCCCAGCGATGGAGGGGGGTTTACTGTATATAGTAAAACATAGATATTACAAATGATAAAAGTCAGCTATCTAATTACAAATATTTGTGTGTCACTAACTGATATTTAACGTGGTTCTAATACAGTGTGACCCCCAGATCACTTCCTTCTGATACATACACAGACATCTGGTCTTCTGGAGCTCCTCCAATGAACAGGTCAGTGTCTAGGTTCAGACCGTCGGTACCTGGTGGACTCTCTCCATTCACATGTGTTTCTCCATCCACAGACAACATACCACTGCGCCGATTCCGAATTACTACAAGTTGGTGCCACCGGCCAGGCTCCACCGGAACTTTACTGGTGATTATTCCAGTGCCCGATCCAGTGTTAAACCTGTAAAGCATAACAAAGCATGTAAATTTACATAAAGAATGGTAAACCTGCAAAAACAAAAATATTTTGCTGTCCCATAAATATATTTAAGGCTCGGTTCACACTGCCGTGACAGGTCAGGTAATTACTAGCTTAGTAGCTAAAAGTAGAGCAGGCCCCCAACATGTACCCTTTTAAAAAACAGAAAAAGTTCCCCATTTTCCAACATTACACAATATATATATGTATTGCATAATCTTTTAGCACCGTATAAAATGTCAGCAAAGACAAAACAACAGAACAGAAATGATAAAAGTTACTTGGGGACATCACAGTAAATCCACCTACCTAAGCTCCACAAAGCCGTTCACAACTGCCAATGAGATGAAATCCTTTCCTCGGATCTGGCCATTGTACAACAGAAGACCATTCTGCTCAGAGGAGCGGAATTCCATGGCAATGCGCACTGTGTGATATGCCTTCATCATTTTGAATGCCAGGTAAGACTTACTCCCAAATCCAGGAATGAAATACTTAATGTCTGCAATGAGAGCAGCCATAGGTGAGTAGGTAGAAAAAGCATGTGCAGATCAATTGTTCTTATGATGAATAACCGTCAACTGCTAACTGCTTATGTCTTCCTCATTCTGAATCTCCTGTCCTCAGTGTTATCATGCACATTAGTTTTCTTATATGAAGTGCTTCTAACCAGCATATTTTCCTAACTGTTCTAGTTATTAACCACTTCAGCCCCGGACCATTTGGCAGCCAAAGGACCAGAGGTCTTTTTTCAATTTCGCACTGCACTACTTTAACTGGTAATTGCGCGGTCATGCAATTTTGTAACCAAACGAAATTTGCGTCCTTTTCTTCCCACAAATAGAGCTTTCTTTTGATGGTATTTGATTGCCTCTGTGATTTTTATTTTTTGCGATATAAACGGAAAAAGAGCGAAAATTTTGAAAAAAAAAGAGATTTTCTACTTTTTGTTATAAAAAAAATCTAATAAACTCAATTTTAGTCAAACATTTGGGCCAAAATGTATTCAGCCACATGTCTTTAGTAAAAAAAATGCCAATAAGCGTATATTTATTGGTTTGCGCAAAAGTTATAGCGTCTACAAACTAGAGTACATTTTCTGGAATTTACACCGCTTTTAATTTATGACTGCCTATTTCATTTCTTGAGGTGCTAAAATGGCAGAGAAGTACAAAACCCCCCCAAATGACCCCATTTTGGAAAGTAGACACCCCAAGCTATTTGCTGAGAGGCATGTTGAGCCCATTGAATATTTTTTTTTTTTTTAGTCCCAAGTGATTGAATAAAGACAAAAATAAAAAAGATTTTTTTTTTTTTCAAAAAGTTGTCACTAAATGATATATTGCTCACACATGCCATAGTTATATGTGGAATTGCACCCCAAAATACATTTTGCTGCTTCTCCTGAGTATGGGGATACCACATGTGTGGGACTTTTTGGGAGCCTAGCCGCGTACGGGGCCCCGAAACCCAAGCACCGCCTTCAGGATTTCTAAGGGTGCAAATTTTTGATTTCACTCCTCACTACCTATCACAGTTTCGAAGGCCATAAAATGCCAAAATAGCACAAAACCCCCCCAAATGACCCCATTTTGGAAAGTAGACACCCCAAGCTATTTGTTGAGAGGCATGGTGAGTATTTTACAGCTCTCATTTGTTTTTGAAAATGAAGAAAGTAAAGAAAAAAAAAATTTTTTTTTCTTTTTTCAATTTTCAAAACTTTGTGACAAAAAGCGACATCTGCAAAATACTCACAATACCTCTCAGCAAATAGCTTGGGGTGTCTACTTTCCAAAATGGGGTCATTTTGGGGGGTTTTATGCCATCTGGGCATTCCATGGCCTCCGAAACTGTGATTGGCAGTGAGAAGTGAAATAAAAAAATTACACCCTTAGAAAGCCTGAAGGCGGTGATTGGTTTTTGGGGTTCCGTACGCAGCTAGGCTCCCAAAAAGTCCCACACATGTGGTATCCCCGTACTCAGGAGAAGCAACAGAATGTATTTTGGGGTGTATTTCTACATATGCCCATGACATGTTTGAGCAATATATCATTTAGTGACAACTTTTTGTAAAAAAAATATATATATTTTTTTTTTTTTCATTATTCAATCTCTTGGGACAAAAAAAAAAAAATATTTAATGGGCTCAACATTGCTCTCATCAAATAGCTTGGGGTGTCTACTTTCCAAAATGGGGTCATTTGGGGGGGGTTTGAACTGTCCTGGCATTTTATGCACAACATTTAGAAGCCTATGTCACACGTCACCCACTCTTCTAACCACTTGTAGACAAAGCCCTTTCTGACACTTTTTGTTTACATGAAAACATATTTTTTTTTTGCAAGAAAATTACGTTGAACCCCCAAACACTATATATAATGTTAAAGCAAAGGCCCTACAGATTAAAATGGTGGGTGTTGCATTTTTTTTTTCCACACAGTATTTGCGCAGCGATTTTTCAAACGCATTTTTTGTGGAAAAAATACACTTTTTTTTATTTTAATGCACTAAAACACACTATATTGCTCAAATTTTTGATGAAATAAAAAATATGATCTTAGGCCGAGTACATGGATACCAAACACGACATGCTTTAAAATTGCGCACAAACACGCAGTGGCGACAAACTACATACATTTTTAAAAGCCTTTAAAAGCCTTTACATGATACCACATTAGATTCACGGAGGAGGTCTACTGCTAAAATTACTGCCCTCGATCTGACCTTCGCGGTGATACCTCACATGCATGGTGCAATTGCTGTTTACATATGACGCCAGACCAACGCTTGTGTACGCCTTTGCGCAAGAGAAGGGGGGGCAGGGGTGCTTTTTTTTTTTTTTTTTTTTGTTTTTTTTTTTATTTATTTAGCTTTTTTATTTTATTTTTAAACTGTTCCTTCCATTTTTTTTCTTTGTTATGATTTTTATTGTTATCTCAGGGAATGTAAATATCCCCTATGATAGCAATAGGCAGTGACAGGTACTCTTTTTTTGAAAAAATTGGGGTCTATTAGACCCTAGATCTTTCCTCTGCCCTCAAAGCATCTGACCACACCAAGATTGGTGTGATAAAATGCTTTCCCAATTTCCCAATGGCGCGGTTTATATCCGGGAGGGGGGACATTCCCTCCCACTGCTTGTAAAAGCAGTCTAGAGGCTAATTACCCGCTAGAATTGCTTTTACATGAAAGCCGATCACTGGCTGAAAAGAATGATACCAAGATGATACCTAAACCTGCAGGCATCATTCTGGTATAACCATTCAAAGTCCAGCAACATACTGGACATATATTGTAATCTTTTTTTTTTCATGCAGCCTCTTGGCTGAACGAAAAAAAGAGATTGATTGGTGGGTATGCCCACCATTAGAATACCTCCCTTCATCCACCCACTTCTAATGATGGGCATACATGCACCATTTATATATGCCGATGCATGGGGGCATCCTCCCGCAAAAGTTATGCCGTGTACACACGGTCGGAATTTCGACCGTATGTACGTGGCATTAGGAGCCAATCGCTCCTCCCCCCCCCCTGCTGCCCCCATGCTTCGGCATATATGCTCTTTTTTTTAACTGTGGTGGTGAAATCACCTCCTACAGCGTTGGAGTCGCGGCTTTATGTATCGTGGGAGCAAACGCTGTTGCTGTCAAGATAAATAAATCTGCGTTGCAACTGAATGGCGCACCTGAAAACAAAAAAATGCTTAACACTAAAACACAGTAAACAAAATTACATACCTGAAAAGCAAGCATGATAAAACATGATAAAACATAATAAAACATTGCAGAATAGAATGGAGTAAAAAAAGAGCAACAATAGAGAGAGAATAGAGTGAGAGAGAGAACAATAAAACGACAACTATTTTATTTTTTTTTTATTTTTTTGAGATTCACAGGTAAAAAAGCTCCTGACTGAAGCGACTGAATCAAAACGCTACCACAAAAAAACTGTTAGCGATCGCAGGGATCAGGCCTGACTCTGCGAACGCTGCAGTTATGTGTGCTTAGTGTTTTGTAAGTGACAGTGATCGATCGATACTGCACTTGGGTGGGCTGGGCTGGGCGGAGGGGGAAAACGCAGGTGCTAGCAGGTATCTGGGCTGATCCCGCTAACAATGCGGTTTTTTTTGGAACCCTAAACTGCTGGGACGCTAGTATAGATCTGATCAGATCAGATATTGATCTGTTCAGATACTGTGCCACTAAGGGAGGTGTATGCTTTGTGCGTGGGTGTTTGCGGTACTGGCACTAACCTGGGGCGACGCAGACCTTATTTGACCCTAAAACCTAATTGATATCACCCGCCGGGCGATCAGGGGGTTAAACCGTTATTGGGTAATAAATGGCGGGTGCCCTGACAGTATAAAAAACAAGCTAACTAACCAGTGTCACCCGTAACAGTAATACAAAAAAAAACTGGTTACCTAGCGACACTAATGCAGCGATCAGAAAAACGATCGCTTAGTGACACTGGCAAAAGGGGGTGAAAGGGTTAACTAGGGGCAATCAGGGGGTTAAAACCTTTATTAGGTAATATATGGGGGTACCTGACGCTATATAAAAACCTGACGGGGAACCTAAATAACGAAATAACTAACTGGCTAACCAGCGTCACCAGTGACAGTTATACAGTGATCACTGGTGAAAGGGTTAACTCTAGGGGCAATCAAGGGGTTAAAACCTTTATTTAGGTTGTAATATGGGGGTACCTGACCTATAAAACTATTTATGAACCTATATAAACATGGCGGTTACCTAAAAAAAAAAAATGGTTACCTAGCGACAGCAGTGACACTAATACAGCGATCAGAAAAACGATCGCTTAGTGACACTGGCAAAAGGGGGTGAAAGGGTTACCTGGGGGGCAATCAAGGGGTTAAACCTTTATTAGGGGGGGGTAGGGGGCTACCTTGGACCTAAAACTAACTGCCCTGACAGTTATTACAGTCACACTGACACTAAATGCAGTGATCAGTAAAAAAATGATCACTGCAATTAGTGACACTGTGACTGGGGGGGGGAGGGGGTGATCTGGGGGGTGATCAGGGGGTGACAGGGGGGTGGAATATGTGCCTAACTGTACTGGTGTCAGTGTACTGTTGTGCACTAACCTTTACATGTTCGCCGCTCGGCGTCTCCGGTCACATAGACCGGCGCACCGAGCGTGACATCACTTCCGCCTTCCTGTCTATACAATAGACAGGAAGGGGAAGCTTTTCATTGGCCAGGAGCGATCGCGAGGGGTGGCCAGAAACCACTGGCCGTCCCCTCGTCCCGGATCGCTCCTGAAGCGATCCCGACCGTCCCCGCCGGCGGAGGGGGGTCCGATCGGACCCCCCAACCGCCGGAAGAATGTCACGTACAGGTACGTGATTCTGCCTGTACGTGCCATTCTGCCGACGTATATATACAGGGGGCGGTCGGGAAGTGGTTAAGGGGTTTTCTACCTGAAGCGCTAAAATGGTGGTATGTAAAAATCATTTCATACCTCCTATTCTGGTCACCTGCATGCAAAACTGAAACTGCAGTAGGGAAAAAGTAGTATAGAGATATATTGCACAATAAATACACTATTTAAAGAGGAGTTTCCATTTGAAAAAAATAAAATAAAAGCCAGCAGCTACAAATACTGCAGCTGCTGACTTTTAATAATCGGACACTTACCGGTTCCAGGGTCCAGCGATGTGGGGGGTTGAAGCTCCGCTCCTCCCCCCCTACGCTCGGCAACGCCGGCATTGCAACTGTGGGCACCCGACTGTGGCTTCACAGCCGGGCACTCACTGCGCATGCACGAGCAGCGCCGCATGCCGTGATTGGCCGCACAGTCATCTGGGACCTGTCACGTGTCCCAGATGACTGACAGGAGGGAGGGGGCAGAGCTGAGCCCTTCCTGCGCAGAGGGGAAGTGATGTCGCCAGCCCAGGCACTGAAGGAGGCAGACTACGAGGGACCCCCCTTAAGCCCCATACACACGGTCGGATTTTCGCATGGATTCTGTCCGATCGGACAATGTTGTTGAAAAATCAGACCGTGTGTATGCACCATCGGACAGTGTACGTCGGATTGTCCGACGGACAAAGTCCTATCTCCTGCTGGATAGATTTTCCGACAACACGGTCCGATCACACCAAATCCGATCGTGTGTACAGTTGTCCGACGGACAAAGTGCTACGCATGCTCAGATCACATTACAAGACCAAAGCTATTGGCTACTAGCCTCTACGTAGTCCCGTCGTAGGCAACAAACGTCACCACGTTCAGAATGATCGGATTTTCCGACAACTTTGTCCGACCGTGTGTACGCAAAACCAACATCGGACAAAGTACGACGGACATGATCCGACGGACCTGGTCCTCGGATAATCCGAGCGTGTATATGGGGCTTTAGAGGTGAGTTAAAAAAAATTCCAAATGTTTTATTTTTTTAGGATTTTTTTTTTTTTGTGTGCAACACCACTTTAAGTTATAAAATAAATATTTTGCAACTAGTTAGATTAATTGGCAACTGGTTAGTAACATGATTGGGTATGAAAAGAGCATCTTAGGGAATCAAGTTTCTCAGAAGTAAAGCTGGGCAGAGGTTTACCATTCTATGAAAAGCTGCTTCTAAAAATTGTCGAACAAATTCCGAATAATGTTTCTCTATGGAAAATTGCAAAAACTTTAAATATATGCTCATTTACCATCATCATATTATCTTCAAAAGAATCTGGAGAAATCTCTGTGCGCAAAAAAATAAGACCGAAAGCAATACTGGATGTCTGTGAGCTTCCGACTCTCATGATTCTGTGATGGACATCACTGCATTTGCTCAGGAATACTTACAAAAACATGGTCTGTGAACAAAGCTTGTCGTGCCACCCAAAAGTTAAAGCTCTATCATGCAAAGAAGAAGCCATATCTGAACATGATCCAGAAATGGGATCAAGCTCATTTGCAAAGTGGAAAACTGTTCTGTCAGATGAATGGAAATTTGACATTCTTTTTTGGCAACCATGAGTGCTGTGTCCTCTGAACTAAAGAGGAGAGGGACCTTCCGGTTTGTTATTAGCTCTCAGTTCAAAAGCTTGCATCTTTGATGGCATGGGGGTACATTAGTGCATATGGAACAGGCAGCTTGCACCATCAATGCTGGTTTTAGAGCAGCATATGCTCCTATCCAGAGGATGTCTTTTTCAGTAAAGACCTTGCATATATCAGCAGGACAATGCTAAACTGCATTAGGCATCTATTACAGCACATCTTTGTGGTAGAAGAGTCTGGGTGCTGAACTGGCCTGCCTGCAGTCCATACCTTTCACCAATTGAAAATGTTTGGTGCATCTTGAAATTAAAAATACCACAAAAAAGACCAAGGACCGTTGAGCAGTTAGAATCCTATATCAGGCAAGAATGGGGCAATCCTCTGCCAAAACTCCAGCAACTTGTCTCCTCAGTTCCCAGATTTTTACAGTTGTAAAAAGAAAGGGGGGGGGGGGTGCTATACTGTGGTAAACATGGCCCTGTCCCAACTTTTTTGAGAGGTGATGTTGCCATGAATTTCAAAATTACTTTTTTTTCCTTTAAAATAGTAATTTTTTTCCATTTAAATATTTAATATGTTTTCTATTGTGAATAAAATATGGGTTTAGGTGATTTGCAAATCATTGCATTCTGTTTTATGTAGATTTTACAAAAAGTCCCAACTTTTTCGGAATTTGGGTTGTGCTTATTTCTGATATGTTATATCTATGGGTAATACTAAGTTCCAAATATCCCTATATTTGAGAAGGCACATAACATATTATTTTGCACTTATTTCTGAGGAGTCTGTAATTAGGTCTCTGGTTTCATTTGTCTTCAGCAATTTGATAACTTGCCAGCTGTCTATGTAATGCATTCCATCTGTGTATGCTATATTGTACAGATCAGGTCTTATCTGTTCCTTTGACTGAACAATTTGCAATACAGGTGAATGTCTTTGTTAGCATTAATGTTGTTACTTTATGCCAATTTCAATACTAATAAAAATCTTTTTGGATTAAAAGAAATTATGAAATAATTTGCACCTTGATTTTGAGATACCAGAAAGGTATTTTTTTTAAGTAATGGGGAAAAATGTGACTCCTGTCAGGTTTTAGTTATCTTGCCATATAAAGGATATTTAAAATGGTTTTAAAGCCTTAAGCTTTTTTACCTTAAAGCGGTTGTATACCTGCAGAATTTTTTTTTTTTTTTAAAACCTGTAACGCAAAAGGCATAATGAGATAGTATGCACTGCATACTAGCTCATTATGAAATACTTACCTTAGAACAAGGCATCGACAGCTGATCCCGGTCCATGCTTAGGGGGCCGACATTTCCCCTCGGCGTGTCTTCCAGGTTCGCGGCTCCGGTGCCGCAATGTCGTCAGTCCCACGCATGCGCGTGTGATACTTCTTTCCGGCAGCTCGAGCCTTTACAACGCATGCGCCGCTGACGTCAGGGGCTGCATGCAAAGTGAATATCTCCTAAACTGTACAGGTTTAGGAGATATTCATTTTACCTACAGGTAAGCCTTATTATAGGCTTACCTGTAGGTAAAAATACAAAAAAAGGGAAAAACAACCACTTTAATGCATTCTATGCATTAAGGTAAAAAACCTTCTGTGTCAGACTCACCCCCTCTGTTCTATCGCACAGAGCAGGTAAGTATCAACATGTTTGTTGTTTAAAAAAAAAATTCCTTTACAACCACTTTAAGGCACTATTTTTTGACATGATTAAATATTTCTAATGATTCTGTCAAGGCTCTTTATCAATGGCTCCATCATGGCCGTAGCTCAGTATGCCTCTGATGACATCACTACTGCACTTGACACAGTGTAACAATAGTATAGCAAGAAAGGCAAATAGACTGAACTTTGCAGGTGCAATTGGACACTGCAAGAGAATTTGCGCCAGAGTTTAGTAAATAAGATGAAGCTTCACTTTGCAAAGAACACCCAATCACAAGCTAGAAAATAAAAAAATACACTTTATTGGATGGTGAAAGCTCTGGAGCAAATGCACTTGCAGAGTACAACTGCACTTCCAACGTGCGCAGTCTATTTGCCTTTAGTAAATAAACCCCATTGCTTCAGCCCAAAATAATGTATGTACCTAGGTAAGACACTGTGTACGTCAGGGGTGCCCAACCTTTTGAAGAGCGAGGGCCACTTTAGCCACTTGGTAACCGGTAGCGGGCCACAATGAGTGGAGCGGGCGGATGACAGGTCTGTGTCCACTCTGCATATGTAGAGCGGACAAGGACACAGCCCACTCTTCTCTATAGTCCCCCCCGATCCAATCTGGCCAGATAGAAGTGGATGGATCCCCTTCTGTTTTTTTCTTGTGGATCAGATTGGACACAAGTCCGTTTACATCTGAGGCTCCATAGAGTTGAATGGAGGGTCCGATTGGTTCGGACAGGTTGTGTGAAAAGGAGCCTAAGGCTACTTTGACACTGATGCGCTGTGGTTTACCTACACTGAGGGTGCAGTGCACCTGTGGCTTTCCTGCGGGTTACCTGCACTTTGCCATAGACTTCTATTATAGCCTGCAGGTGTGGTGCACTTTCTGAAAGTGCACCAAACCCGCAGGTAATAACAAAGGTCTATGGCTCCGTGCAGGTAGCCTGCAGGTGCGCTGCATCTGCGGGTCAGTTTGAGAGCAGCCAAGTAACCACTGCAGAACAGATATGCCCATATATACACCTTTAATAACAGTCTTCCATTCAGGTATCGCTGGCTGTTGCTGTCCCAAGCAGTGTGCATTTGGTATCACTCCATCTGTGACAGGAGTTGGCGCTATACAGGAAGCAATGGGTTATGTAGCTCTGCTCTGAAGCTGCTTGCTTCTGCTGGCTTCATTCACAACACTGATGCTCTGGGATGGCGGGTTGGCACCTGCGATCTGGGCTTGTCAACCCGCCATCCCAGAACAGGAAGTTTCGGGCTACATCAGAGGGCTCTGCGGGCCACTGGTTGGGCACCCCTGATGTACGTGATCATATATCGTATAATGTCACCAATGAAACAAGTTCAGTTCCTCAGAATAATTTGAACACAGTTTTTCTTTACCTTTCTCACAGACAACTCCTCCTTTTCCAGCTGGACAGCTGCAGGTAAACTCTTTGCCATCGTCTTCACAGGTGCCACCATGCATGCACGGATGTGAGTCACAGGGTCTTGGAGGCTTCCTGGCAGGTGTGGGTACACGAGCTGGTTTCCTCCTTGGTAAAGTAGCGGTAGTGGTCATTGGCCTTTTTGTACTAGTCATGGGTCGCTTTGTAGTCATCCTCACTGTGGTAACAGGGTGCTGGACAAGAGGCACAGGTGTGGTCTTGGCAACGGTTGTCCTCTTGGGAGGTGGGGTAGTGGCCATATTCGTTGTAGCAAGTAAAGGCATAGTGGCTGCAACAGTGCTGGTTGTTGCCATGGTACTTGTTGTTGCTGCCGTTGTTGTGGTGGTTGTAACCATAACAGGTACCCAGTCTAAACAGAAATATAGGGTTAGAGAAAATCTGTTATTTTAATAGCAATATTTAACATAAGAAGATTTACGCTAATTATTTAGAATGCTGTAATGCAGAATGGCTCAGTCTCATCCAGCAAAAAAATCTATAAAATGTTTTCACCATAAAGTGAGTAAGCACAGTTACCCATGCTGTGTGGTAATGATGATTGTCTCAGTACAGTGAAGTTACTCTAACTCAGTATGGCTCATTTCAAATCTAGTCTGATCCTGCAGCTGTTGCGAGTTCCCTTGCATGGTGAGGTCTGAACATGTTGCTCTTCAGGCATCTTTGCAGGGAAGATTTTAGCGGTTCATTACATCAGGAGTAGGAATAATAGAACATTCAACGTTAGAGATTTTAAAATTTCAGTTTATGAAAACCCGTTAGTGAACTAGCTGGTGTCGAACTGTCTCCATAAATGGCTTGCACGCTTGTGCATTATGCACACAGCCATAGATGTCAATAGTCTCCATAGTTAAGTATTTGCCACCTTGCTATCAGCACAGCCTTTTCAGATACAGCTGGCTATGTTGTACGCATTAATGCACAAGACTACGGGACCTGTTTATAAAGTGATGTTACATTGTAGGAGAATCTGTACAATGTTCTATAGCATATGCTTCTTCATTTAAAAGAAAGACTTTTTTTAAAATAAAAGATAGTGTTTAGCAGATGCCCCTACTATGTGTTTATCTTAATTACCCCTTGACCATTGTACATTGTATTAAAATAATTCTCCTAATTATTTACACATTTTACAAATAATTCCTGGTGTTTTTATGCATTCAGATGCAATTTATGTGTGGTTATTTGGTAAAACTATAAACTTAATTTTTAAAAAAGTCATAGCCCTGAACCTGAGCTGTAACCCCTGGACTACACACATATCATTTAATGGGAACAGTAGTGGCGGAAGGCGAGAAACATTGAACAGATGAGCTCCAATGCACTGACCCATCCATCCAATCTCTGGGCATGGCTGCTCCTTTGTGACTACAGCAAAAGGTCACACCATTAGAGGGGTTAATATGAGCATGCATGACTGTGTTAGCTTGACTTCATTGTACATCTGCTACCACGACCAATATCCTGAGCTCAGTTTGCCATTATTTCTGTCCCTAAACACCACATGTTGACATTTATTTTGAAAAAATATTCTAGAGAGCACCAGCTAGCAGCTCATTAGTGAGATTAATGTATTTTTATTTTCTCATCTGTAATGGGCAAAGGGACAAAATATAATTTCTGCATCAAGAAACTGAAAAATCCAAATCGATCGACATTTTACTTCCCAAATGGGACTCAAGGCTGTATAGAGTTGAGAATGAAACAGGATGATGTACCAGGGATCTCACCAAAGTCCAAGAACTTCACGTTGTCCTGGATTGGCTTCTTTATAGTTATTGCCTTCTTCTTGGTGCTCTTGAGTCTTGCCAGCAATGCTTTCTGCACATCGATAGCAGTCAGGCTGGTAGCTAAAACAGAAGAGAAACAATACAACCCAATTGTATCCTGCTGGCATTACACATTTAAGAGTTCTTTCAATTTCCTAATGTATGAGCACCAGCTGGCCAACACAATCTTGAAGCATACTGTGATGCAGCACTTGGGGTGGAACTGTTCCCTGAGGACCATCAATGCTGTATAGCTAACATTAGTTGAAGTCAGTATTAGATAACCTAATGTACAGCTTCTTGTAGAACAGGCTGATTCTTTTATCTACAAAAGATTATAATAATATGGCTTAATTTAGGAAAACATGAGAGGGGCACAGTTGTCTCAATCTGTGCTGACCCACAGGAAGCAGTCAGATTCTTCCTTTCATTCTCCATTAATGTTAAGAAATAATATAATTGGGTCATTGTTAAGAACAAGTTTCAGACAATACTTCCATTACTTTCCTAAACTGAAGCCAATTATCATTTTAAATATAAATATATTCCGGAAAATGGCAACCTAAATTTGCCCAGAAAGGTAAATCCCACTGCTCACAGGTGAGACGGCATTTAGCCTGTAGGTAATCCCAAGGATGAGTAGGCCGTTTATTGCGTGAAACGCGTCAACCTCACCCCCGCTGTACTCATCCTGTACTGTTATGATTTTTCAATAAAGATTTGGATTATATTGTGTGGGAGTGCAGGTTTACAGATTTTTGTATTTACATGTGACTGCTACATTTGGTCAGGATCAAGAAAAAACAGGCAGAAGCTTTATAAAGATTACACATGAAATAAATATTGAAACTGTGTTGGGCAATACAGTGCCTTCTAGTGCCTAACCAGAACACACTAGGCATAGAAGCACATCTTTTCCAGTTCAGTTTTCTAGCAACCAATAAGAAAAAAAAATAGTTTTTTGTTTGTTATTTTGCAACACACTGCTACTCTTTGCATCATGTCAATAAGGCCCCTTACACACGAGGCAGGCTCCGTTGGAGTCCGCCTGCTCAGCGGGGAATCTGTCCACTGATCCCTGCTGAGCGGGCGGATGGCTGGTCCTTGTACGCTCTGCACAGACACATCCCGCTCTCCTCTATAGGTGGTCTAATGTAAACGGATCACCTGTTCCTTTACACCCGACTGCAATCCAATCTGCTAGATAGATGAGGAACAAATCACCATCTGTTGGTTTTTAGCGGGTAGGACCGGATCAGATGTTGGCAAATGTCAACAAACAGGCCGAACCCGGTCAGTCCACCTGTGTGAAAGGGCCCTAGAGAACAATTTCACCCTATATGTATTTTGTATTATGTATTCTGTAGTGAGTAGGAGAGGATTGAAGCCTGAGTGTTCATTGCTCACCCCAGGAACAGTAGACAGTTTGACTTTCAGCCAGTTTGGTCAACACTTTGTGAATTCTCCCATCTGGTAGAATCTGTTAACAAATGCATTATGTGGTGTTTGTGTCCTACACCCTCCAGTCTAGTGGTTCTCCGCACATGCAGAACTCACAAGAAATCTCCCCAATGGCATTGCCAGCAATATTGAAGACCTGATGAATGTAATCATGCCCCACTCCACAAGAATCCAACCATACCCAACACAGAGAAATATTTTTTTAGATGACACTATTCTTTAGGCAATACTATTGCTATAGCAGTAATATCAGATGATCTTCTTTTGAATCAATGACTGACAGGGATACATCATGGGGGAGAGTTACTAAAACTGGTGCACACTAAATCTGGTGTAGCTGTAGTAACCAGCTTCTAGGTTTTAGCCCAGGTTCACATTGATGCAATTTGAAATGCGATTTGACATTTGCTGCCAATAGCACCGTCCGAATCGCTGCCACTGCGACTGTGGTGCTGTACCGATTCCCAAAAGTATTCTCTGTACTACTTTTGGTGACTTCGGGTGCGATTTCAATAGACATCTGTGCAGGAACCCGCACAGATGTCTCTGAAATTGCCCCCCGAAGTCAGACTTGCATGCGGGTATGAAATTGTGCGAGTTCAGCTAAACTCGCACAATTTCATTCCTGCTGTCAGTGTGAACCAGGGCTTATTGTCAAAGCTTAATTGAACAAGCTGAAGTTAGAAGCTGATTCGTTACTTTGCACAGCTGCACCAGATTTTGTGTGCACCAGTTCTAGTAAATCTCCCTCTACAGTATGCGTCTTTAACCGCTTCCCGACCGCCTCACACAGATATACTGCGGCAGAAGGGCACGTACAGACAGAATCACGTACCTGTACGTTGTCCTTTAAGAGGCGGCCGGAGAGATGCTAATGTAAACAAGCATCTCCCCGTTCTGCCTAGTGACAGTGTCACTGATCTCTGCTCCCTGTGATCGGAGCAGAGATCAGTGACATGTCACACACAGCCGCGCCCCCCCCCCCCCCCACAGTTAGAAACACGCCCCTAGGACACACTTAACCCCTACACTGCCACATAGTGGTTAACCCCTTCACTGCCAGTGTCATTTTCACAGGAATCTGAATTTGTATAGCACCGATTGCTGTATAAATGACAATGGTCCCAAAAATTAGTAAAAAATGTGCGATGTGTCTGCCATAATGTCGCAGTCATGATAAAAATCACTGATCGCCACCATTACTAGTAAAAAAAAAAAAATATTAATAAAAATGTCATAAAACTACCCCCTATCTTGTAAACGCTATAACTTTTGCGCAAACCAATCAATAATCGATTATTGCGATTTTTTTGTACCAAAAATATGTAGAAGAATACGCATCGGCCTAAACTGAGGAAAAAGGTAAAAAATTATGCGTTTTTTTCAAAATTGTAGCTCTTTTTTTGTTTATAGCGCAAAAAATAAAGACCTCTAAAAGCTCTATTTGTGGGAAAAAAAGGACCTCAATTTTGTTTGGGAGCCACGTCGTACGACCGCGCAATTGTCAGTTAAAGCCTCGCAGCGCCGAATAGCAAAAAGTGCTCTGGTCAGGAAGGGGGTAAATTCTTCCGGGGCTGAAGTGGTTAAAGTATATTTTAATCAGTTTCTTTTTCTGTGGTAGTCATGCTGTGGTTGTAAAATTAAATAAAGCAGACAAAATATAATTACTCTCACTGCACATTTCATATGTCTGCCCCAATTAACAAACCTGGATCGAAATGTACTTCCACTATGGCTCTGATGGAGTTGCTAGGACCCAAGTCCCGTACACGGATGCTTCTGAAGTCCCTCTTCACATCAGAATTTCGGAAAAGATTATCCAGCTAAAAAAACAAGCAGGCAGGAGTATTATCAGAGGAGAACAAAGAGGTTTGGTCTAAATTAAAAGCAGGTCATAGTTTTAAAATAAGAAACTATTAATATAACTGAATATATTCAAAGTCCCATCTCAATCCAAAACCAATAAATCAGTTTTCCATGGCAATTGACACGTTGAACTATATGCCGGCTTCTTATATCTAATTTCAAGATATATTTACTAGAATGTCTACTTCAGTTTAATTGTGTTGGGTACTACAGAGCCGGAATTGATGGTGCCACTTTGCCTAGATGGACACCTACATGAAAAATTGACAAAAAAGACAGAGGAATATAGCTGAAAGAAAATGTCAGAGGCACAAAGTATTGATTAAATTATCACCACTGGTGTCTATGAGGAATGTATGGGGCCAAAGTGCACAAAACGGAAATATCGGTACTAGCCTTTACCAACTCAGTAGCAATAGGAAAGCAGATTGGAACCAGTCCAAAATCTAATACCCCCAAAAATGTCCTTTCTACACTTATCCTCTCCACTGGTTCATGTTGGCTGACAGCAAAGCCTATGCGGAGCAGCAGTCATAGCTAGTATTAGTTAGTCATATTCATCTGAACTTGTTCTATAACATTGAATATGTTTTGCATATTATCCAAGCCACTTTTTTTAGTTATAATGAATGTCAGATAGAGACTCTGTGTGAATATACAGCAGATGCTAGTCACCTTAACCCAATCATCTTGGAATGTGTCAATGCGGGTGTTGATTGTCCAAGAACAGGACTGGAGGTGTGCAACTTGTGGAAGCACCCTGTTCTAGTTACATAATTCCATCCCTTGGTTTTATGGAGTCTGTGGAGGTGCTAATCAGACTCAAATGGCTGAAGGTGCAAAATGTTGTCAAATCACCAGGGCAGGAATATTAATGGCATTATATGTGGAGAACGTAGATGACGTAGAAGGCCTCCAACCTTGTTTAGGCATGGTTGTTTCCAGTTTAAAAGAGATGGCCCCTTTATACCTTTTGCAGTAACCGCCCCTGCCCAAGATGTTCAAATTTGAAAGATTATCACTTTCTTTTCTTAAGCATTACAAAAACTACTGATTGTTTTTTTTCAATTATAGGACTACAGAATTTTAGGTAGCAGTAAAAAAAAATCTGAATGCAAAGGACAGTAGCTAAGGATTTTGGTAGAGGAAGGATAGGAATAGCAAGAAAATAATTTTTCACACTTCAGCAGTCAGCCATGTACTTTGCCTGACCTGCATTGAAACAATTCAATTCAAATAATTTACAAGGTCCAATTACCATCTCCCATATTGTGTTGCCTGCTTTACTACTTGAAAGTGCCCTGCTACTTTTCACTTTCTTCACTTGGGGCATAAACAGTATCTCACATTTTTGTAAATATTTTATTATACCTTTTCATGTGAGAACACTGAAGAAATTACACTTTGCTACAAAGTAAAGTAGTGAGTGTACAGCTTGTATAACAGTGTACATTTGCTGTCCCCTCAAAATAACACACAGCCATTAATGTCTAAACTGCTGGAAACTAAAGTAAGTACACCCCTAAGTGAAAATGTCCAAATTGGCCCAATTAGCCATTTTTCATCCCCGGTGTCAAGTGACTCGTTAGTGCTACAAGGTCTCAGGTGTGAATGGGGAGCACTGGAAGTTCAACATAGCACCTTGTGGCAAAGAACTCTCTGAGGAGCTGAAAAAAAGAATTGTTGCTCTAGATAAAGATGGCCTAGGCTAGAAGAAGATTGCCAAGCCCCTGAAACTAAGCTGCAGCATGGCGGCCAAGACCATTCAGCAGTTTAACAGGACAGGTTCAACTCAGAACAGGCCTCGCCATGTTCGACCAAATCAGTTGAGTGCATGTGCTCAGCGTTATATATCCAGAGGTTGTCTTTGGGAAATAGAAGTATGAGTGCTGCCAGCATTGCTGCAGAGGTTAAAGGGGTGGAGGGTCAGCCTGTCAGTGCACAGACCATAGGCCACACACAGCATGAAATTGGTCTGCATGGCTGTCGTCCCAGAAGGAAAGATGATGCACAAGAAAGCCTGCAAACAGTTTGCTGAAGACAAGCAGACTAAGGACATGGATTACTGGAACCATGTCCTGTGGTCTTATGAGACCAAGATAAATTTATTTGGTTTAAATGGTGTCAAGCCTGTGTGGCGGCAACCAGGTGAGGAGTACAAAGACAAGTGTGTCTTGCCTACTGTCAAGGGTGGTGGTGGGAGTGTCATGGTCTGGGGCTACATGAGTGCTGCCGGCACTGGGGAGCTACAGTTCATTGAGGGAACCATGAATGCCAACATGTACTGTGACATACTGAAGCAGAGCATGATCCCCTCCCTTCGGAGACTTGGCCGCAGGGCAGTATTCCAACATGATAACGACCCCATACACACCTCCAAGACGACCACTGCCTTGCTAAAGAAGCTGAGGGTAAAGGTGATGGACTGGCCAAGCATATCTCCAGACCTAAACCCTATTGAGCATCTGTGGGGCATCCTCAAACAGAAGGTGGAGGAGCGCAAGGTCTCTAACATCCACCAGCTCCATGATGTCAACATGGAGGAGTGGGAGAGGACACCAGTGGCAACCTGTGAAGCTCTGGTGAACTTCATGCCCAAGAGGGTTAAGGCAGTGCTGGAAAATAATGGTGGCTACACAAAATATTGACACTTTGGGCCCAACTTGGACATTTTCACTTAAGCCCCATACACACGGTCGGACTTTTTCATCAATTTGGTCCGATCGGACAAGGTTGTTGAAAAATCAGACCGTGTGTATGCACCATCGGACAGTGTTCGTCGGTTTGTCCGTCGGACAAAGTCTTATCTCCTGCTGGAAAGATTTCCCTTCAACCCGGTCCGATCACACCAAATCCGAGCGTGTGTACGCTTGTCCGACCGGACAAAGTGCTACGCATGCTCAGATCACATTACAAGACCAAAGCTATTGGCTACTAGCCTCTACGTAGTCCCGTCGTAGGCAACAAACGTCACCACGTTCAGAATGATCGGATTTTCCGACAACTTTGTCCGATCGTGTGTACGCAAAACCAACATCAGACAAAGTATGACGGACATGGTCCGACGGACCTGGTCCACGGATTGTCCGCGCGTGTGTATGGGGCTTTAGGGTGTACTCACTTTTGTTGCCAGCAGTTTATACATTATTGGCTGTGTGTTGAGTTATTTTGAGGGGACAGAAAATTTACACTGTTATACAAGCTGTACATTCACTACTTTACATTGTAGCAAAGTGTAATTTCTTCAGTGTTGTCACATGAAAAGGTATAATAAAATATTCACAAAAATGTGAGGGGTGTATTCACTTTTTTGAGATACTGTAATTACCAATTGGGGTGAGCAATGAGGCTTATATCAAGATTGGTTACCACAACTAACATCAGTCACCATGTGCAGATCTGCTGGTGCCGATAGACTGCAAGTGTTGGCTTCCTGTTTGTATATGAATTCTAACAGCAGTTTTTTTTTTTTTTTACCTAAAATAAGGGGTGGGAATTTACAGAAGGGTATGGTCAATGAGGTTTGTGTAATTGCTTTGTGACACAGGTGCACCTTAACTGCTCGCTAACATTTTAAGCATCCTGAAAAGAGTAGACCACCAACAACCACCATTGGCTGCCATAGTGAAGCATCATACAGTTCTGTGTGTGTGTGTGTGTACTTGGTAGTAAAAATGACATAAAAGATTTAGCACATTCATACATCTGCCTCCTTATTATCACAAAGTTGGACATTTATCATATTACTTTTTCCACTTCACAAATCCAATTAGAAATGAGTGGGGACTTGAATTCACGCTTGCAGTATAGCCGCATAGCGCCACAATGTATGAGAACATTTTCTTGTGACCCTTTGATAAGCATACCAGGTGGTATCATGCCATCCATCCCAATAAATTTTATTTCCCATAAATTGTTTCAGATATACATAAGAGGGAAATTTGCAGAAAAAAAAAAAAAAATCCTAACGCGAGATGATCCTGCCTCTTTTTGTGTAACTAGAAATAAATAGCAGTCATTGTGCTCTTGCAGATTTATGAATGTTAAGGTCATTTTCATCCGTAGATAAAATCAGAGCCCAGAATTGAGGTTGCATAAAAACACAGTGCTTTCGCTGTACTGAGATGCCAAATGCCCTTTAAGTCAATCACTTGGTAGATACAGGAGATATGTTTAAAATGGAAATATGAAAAGGAACAGAGTCGAACAATACTAGCTTAATGAGTGTGGTTTATATTAATTCTTTTATTATGCTGGTTTCCATGGAAGCTAGATATTAAAGGGCCTGTAAACGTAACAGAAAGAGCAAGCCCTGGCATTAAAAATATTAAAAAGTTACATTAAAGTGATTCTGTCAGATATGAAACTAAATGACAATGTTGTAGAACATCCTGCAAGAATGTAAGCCTAGCTTTTGAGTCTTCATTCATGCAACCTCTGCTAAGAAGCGGTGTAGATCTCACTACTCACTGTACCTGGAAAGCATGGAGGACTGATCAAAACAGACACTAAACACTGAATGTGGACCCTGCAGACTTAGCAGCAACAAGTTTAAATCTCTGAACTCTTGGTTGTCAGATTACTCCTCTATCGTCTCTTTGCTCTGAAGGAAACCTCTAATGAGAAAAATATCGCTGACCATTCTTTGCAAATGCTCTACTAACGCACCACACCCAAGAAAGCCAAGCCCAGAAATGTGTAGAAAACGCACGTCAAATGTAGTGCAAAGCGCATTCAAAACACATTCAGGTGCACGTCAAGTACGCTTCAAACGCACTTCATATGCATGTAAACATGCAGTCAAAAATGGAAAGTTATGTGCAGTTTCTGGTGTGAATGGGCCCTTAGGGTCTCAACACTTTCAGGGATGAAGGTCAAACTTCGTATTTCTCCCAGTACAATTTGTGTATAAAATATGCATTATGTTTTCAATAGAAAAAATGTAGCTTGCAGAAACAAATCACACCTTTGTTCTAATGTCAAACCTATTTTAAAGAAACTACAATCATTTTAGATCACCATGATTGTAGTTGGGTGTTTGAGGTTCCACCTTATACAGTGGTGATCTGAAGCTGTGAGTAAAGTTGTTCTCTAATGCAAATGAGGCACTGCCTGAATGGTGGCAATCACACGTGGCACAGAAGGCATTTTCAAATGCCAGTGGCCAGAAAAGTTGCGTACGCATGTGAAGCACAGTAGAATGTCACAAGAGCTGATGGTAGTGTATGAGTTCAGCTTCTGAAGGATCTCCTTATGGTGGACTGTAGATAGATGACCACTGGCTGCTAAGATACAGTGCGCAGGTGGAGCTGAGCTGAGCTGAGCTGTGGACAGCTGGGCTCCTCCTGTTTGTGACAGACCTCTCCCAACAGGAAGAACAGCAGAACGCTCACAGATTAGTAATGTATAAAGAATTTTGAGACTGTCTCTCAGTACCAGAGCAGAGAATTTGTCTCAATTATGTGCATGCACCCCACATTGAAACTAAAGAGGCAAGTGTGTCACTGGACTCAGTTAACACGTCACCATAATCTTCATGCCATGTCTAGCTCTTGGAAAAAGAAGCCACCAGATAACTTTGTTGGCAGGAGCATAGGCCAATCATTGTAACTTAAAGCGGATGTAAACCCATCGATCTAACAGTTTGAAAAAACAGTTACATTCCCGGCATGCCGGAAATTCTAACTGTCACATTGGTTGTGGTCTCAACCAAACTGTCAAACCATCCAATGGCTGGTGTCATAACTGCTCACATGTGCAGCTTCATGGCAGTTAAAGATTAAACGGACGCCGAGATGGCAGCTTCCTTGGCTGAAAACGATGGGAGGGTTTACTTCCACTTTAAATGCAGACCCGTGACAATAAAAATGGGTTTCTAGCTGGAGACAATGTATATTTCCACTTGCACCTTTTAGCACATACAGGGTTCTCCCCTGTGGCCACCACCTTTCATACTAACGAGCTGCAGCAAGCTGACATAAGGGCTTTAAATGATATATAAAAGGCAATATTGGTCTGAAAGTAATTGGTTTAATCAATAAAGGACTAGAGGCAGAAACGTCTGTACGGGCTGCTTATTATTGTCCCAGCAGAAGATTAATGTATTTATTTAGGCATTGATATTTTCCTTATAGGTCTTACACACGGTAATAAAGGCCATTCTTCTAGACCAGAAGATGGAAAAGTGGGTTCCATTCTTTCCTCCAATCACATCTGTGTTACATGTATCCCACAGATGGATGAAGCATAATCTCAAGCTTTCAGACACCTCTTCCTAATTAGCCCAAAAACTAGCACCAAGGAGAACAATACCAGCAGTAATCCTTCTAGGACATAACTGGAGGAGATGATAACAAACTATTTCTCTAGTGACTGGACATACGGCAGACAGAGATTAAATGCTCTCTCAGTAGTAAGGAAGTGAAGGGAATAGCAGTGCCTGGGAATGACAAAGAGAAAGTAGAAATCAAATTGTGAAGACAGAGGATAAGAAAAGATATAACAGAATGTCTCTTAGTTTTCTGTCAAATCGTCAGAAGAGCAGACTTAAAAAGGGAACTGCTCAAAAAGAGAGCAAAAAAGTAGTCCTAAATTATAATAGTATCAGCCCACATGTTATTTGTGTGTATACATTTATGCTGTCCAGTGTCACATTTAAAGTCTAATGCCCCGTACACACGGTCGGATTTTCCCGACGGAAAATGTCCTATCGGACCATGTTGTCGGAAATTCCGACCGTGTGTGGGCTCCTATCCTATCAGACTTTTTCCGATCGTGTGTAGCGAATTCCGACGGACAAAGTGCCACGAATGCTCAGATCACATTACACGACCAAAGCTATTGGCTACTAGCCTCTACGTAGTCCCGTCGTACGCAACGAACGTCATGCTTGTAACTGTCAGCCTTGCAATGCATCATGGGACTTGTAGTCCCGTCGTACGCAACGAACGTCACCACGTTCAGGATGATCGGATTTTCTGACAACTTTGTCCGACCGTGTGTATGCAACACCAGTGTCGGACAAAATCCGTCGGAAAAAATCAGACGGATTTGGTGGTCGGAATTTCCGACCGTGTGTACGGGGCATAAGTATGGACAAAAGCCAATCATTGCCCATGTTAAAATCAAACCAATGTGTATTTAGGGAGCCCAATGCTGTTTATGTCCCTTTCTGTATCGGTATTCATACATGCTGATCCTCACAGTGAAAGTGTTGATGATCCATTTTCTGCATAAGTGACAACACTGCATGGGGCCCAAAAATCCCCAACTCCATTGATATAATTTGTTTACTTATTCTGACAAGGGTTTGCACTGAGGTCTACGATACCTCCATACACATCCCTACTGCTCCAGATGACAATAATCAAATTACTGTTGTATAATGTGCCAGAGCTATTAAATTTACATTTTTGACCAATCAAGAAACATGGAGTGTTCAGTCCAGCACTGAACCACCAGAGGGAGCTTCCAAACCATCCCATTTCTCTTTCTTTGCATGTGTTGTGCTGGTAAAGAAGCACTGTAATATTTCAATACGCATTTATAACGGGCTACAATGCAGGCAGCTACCTCATCTGTTCGTGGGTTAGCCGAAACAAGGGACTTTGAAAAACAAAGTAAAAAGGCACACCAGCAAAATAAAAGACATCATAAAAAAATAAAGCAAGCAGATGGGAGATAAACCTGGAGACAAGGTTTGATCTCTATCTTTTGGATTGCACTTCATAGAAGGGATTCTAAAATATTATCTCAAACATTGCAATGACTACACAGCTTCAAATCCCTTATCACCTCTTCAACAGTACTGCCACTTCTTCAGCTGTCCTGGCACAAGCTTTGTTGTCCACAAAAAAAAAAAAAAAGCTGCTGTAAAGAAAACATTTATTGGCCCTGAGCTTCAATATTAACGGCAAAACACAAACAGTTCTGCATTTCAAGCATACAGTGATCTGTTGCTGCTTATTTAAAGGCTCTCTAAGTACAAAATTCTGGCTGCCATTTTTCAATACTTGTACATAGAAACATTCAGAGGCTAGAGTACAGTGTCATTATTGGTAAAATAGCAATTTTTTTGCCAATATATTCATATGATAAAAGCCCCAACTTAGGCTTCAAAGCAAACTCCAAACCCTATCTACATGAAACAGGTCGGCAGCACGGCATGTCATAAAATCTTCTTTTAGGTAGGGGAACAACGCACAAGCATTGATGTGCTTCAACCCTGGTGGGCTTTGGTCGTTAAAAATGATTAAAGTCCACCAGGGCTGAAACGTGCCAACATTTGTGTATTGTTCCCCCTACCTGAATGGATTGAAATAAAGAAGATTTTATATTTTTTGACATGCTATGTTGCCGATCTGTTTCATGAAAATTGTTGCACAGGGTTTATGGCTGTGGTATGGCACAGGTATTGTCTATCACATGCGTTCACAGATTAACAGGGTAGTAGCACCGTGCCACTTTTATATTATTCCCTAAACCCTATAGATGCCCCAGCAATCAACATGCCCACCCCATTAACTAAATCTCCAACCATTATAACACATCATAGAGAACTAACCTCTATCCCTTGTATAATATGTCTGCTCTCCTGCCGGAGAAGCAGTGTAATCACACACTTGCTTAAGGTAATGGCAGTGGAAAGAATATTTGTACTTAACAAAGGTCTCAGGGGCCTTTCCCCCACTGGCCGCAGGCTGCAATAAGTAACCTGGCTAAGATATTAACCCTTCTTTACTATATCTAAAACACAACACTACTTGGATGGAGTTGGGCTTTACTTCTACCCATCAAGGTTTTATTAAATAAAGGGTCAACGTAGTCATCACGTTGTGCCACATTTATAGCCTATAATTGTATGAAAAGGTTGCAACAGACCAAACATGTAAAATCGACACAAGAGTTTAGAAATTGTCTGCCAATTGTCATACCAAGAGATTTGATGCCATAATACAAAGTCTATACAGTAGTAGTTCAAATGGTTGCAGGTCAAACATTTCAGGGAAAGTGTCTTTCAGCCCTTCTCTTCTAATCTTAGCATATATTTTCTTTTTGTGTAAAAATATTAATACTGTATAGAGGGTTTCAAGATATATATAGGTTTCAAGATATATATAGGTTTCAAGATATATATAGAAATACTGATCTACAAATATTTGGAATTATTTAAGTGTGGATGTAACTGAAATCCAACTGTATTGTATCGAATTAACATTCCCAAAGACTCTATACTGTGCATTTTCGACTGTGAACCGACGACAGCCTCATTGCAACCCTCTAGAAGAAAAACCTGCCTCAATGGATCCATATTTGCCTCTTAGTGGCTCGCAGGGCTCTCATGCAGGCTTGGATTCACCACACGCCACCTCACATAAATGCAGTTAAACAGGCTCTGTTGGCTCTCTTCAACCTTGAGAAATTAGACACTATCGTCCAGAACTTTAAATCTACTCGACACCTAATTACTAGATGACATCGCTTCATGGAATATTCCTTATCTCCGGAAGAACTTTGCTCTTATATGCAGCCTTTTCGCTACACGGACTGGTATTCATGGGCCGAAATTACCAACACACTGGGCAAACTCAAAGTGATCGGACCATCTGTCTCTGTGTCACATTCCACACCCTTTCTTCCTTCTATTTTAGGGACTTCTTGATCTGTTGAACACACCTTGTAGCCTTTAGTCATCTTTGTGTTATAGTTTAGTCTCAGCAGCCTAGGTTCTGCACCTGGTCCACAAACGCACTGCTTTCCCTCCTAAAGTCTTGATGGTAGAGTCCAACCATTTTTCTTTCTCTTTGTGAAAGATTTCATCCTTGTTTTTTTTTTTTTTTTATATTATCTGCTGATTGAATACAGCTTTATAGCTCATCCAATGTTGATTGTGCCAATGCCTTACCCTGTGAAGGCATTGTTGCCTATTCCCGCTGTCTTCGAGGGCTCTCTGTATTCCTAGACTTTTGGAAAAATCCCAATTTAAAAAAAAAAACAAGAACTGTGTCAGTTTTGAGGCATCTTACCCCACACAAGGAAGCGGCCATCTTAGCCTCTATTTAATCTGCAGTTGCCATGGTGCTGTACATATGATCAGCTATGACAGCAGCCATTTGATGGCTTAAGAGTTTTGTTGAGAGGTAACATAAGCACACTATTAATGGTAATAATCATAATTCAGGGTATGCCTTGAATGTAACTGTTTTGGGAACCTGTTAAATCAGGGTGTTTTTTTCCACTTTAAGTGGGTTCCACTACGGCATATATTTAGTGCCTGTTTCCGAGCCCATCCTCTCCCTTTACAATCCTTACCACCTGTGCTATGTCTGAGAGCTGCATTATTAGTGGCTTGCTGTGCTTTGAGTATAGTATCATCTATCTTATACAAACAGTATTCATTCCAATCCACAATGGGAAGTGTACTGGGATCCTTAGCTTCAATCCTGTTCAGTACTAACCCAGCTAAACACACAAATTATCTATACTATCATCTTTACTAGGTTTATTAGCAATTGTCTATTCATGATCCTGTTTTACCTTCACTAATATAGCTTTTTTGCAGAGCGTGTGTGGGCAAAGGGTGCATTTTAAACAGCTCTTTCAGCTTTCTCAGATTGGATAACTGGAGTTACAACTTCAAAGTAAGTGCACAATGAGTATTCACACATGTTATTAAAGTAACAAGGAAATATAGAAGAGAAAAAAAAAAAAATACATGCCCTTTAGTTTGAAATGTCAAAAGCACAATTCTTTCACTTTTTCTGACTGCCATTGCTTTTCAGTGTAACAAGGTGTTGATTAAATTATGCCCTTTGCAATCTGACAATGCTGAGCGTACAGCGACTGTTATTTTGATTAAAGCTGTAACCAAAGCTGTTGGCCCAAAAAAGGGGATTTTTAACCAACATGTTACAGCGTCTACACTGTCACTGTGGAATGTATTCAGTGTCTACATAAGGACATCAAAGTGTAGGTTTAAATGAAAGGAAATGTAACCAATCTTAACTTTGTGTCTTAAAACATAAATACTGTATTACGATATGACTTACAAAATATTCTCCTCCTGTACCTTTTTTTGATAGTGTTGATGTTGCTTACTGGGGAAAATTGCAGTGTACACTAATGAAGAGAACTCCAGGCCAAAAATAATCAGAAAACTGTTAATTATGTCCAGAGAACACAACAATTGCAAGTCAGAAAGGCCTCTCAGTTTACCGAAATGAACTTGCGCCCAGAATTCATAACAAGCAATCAAAGAGCTTAAGGGCCTGTTTACACCATGCAGGATGTGGCAATGCATGTTAATGGTGTTGATGTGATGTGGTGCAAATCACAAAGTCCTTAGGCAAGTGTGTTGTGGTGCCATTTATAATGAATGCCACCAAACTGCATCAATGCACTAAACATGCGTTACTACAGGTACGTGTTGAGAACAGGTTCTTAGGCTAGCTTCACACTGATGTGCTCCCATTTTCATGTGTTTTTCATTGTGCATTTTCTCAAATTATTTGCTCAGCATCTCGGGAGTTGTGAGAAGAGCCTGCCATTTCCCAAATGTAGCTATGCCAAGAGTATATAGTCTGTTGCCAGAGAGTCTCGGTAACAATGCATTTGCAGCACGTGGAAATGCATGCATCATTCGATTTTGTGGGCCCCTGAATGCACTTTCTTTAATGAAATAATGTACTGTACCTGCATTGTTTTCCATAAGGCAATGCATATAAGTAAACCAGATCCAATGAAAACAATGGTATGGCAAGTGACATGTGTTTCAATGTGTCTAAACCAGTGTTTCTCAACACTGCACCCCATTACAAAATGTAAAAAAACAAACTAATAGCTTTACACAATGCAGCAACAACCACATGTGTTGGACACCCAGCGTTAGAGGTCATTTATTCTTCCAAAGCAAATACACCTTTGCACACTGGCACTGACTAGTATTCCAATGTTGCTCTTCTCCATCAGCTTCTCTCCTTCACTCAGCTAATGTGACCCCAAAGGGCAAACATGGATGCAGTGCAGGCGCCTCCATATCCATCAATGATGTAATTGGTTGTTAGGAGGCCAGTGGCAGGGAAGTTGTAATGGTGCACAGAGGAAACCTGTGGCTTTCTGTAACTAAAGGCAGGCTTTATCCACCGCTAGCTTGTGTACAATTTATATGTTTTTATATTGATAATTTTTTAGGCATTTTGCCAAGGAACTCCTGAAGAAACCTGAAGGCACTCACAGTTGAGCTGCATTATCATACATGCACTGATATATGCTATGCCGTATGTTAACGCATGTTGCGTTATGGGAGACCATTCCTTTAAATAGACTATTGCACCAAAAAAAGTGCTTGTATTATTTTTTGCATCACAGCGCACCTGAATGCATGGTAGTACACTACAATACATGCCCATTGCAGCTTACCACAATGGGCATGAATGAATTATAGAATGAACTCCAGTGCACCAATGTGCAAAAGGAACATGTTGCCGAACTGCAAGAGTGCCATCAACAAGCCATCTCTGACCAGCTGCTTGCACTGTGATGTAATTTATTCTCAACCATCCTCAAAGATCACAACAAAAACACAACAGTCAGTGCTGGTGTTGACAGTAAAAGTGGCAAGGGGCTTGCATCCTCTGCCTGCAGATTGGTCTGCTTAGGAGTACTTTTGAGTCCATTTAACATTCTGCCATTTCACCCAGCCCTGATGAAGGAGGATTCTAAGGCCACTGAGACTTGTTTTGCTGTATTTTGCTTGTTATACCAGTTGAACAATAAAGCCTTTGGATTCCTAAGGATTTTTTATTTGCTGCTCACTTTGACCTATTATTCAGGTGAATGTCCTCTCCTAGGGGGTCCCTGTCTTTGTGTTGAGCTGTTGAATACAGGCCAAGTAATGACGCTCTCTGCATTTTAATAGCCTGTGAAAAATCTGTGTCCAGTGTCCCTCTACCACTACCTCTTAAATATCAGCTGTAGTCCTCCCTCCTACCCTTCTATCCTTCATTAGTCTCTGGCCAACCCTATTGAGATGACATAACAATATGACACCATTGTATCATGGGAAAGTGGCTAATGTACTGCACTATATATCCAAGAACGCAGGCTCTACATTTAGCAACATATATTTTAACATTGGCTTGGTGCTTTTTTTTTTTATTGCACTGGATGTATAAAGGCACTGCATTACTATTTTAAAGGGCCTGGTAAACCTTGTTGTGTCCGTTTCTTTTCTGTTTTTTTTGTCTGTGTTTAGCAGGTGGTCAGCTGATTGATCGGTGCTGTACTCTGTGTCTGGTACAGCGATTACTCACCGCATTCTCAATGCTTCTTGCTGTCTCACCAAACAGCTCCGACTTGTAATCTGACATCTCTGGGGTATAAAACACCTCCTGACTCTCTAGCTCTTCTATGATCAAGACACCTTCAAATGTTTTTGTTTCTGCAGAAAGAAAAGAGATAAGCATTTCATTTTTTCTGGCAATACAGTGACTATACAATAAAGAATATTGCCCTAATTCTCATCCCTTCTCCCTCCTATCAGGTGAGTGGCATTATGGGCAGTGCCAGGTGTGGGGTTAGTAGCATGGCACAGGGCTGAACTATGAAGGGTTAGTAATCGAGTGTATGCTGCTTTATCAGGTGGCAGAAGAGGGCAGGTAGCATGGCACTTTACCAGACAGAGCAATTTTCCAAAGTAGGCGGCTTAATACGAAACCTTTACTTGCTGGGCACAAAGAAAGACAAAGTAGGTGGTTATAGGGAGAGAAGAAAAGGTAGACAGTTACAAGTGAAAACATATTAATGCAAAGCTCACTGGGACCAGTATTTTGTTAATCTGATCCCAAAATCCTTTCCATGGTTATCGCTCTTATGCCATGTGACACGTGGTGTTAAAAATAAAGGTTGCACCTATAGGGTCAGATCGGCAAAAATTGGTATTTCAGTTTTGGTTATTTGCTGACCAGTTGGGTCACCCACTAGATTTAAGGCCCTCTACTGAAAAACATAATGATGACTTTTCTTCATCCATGTTCCCAGGGAAAGCTCAATCTTCCTGTCTGATTTTCTATTTACTGATAACTGTAGACAGTTGGAAAAGTCTCCATGGCAGGAAGATAACTAAGCTGTGGACACTGCTAGGGAGATCTCACCGATGGAGTCTCTAATAGATGTATAAATCTACTGACGATAGAAATATTAGTTTTGTGTGAACTCCAGTGTGGCACAGTCTGTACGTCAAATAATTCTGGATCGGTTTTATAGGCTCAAGTAGAAGGGAATGTACTGAATCTTAAAGTAATATCACTGTCCCCCATGCACAAATAGGCATGGACAATTGAGTTGTAACTCATAGCAGTAATCAGTTTTTGTATGACATTTTCTAATAAAGGCCAATAATCTAAACAATGCATGTGATTCCTTTCCAGGAGTATTGTAAAGTTCCTACCTAACAGTTAAGCCGCGTACACACGGTCGGACTTTCCAACAGCAAATGTGCGATCGGCGCTTGTTGTCGGAAATTCTGACCGTGTGTAGGCTCCATTGGACATTTTCCATTGGAATTTCAGTCACACAAAATTTGAGATCTGGTTCTCAAATTTTCCGACAACAAAATCCGTTCTTGTAAATTCCGATCGTGTGTAGACAATTCCAAGTGCCACGCATGCTCAGAATCAAGCAGAAGAGCCACACTGGCTATTGAGCTTCATTTTTCTCGGCTTGTCATACGTGTTGTACGTCACTGCGTTCTTGACGTTCGGAATTTCTGACCAACTTTGTGCGACCGGGTGTATGCAAGACAAGTTTGAGCCAACATCCATCAGAAAAAAACATGGGATTTTGTTGTCGGAATGTCCAATTGTGTGTACGCGGCATTAATCATTTAATCTGGGTTAGCAGTTAAGATTCAGTAGATTATTCTGAAAATACAAGCCAGCTAAGAGTCATGTTTGCTGAAAAGATAAACTGACAACTTTCACTAAGCAGAAAAGGCGCTGTGTATTCTTCCTAATGTGTGCTCACAGAGGAAAACATATACATTGTATATTGTTGATTACACGTTTTCCACAAAAATATTTTTTTTTTACAATGGGGTTGATTTACTAAAACTGGTGAGTGCAAAATCTGGTGCAGCTGTGTATGGTAGCCAATCAGCTTCTAACTTCAGCTTGTTCAATTAAGCTTTGCCAAAAAAACAAACAAAAAAATAAAAACTAGAAGCCGATTGGTTTCTATGCAGAGCTGCACCAGATTTTGCACTCTCCGGTTTTACTAAATCACCCCCATTGTGTTACAACAAAAACACCTTTTCAACTAATTTTTCTTTGCAAATGTGCAGTTCGGGGATCTTCAGCAGGATTTCCAGCTACAGAATATTAAATGACACAAGGGTAAAGTTTGTTCCTTGGAGGAGAGGTAAACCACTTACTTGGGCAGTTGGTGCCTTCGGTATCGATGGCTGCGGTCTTTCCATCTGAGCAACAACCTAGAGGTGTATTGTAGCAGCTGGCTCTTTCCATGACAGGCGTGGCTTCAAAATCAAGTGTCTCCTCATATTCTTTCTGCTGTTCATCTCCTCCATCAAACTTATCCGCTGTGACAAAAAATCACACAAATTAACAATCATTTTAAATTTGCATATGTTGTCACTGCAAAAGGAAGTGTGGAGAAATCTCCACTTAAGTCACAGTCCGCAAATAAAAAGTTCATGTAGGTTTAAGCCTACGTATGAGAAAATGTCAGAAACAGGCAACAGATAATAAAAAATAAATCTAAAATCAGGTTTTCTAAATGATCCCTTCCCTATCCAAAACTAGAATACTTTGTGGATTGATGATGAACATAGTGTGAGCAAGGCCTGGTTCACACTAGAGTGATGTTCAGATGCGACTTGGATCATACAGAATCGTATGACAAGAGAAATCACATTGATTTCAGTAGTGCTTGTTCACATCAATGCAATGCAACTGTGATGCAACTTTAGGCAAAGTACAGGTGTTACTTTGGTGCAATACAGCGAGATTTTGTGCCCCATGGACTTCAAAATAAACACACCAAATATGAATGTACATCCGTTTTTGCCTGCATTTTGTGTAGGCTGTTAGGACCCGGCATCCATCTTAACAACCAATGACCGCTGTCAGCTGGGAATCCCTGACTGGCAGCAGGCATTAATCACTGATTGTTAACGGCTTGCTGATCAGCCGTTGCGGCAACATGGCTCTGCTGCGCGAATCGCCATCATGTTAAGTCGCTTCCTTTTTTGGCCACTAGGGGTGCGCATGCCCTTTGCTCACCCACGGAGCCAATGTGAGTGCCCAGCGGTCGCGATCACCATCGGGCTCCCACGATCACTCGGGGCACACCGGGAACCGGGATGTGTGTGTGTAAACACACAGTTTCCGGTTCTCTGAGGGGAGAAGAGACAGATTGTCTGTTCATACAGAATATGAACGACGACATGTTATCTCCCCTACACAGTCCCTTCCCCCCCTTCAGTTGGAACACACACTAGGGAACACTTTAACCCCTTGATCGCCCCCTAGTGTTAACCCCTTCCCTGCCAGTGACATTTTTACAGTAAACAATGCATTTTTATAGCACTGATCGCTGTATAAATGCCAATGGTCCCAAAAATGTGTCAAAATTTTCCGACGTGTCCGCCATGACGCAGTCCCGATAAAAATCGCAGATCGCTGCCATTACTAGTAAAAAAAAGTATTTATAATAAAAATGCCATAAAACTATTCCCTATTTTGTAGACACTATAACTTTTGCACAAACCAATCAATATACGCTTATTGCGATTTTTTTTTTACCAAAAATATGTAGAAGAATACATATTGGCCTAAACTGAGGAAAACTACATTTTTTTTTTCATATATTTTTTGGGGGATATTTATTATAGCAAAAAGTAAAAAATATTGTGTTATATTCAAAATTGGCGTTTTTTTTTTTTTTTTGTTTATAGCGCAAAAAAATAAAAACCGCAGAGATGATCAAATACAACCAAAAGAAAGCTCTATTTCTGGTAAAAAAAGAACCTCAATTTTGTTTGGGTGGAACGTCGCACGGCCGCGCAATTGTCAGTTAAATCGTCATAGTGCCGAATCGCAAAAAGTGCTCTGATCAGGAAGAGGTAAAATCTTCTGGGGCTGAAGCGGTTAAGGTGCCAGTGGGTGCTGGTTTCATAACAACCAGCATCCAGTCTCTTTTCCCTACCATAAAAAGCACTAAGATCAAAAATACATCAAAAACACATCAAAATGCAAACAAGTCGCACTAGATAATCGCACTGAGAATTGCAGCTGCAATAATGTGAACCAAGCCTAAAGGGGACCGACCACAACAGATTAATCTACTTGACTGCAGAGCATCCAGAATCTGAGGTATGGACAAATAAGATAGATACGGCCTCCCTAACAGGAGGTTGCATTGGCTGAATCTTATGGGCGCCTTATAAAACTGCGCCAAACAAAGTGTTGAATAAATAACACATATACTGAAAACAATTTTATCAAAACCAAGGCTGCAATGCAAGCTAAAGCTCATAATCCCTCATTCAACTTCAGAGGTTTTTGCAATTAGATTCTTCCATTAGTATTCTCAGATCAATGAACCGTTCTGGGATATGACAGACATTCTTAGATAACTGGCCTTGGCTTGACAATATGACATAGGACAGAAGAGATGATGAATTTAGGATCCAAGTAAAACCCTACTGTCAGCTAAGTCATTCAGATGATAACAAAATCATATTTTTTGATTGGTATTGTTGTATACAAGTTAAATTATTATAAGTTAAGTTAAATGGCTTACAAACAAAGCAATCATTGTCTCAGAATAATTGGCATCAAAATGGCCCAAACTTTTATACACTACCACCAATTTCAGGGAACATAAGACATACCTCCTGGTTCAGTTCCACTTAATTCCTGGTCTCCACTTGCTTCTAGATCCTCGTCACCACTGCCACTTCCAGATTCATCATATATTCGTGTTGTTGTAGGCCTCATGGTGGGCACAGTAACACCGGGCCTTACTGTTGATGTGCGGACTGCATATGTCTGAGTAACTGGCCTGGCGGTGCTTGTATAACGCTGGCGGGGGCTTTCGGTCTCCATTACTAATGGGAAAGAGTCAGGTTTTCTCCGAGCCTTCGGGGATGCTGGCGTGGGAAGTGATCGTCCGATTGGTGGACCAGGGGTTCCAGTTGGAGCCAGTGTCTGCAGATTAGCGATTGTGATGGCTTCTAAAAAGTAAAAATAACCCCAAGTTAACATCTTCAAATGCCTGTTAATTTTATTATAGAATTTTTTTTTATGAAGTTTGAAAAGTTTGTATTTACAGATGTTTTCTAATGTCCAACAATTTATAATATAATTGAAAATGAAAAAGATCAACATTATGTACCTACAAGCTTGTGCTAAGTGTTTTCTCCCTGGGGTCAGAAAAACTTGCCTTCTGGTGCACTGGTCTATGTCTAGCGGTACAGTGCTGATGCTGCAATAATTTTTTACTGGCATGTATAGCCTTTTGTAATTTAAATTTTTTTTTTTATGTTAACTGCAAAAAAAAAAGTAAGAAGACATTCTGACAGTTTAATAATCACAGTAAAGGACATCAACTGCCTCTGTAAATTAGAACCATTCGAATTAGCAATGGGTGGAAAGGATTAATTGAAAAAAATGGGTCAAATCACATGGAGGGTGCAAAGGATTCATTGAAAAAAACTTTCTGAAAATGATTTATTTTTTATTTTGTAGTGAATGGAAACACATTAAAATGCATAGCAATGTGCATCATGACGCACAACATGCGTTGACATATGTTTCCATTGATTTCTAGAAAGAAATAAAGAAGACCTATCCACATGGCTTATACTGTTTAAATAATTCTGGAAGGGGAAGTCTGTATATAAAAAACACAGTCACTTCCAATGCTAATAGGTCTTCCAAGGTGTGGAGTAACAGATGTCAGATAAAATGGTGGTTTGAAAGGTATATATGGTATCCAAAACTGGGTGGATGGGGTAATCCGAAAGGAACTACAAGAAAAACAGAAATGGAAGGCGCGCACACCTAGTGCATTACCAAAGATAATTTAATTATAATTTTTTTTTATGTAAAAGTGGGTACTCACAAAATGCAACTGACAAAAGGCCATAAACACAGTGCATGGGCATGCACAGAACACAGGGTACAGCTAACATGTTTCAGGGGTGCACCCCTTCCTCAGAGCTAGGCTCAGCTTTGTGTTACAGAGGAGGTCTAGGGTTAGAATTATTGCTCTCACTCCAACATTCGCATCGACACCTCACATGAGTGGTGTGAACACCGTTTTCATATGTGGGCGGGACTTAAGTATGCAAGCATATGGGGACAGGGGCCCTTTACATTTATTTTATTTTTTATTGTTAATTTTACTTAAAAATGTTTAGTTTGACACTTTAAAAAAAAATATATATATATTTTTTTGTTCACTTTTATTACTATTACCAGGGATGTTTACATTCCTGGTAATAGGAATAAAAGTGAACAAAAAATATATATATATTTTTTTTTAAAGTGTCAAACTAAACATTTTTAAGTAAAATTAACAATAATAAAAAAAAATGTAAAGTGGGAATATGGCATGATCGGTCCTGGGGCAGCTGAAATAAATAAAAAAAAAAAAAAGATCTCAGCTTCCTGACGTTTGTTTGAATGCAGAGGCCAGGCATGACGCCATAACATCGCGCCTGGCCTCCCAACGATCATAGAGACTCCAGCGACCATATGGTCTGCCAGAAATCTCTATGGTAAACACCTGGGGCCGGTGGATCCATTCTTCAGGTTAACGATGGCAGTGGTGAGTTGGTAGAAGCACTGGAAGGGCAGCGGACATCCCCTCTTGCCGCCCGTAAGAACGATCAAGCAGCTGACCAGCCGCTATGATCATTCTTATGGTGTAGGGAATTGCCAGCTGAAAAAAACAGGCATCATTCAGATATACCCGCACAAAGTCAAGGACGTCATATGATGGCCAGCGGGCGGGTAGAAGGATATGGCCCCTGTATATGTTATACAGTAACTTAGAGCGGACTTTTGGAATAACTACGTCAATACTTTTCATTGAGGATTATGGTACTGGTTACAGTATACAGAAATAGACACATCCAGAAAAACATAATTTAAATGTGAAGGGTAACATTATAACATCAAAACATCGGTGTTACTGAAGTGCAGTGCTTTTGGAAAACCTATTGTGTTCAAACTAATGTGTTCATTTTTGTTCCTGTTGCCATGAGTGAAGTATCTGTAAAAAAATAAGCAACACATATGGAATGGACTGCTTAAAACTTAAAAATAATAAGGACAGGTACATTTCTGTACTCACAACTGTAGTGGAAAGTTGGAACATATCCCAGTGGGCACAAATCAAACTTCAGGTACTTTACTAGCATAAGGGAACTAACTAGTTTATAAATATAATTCAAGATTTTTACAGTGACATGCCTGTTGCTTAATTCATAAATGCAGTTTTTGATGAATTTTAATATCTAAGTGGGAAGTTGCACTTAAAACTACAGTTTGATTTTTTTCTTTCTACTCCTCTGTAGATTGTATAAACTATTCTCTTAGCCGAGTACAAAGTGAATGGATGTCAAGTTATATTCCAACCTACGCTTACTAGGCACAACAGGCTTTTCAGAAAGAACACAGCCACGGCTATGAAGACAGCAAACTGCATTTCAATAACTTTGTCTTCGAGAAAGTTTTGAAAGTTAAAATAGTAATGAAAGCTTACGCCATATAACATTATTCTGAGTTGGAGTGGGAATTCAGTTTAAAGTACCTTGACAGGGCCCAGTGTGCTTCACAGTGATGGTACGACCCTGCCTGCAAGCAATGGTTTTCAGCTGACACCAGTCTCCATAGGTTACTCCATCAGAACCACAGACCTAAAAGAAAGAAAGAAAGAGAGTAAAGATCTTACTGCTTTAAGTCAGCCAGAGCATAAAGAATATGTCATAAGGATTTAAAGTGTATGCCAAGGAAAAAAAAAACGATTTAATTCATCTCTAGAATACATGCACATTCCCCACGTTTTATCTCTTTAAACTCCCTGCAAGTACAGAACATTAACTGTTGATGTGCCAGGAATATAGTGTGTCCCTACCTTCTTCATTAACATTTGAGAAAAGTGGAAACATAGCACTGGACCCATAGGTTTATTTTGCTGGTAGTGTTATCTTAAGGCGGGGGGCAGCAAGCCATCGATCGCGATCGACCACGGGTAGCTGATGGGTCAATCGGGAACACAGCCCCACACACAGACCTTCCCCTAGCCGCCGATCTCCGCTTCACTGTAATCGGGAGAAGTCACAGTACTGGATAGAGGGCAGAGGCAGGAGCTGCTGAAATTAACGTTTTACATTAACTAGCAGGTGATTAATTGCTGGGCAACCAATCACCAGCTTGTTAATGTAAAAAAGTTAACTCTGTCAGATCCTGCCCCCGCCCTCTATCCAGTACTGTGACTTCTCCCATTCTCTGCTCTGCTATACACTGGTGTAAGGTAGGACAGTGGCGTGCTACCTACACACTGGTTTGAATGGAACAGAGGACACTACATTCGGGGAAGATGGGGGGGGGGGGGGGGGGGGTGTGAAGGGGACAGAAGACACTGCATGGGGGGGCACATAGGAATCTACATGGGCGGGCACAAAGGACACTACATTAGGGGGGGGGGTGAAGGGGACAGAGGACACTGAATGGGGGGGACACAGAGGACACTACAATGAGGTGGTGAAGGGGACAGAGGACACTGCATGGGGGGGCACAGAGGACACTACAGTTGGGGGAGGGTGTAAAGGGGTCAGAGGACATTGCTTTTGGGGCAGAGGAGACTACAGTGGGGAGGGGGTGAATGGGACAAGACACTGTGCTGTGTTTTTATTGGGCGCTTGATAGTTATTGTTTTTTAAAGGGCGACTCTTCCCCTGGGGATCTTTGATTTCCTCCATGTTGTCCAGGTATATCCCAACCTCTTAAAGGTTGCCTACCCCTGTCATAAGGTATTGATGTTGGTGTAAATGTTCTGGTTCCTGGGCAGGCAGCTTCTTCAACCCAGAGGATCTCCACAGTCTCCTAGGCTTGTAGTGTGATATACAAAGAGTTAACATTGAAGCACCACACCACTGCTAAAAGATCCAGATACAACTTTATTCTATTAAAGGTGAGGGGTACAATTCAAAAAGTAGCCAGCGCAATTTGGGGGGTCTAAGTGCCCTCTTCATCAGGGCTTGACTGGCTGGCAAGTTGCTGACTAGGCCTGTGCTTTGAATTTACACTGGAAAAAATACCATTGTAGATCCAGTTCACGCCTGGTTTGTTCACTTTATTGCCAGTCAAGTCCTGATAAGGGGGCATTATGGAATTAAAAATACCCTATAAGGTTTTTTTATTTTGCCATCTACTACACAGCTCAAAGATTTCCCTTTTGTGTTCTGTAGATCCAACAAGAAGTGAGAGAAAATCTCACTAAAGTGAGTGAAAAACTACTGTTTTAGATAATTCTCACGGGGACAAGGGTCCTCATTGGAAGATTTCCCATCTTTCCCTGATGGTCTCTATAACTAATAAAGGGGGTGAATCTCTCCATCAGGGACTTAGGCAACAGAACCTGACAGGGGTGCTAACCCTTCACCATGCTCTCCCAAAAAAAGTTTTTGGCCTTAGATACACTTTAACATACTGTGACAACAGATGAAAGCAATCAGTGAGCCACGGATGCTCTCAAATAAAATCTGATTATTCAGATATCTCTATAACCCACCCGAGTTGTATTTTCACAGATCATCTAACAGGTTCACCCAGAGGGCAGTAGCAATGTAGTCCCTGGAGACTGTGTTGTGAAACTGCCTTTCTCTCAATTTCTTCCCGCTTTTGACATTACCAATCAAATCCAAGCTTTCAACAAAGGTTTGAATTGATTGGTGGTTGTAAGTAACTTCTTTTTTTTGAGCTGGGTGTATTGGACATTGGCTTTGGTATCTTTAACAGAGAACCTTTTTAACATCCAGATAGCCAAAAGCAGTAACAGCTGCAAGGAGAATTCTTCCAGAAATGCTAGTTACCAGTCTGTCTCATGCATCAATACAGTAGGATTCTAGATGCCAACTTCGAACACGCACATGGATCAGAAAAGTCAGAGTCAAGTCAGAACATCTAACCTAATTTGTCCTGAGCTAGTGACTGAGCAATACCTAAACCAGCTAGATAAGAATGACAGCCAAGAAATTTGTGTTTTCAGAATGAGAGGTTAGCATGGGCAACCTCCATATTCCTCACTACAGGTTTCCTTTAAAGTGCAGCAATTGCTCAAAGACATTTTATTCACATCTTTATAGATTTATAGATTATAGATGGTATTTATAGGCCCAGACCCAGGAAGTAGCGGGGTTGGAGGTCATTGACAGAGAAGGATGAATGCTGTGAGTCGCATATTCTGCCATCGGAGTTGTGTCAGATCTACTAGCAGTATCTCACAGGAAAGTAACAACTCTAAAAAAACTACTTTAAAAAAACCAAAAACACCCCAGGGGCGATTTGATGAAGCTGAGCAATCTAACACGGAGAAAGGACCACTGGAAACAAACCAGCTGGATGTTTCTTGGTGGAGTGGACAGCGCTAAGGTCTTTTGCTTCTTTGAATGATCGTTCCTGGGTGGATCTATCTCACCAGTTATCATCTGCCTAGAAAGCCGTTTGCTTATAGTTCCAGTGCCCTATTTATCCAGCCATCTAGTAAGCGTCCAATCTATCAGGTGGTCGGGTTTGAACAACCTTTGCATGTCACAGTGTGATGATACAGGACAGTCACGGTGGTGCTTTTCTTGTTTTGCAAATTTGTCTGTCACTGGAAACCAGAATTCAGGATCTAACAAGATTATGATGCAAAGAACTTAAAGATTTCTGACCTGGACTTTTTTAGCCAATTCTGTGCGCTCCTCCATGGCCACAGTCTATTGTCTATCAATGTTTTTTGTGTCATTTTAACCCCTTGTATTTAAATATTTGTATTGGCACAGCTTTATCCAATTTCCTATGCTTTATGTGTGAGTATCCCACTTTTAGCAGCAGCCTTTTTGGTTAGGTCCCCCCCCCCCCTCTTCCTTTTTAGCGCGGTTTATTTATTTTCATTTATAGATCCCCATAAATCCAGCTCAGATTGTAAGGAAGACGCTAGTGTTGTTCTATATTATTGAGGTGACCGTTCTCAGTGCTGCAGCTGATATTACCACTTTAGAGCCCTAGTCAATGAGTAGTAACAATAGCATATGCTTGTTGGAGCACTCCTTAATTAACTGATACACCCTTGAAGTGAGCATGTGGCTAGGATAAGCATGTACAGTAAAAATTCTTAACAAGTGATAAAAGATCTTAACAACAAGCCCCCACTGACCTATCTGGTTGAAAGTCCTGTAAAGCAAATCATCCTTAATAACACTGGAGGAGCTGCTCACGTTTTGGGTGGCATCCTGGTCTTGGAGGGTTGGCATGTGGTACCTTCTTTCTCTACTTCCTTCTTTCTTTTTACCTTATTTTCTTTGCTACTTTCCATTTGTCTACCTTATCTGGAGTGGCCTGCCCCCATTAGATCTAGTGGGATCCATTGTCTTAACCAGGAATGCAAGGCCATCCTCCCCCTAGCCGGAGGTTGTACATGACCCTGTGTTCAGATGACGAATGGGTCCTGCTGGACCCTCACTCCTGGCTCTATTGATATTTTCAGCAGATTGCTTCATTATTAATGTTAGAGCCTTGGACATCTCTTGTTATCGGTCGCAGGAGAGTACACTTTCACCTATTTACATACCTGGACTTAAGTTGTAGTCTCATTGCACCCTCTATGCACACACAATTCGTTTTTGTTTTTCAGAGGGGGGGGATTTTGGATAGTAAAGACATCCTGTTACCTACGTCTGCGAATATCTTATACATACATAATTTGCGGCTTTGTAACTCTTGTAAAGCATCATATAGCTTGTACTCTCTTTCTAATAAAAAGGATTGAAAACGAAAGAACACCGGTTGGACTCTCAGGTTAAAAGCATCTTGTGTGTTTTTTTTTTTTTTTTAAAAAGGCTGGCAGGATACCAAGATCCCACTGCCATAGAAAATAAGGGAAAGGATCTGGGAGTTTAATACTTCAGTTGTGAAATTTGAAGACAATTTTATCCACAGTGCCTACAGCTACAGAGGTCAGTCAGGGCTGGTTTTAAAGTGACTGTATTGCTTATTAATCACAATATGTAAATAATTAAATGTACATAGTATAGACACAAGTGCTCTTTTAGAATCTTCTTTGCCCAAAATTTTCATATATGGACTAAGAAGGAAGAATCATTTCAGCTTGCACTGATACAAATAAAACTATCCTGCACTGTAATACTGTTAAAAAGAGCCTCTGGGAATTTAAGGAGAAATGATGCAAGGTACAAGGGTCAGCAAATTAAATATTGTTTAAATTGAATCTACAGTATGTCCAGATTGTGAGAATGTCTGTCTAAAATGGATGTGATCTGTATGTGACTCCAGCATGGATGTAGGTCAGATGGTGTCTGCTGTGTGATGGATACTGTGTCAGATTTGCCCTGTGTGTTCTTAGGAACACATAACCTTCTGTTTCTAGAATGTCACACAGAGATGCTGCAGAATTTTCAGATTTCCAGAATTAAATTAACCCCCATTTTGTAGTTATTTAACTATAGTGATATGTTCACTGCATGTACTCTATTAGGCAGGAGCCCGGAAGCCAATATAGAGTTATAGCTGGTGCCTACATTTTATTTTCCCTTGTAGTCATAGTAAGTTCATATTTAAAGGAAGCCTGAAGTCTGCTACAATGCTGACTTTCTGCAAATGTTAAGTGTCTGGGGGTCATGCTGACCCCTTTGCTTTCATATTTGTTCTGACTTTACTTTGACGTTCCTCATATGTATATACAGTATGTTCCAAGTCAGAAGTTCTAAAAGGTACAGGAGCCAGTAGATCATCATAACAGCCAAGCAACCAGCAGAAAAATGTCAGCCGTGGCAAACCCCCCCCCTTTTTTTTTTCCAGGAAAGTCTGGCTTCTGAATTCTAAGTTAACTTGCCCATTCCTGCTAATAAAGGTGATGAAAACAGATGTCCAATTCATTTATTAGAAATCTGTGTCTGAAAGTTATCTATTAAATGACCACACAATTTAATTATAGTGATTTGATAGCAGTTGGAACCTGGCATAAGCCACTGACGATGGATGAAAATGTGACCATTACCTTGGTAAGGTTAGATTCTGCACACAGAGGTGACGGGCACTCGCAATGGGCAATGCCTCCAACCACCACACACGTTGCGCCAAACTGGCACTGGATATCATTACAGGATTTGGGAGCCGATGGATCTGGAAAGAAGATGCACAAAGTCAGCAGAACAAATAATGATTAGTGACAAACAAATTACAAAGCCAATACATACACATTTCTGATGCCAAAAATGTGTTTATAAAAATGTAATGTTATCAAAATGATATACAGAACCAAAGAAAACATCAGAGTGACCTTAAACATTATTTAAACCAGGTCTCCTAGTAGATATATAAGGCAGACACAGAACATTTATATTAACTAGTTATGGATACCACATGTAATACACATGCCCCAAAAAACTTCATGAAAATACACATGTCATGTGTAGTACATAATGTCCTTCTGTCCATCAGGGTCCCCCTCACACTTTCCAGCAATTCACAACTGTCAAAATGACAGCCCGGAGTTGCTGTGTGAATACAAAAGCTGTAATAGCGGCTGCTTTTTTCAAAACAAAAATTACCCATTATGCACAGTATTTATGAACACTGTTGGACAAAAGATGAAGCAATACAATGTAACATTATTACTTTTGTATCCACACTGTGTCACCTATCTGCAGATCAAAGGGTTACCAGAACTAGTGTCCCCATTAAAAGATTTTCGTTTCATTACTGTTCTGGTGACAACTCAAAAAATTGGGATTTTCTTTTACTTTCACTTTTGCTGATAATGGTAAAAAAAGGACAAATATAGATGATTAATCTCTCTAACGGGGCACAAGTCCCAATAAAAAAAAGTTTAGCATTTAGGTACAATGTAAGTAATGACAAGTTATTGCAGGAGCGATAGGCCCATTTGGAGATTTTTGTTACCAGAGTAGGAATATTTTCCTGCTGTCCTTTTAAGATATCTGGACCACGTCCCTAATTATATAAAAAGTCTCAATAACCACACTTTGCTTTTTAGGGTTCCTATATTATGGTATTTGTGATTTGCCTTTGACATCAATTTGGCAAACATTTTTGATACATGTGGAATGCAGTGTTTTAATTATGACTTTCATTTTGTGGAGCAGTGTATACTTGTGGTTTATTGTTGCTTTTTCTATCCACGGCTCTGCTTTTCTTTCACTCCTCCACACAAATAAATGTGAAAGCATCTCAACCACATACCAAAAAGATCTCAAACTGGTCATGAATTGATTTTACACTGATTTACGACTGATCTCAAAAGCAACCCATTTTTCTGCATTTGATTTTCAAAGCAAGCCCCTTATAGTACACTAGCCCTTAGACTCTTATCAGAGTATACTACAGCTTTCAGCAAAATTAGACAAGAACGGGGCTCTTGTATGACCTCACAGTCAGTAGCCGGCACCCTGGTAGGGATTTCATTAGAGATGTTTGGTTTGAAATTTCTAGGCCAAACCTTATTGCTTCTCTTAGGTAGGAGCACCACCAGGGGAGATTTTGGTTCATTCATTTGGGCATTAAAGCAAACCTGTTGCTTAACTCTGCATAGGTCAAGCACAGGTTCACATTAAAAACCTATATGAGTGAAAAAGTCTCCACATCTTTTTATGTATTTGTGAAACAGCAATGACACAAAGCAAAAAGCAAGAATGTTCAAACCTCTAATGTTGCGTAAAAACTGTTAAAACAGCAGAAACAGGGGAGCTGCCATTGGTGACTTGTTTTTGAAGGTACATTCTCAGGGGCAGTCACTCTTATGCCACGTACACACGAGCGGATTTTCCATCGGAAAAATCTTGGATAGTTTTTCCGATGGAATTCCGCTCAAGCTTGGCTTGCATACACACGGTCACACAAAAGTTCACTGTACTTTCGACCGCCAAGAACGCGGTGACGTACAACACTACGACGAGCCGAGAAAATTAAGTTCAATGCTTTCGAGCATGTGTCCAATTGTTTCCGAGCATGCGTAGGAATTTTGCACGTCGGAATTAGTACAGACGATCAGAATTTCCGATCGAAACTTTTTCCGACCGATAGAACTTGCTCTCAATCTTTTGCTGGCTGGAATTCCGCCAGCAAAAGTCCGATGGAGCATACACACGGTAGCATTTTCCAACCAAAAGCTCTCATCGGATTTTTGCTGGGGGAATTTCCGATCGTGTGTACACGGCATAATGCTACCTTCATTACTTGACAAGGAACGAGCTTAATCCTACCTTCTATAGGGACACCTGGAATGTATATGTTATTTCTGGGTCAGTAATTCACTAACTTATGGAACTCAATTAGGCTGACTGTCCCCAGCCTTCACCTTTAAAAACTAGATATGATTGGCAGCCCCCATTTCTCCCAGCTAAGGCTAGGTAACATAGTCAGACTTTTATAGATTTGTATAGCTACTGCCGCTGGGAGGCTGGCCACATGGCAAAACAGGAGAGACAGCACTATCTAATGGTAAAAACTACACCCAGACAAAAAAGACTACTGTATGTCCCCCAATGAACTAACAGAGAAAATTATTTAACTGAGTACAAAAACTTTATCCCTGCATCTTATTTGTGCAGTGGTGTACATAAAGAATTTCTAGGTAATTTCGTAACATCTGCACACTATTTAAAGTACAGTGTATTCACAGCGCTTCACTTTTTCCACATTTTGTTCTGTTACAGCCTTATTCAAAAATGGATTAAATTCATTATTTTTCTCAAAATTCTACAAACAATACCCCCATAATGAAAATGTGAAAGGAGTTTGAAATCTTTGCAATTTTATTAAAAATAAAAAATAAAAAAAATAGAAAAAACATAAGTATTCAAAGCCTATCCAAACCTTTGGCACCAATTACATGCTCTTTTTGAGTATGATGCTACAAGCTTGTCACACCTATTTTTGGGCAGTCTCTCCCATTCTTCTTTGCAGGACCTCTGAAGCTCCATTGGGGATGTTGGTGAACAGCCATTTTCAGATCTCTCCAGAGATGTTCAATTGGATTCAAGTCTGGGCCACTCAAGGACATTCGCAGAGTTGTCCCATAGCCACACCTTTGTTATCTTGGTTGTGTGCTTATGGTCATTGTCCTGTTGGAAGATGAACCTTCACCCCAGTCTGAGGTCCAGAGCGCTCTGGAGCAGGTTTTCATCAAGGATGTCTCTGCTGTAATCATCTTTCCCTCGATCCTGACTAGTCTCCCAGTTCCTGCCACTGAAAAACATCCCCACATCATGATGCTGCCACCACCATGCTTCACTGTAGGGATGGCATTGGCCAGGTGATGAGCGGTGCCTGGTTTCCTCCAGACATAATGCTTGCTATTCAGGCCAAAGAGTTCAATCTTCGCTTCATAATACCAGAGAATTTTGTTTCTCATGGTCTAAGAGTCCTTCAGGTGCCTTTTGGCAAACTGACAGGTGGGCTGTCATGTGCCTTTTACTGAGGAGTGGCTTCCATCTGGCCACTCTACTCTACAGGCCTGAGTAGTGGCATGCTGCAAAGATGGTTGTTCTTCTGGCAGGTTCTCCTCTCACCACAGAGAAACACTGGAGCTCTGTCAGAGTGACCATCGGGTTCTTGGTCACCTCCTTGACTAAGGCCCTTCTCCCCCGATTAGTTTGGCCGTGCGGCCCGCTCTAGGAAGAGTTCTGGTGGTTCCAAACTTCTTCTATTTACAGATAATGGAGGCCACTGTGCCCATTGGGACATTCAATGCTGCAGACATTTTTCTGTACCCTTTCCCAGATCTGTGCCTTGATACAATCCTGTCTCAGAGGTCTACAGACAATTCCTTGGACTTCATGGCTTGGTTTGTGCTCTGACATGCCCTGTTAACTGTGGGACCTTATATAGACAGGTGTGTGTCTTTCCAAATCGTGTCCTATTAACTGAATTTACCACAGGTACATGCCAATCAAGTTGTAGAAACAGCTCAAGGATGATCAGTGGAAACAGGAGGCACCTGAGGTCAATTTTGAATGTCATGCCAAAGGCTTTGAATTTTTTTATATTTATTAATCAAGGTTTTCTTAATTTGCATCATTCCATAAACAGTAGTTATAACAATATAGTATTTCACCATCTTACATTAACATTTTCCCCTCCAACCCCCCACCCTTAAAAAATAAAAAAAATAATAAAAAAAACCCAACACAGACATTTTCATCTACAAATAATTTTATAAATGTCTACACATATATTCTTAGAAATGATTCCCCAAAACTGAAAATTAAAAAGTTTTGGCCAAGTACCAAACTTTAATGGCTGTGAAGTACAGAATAGGTATGATTATATATATATATATATATATATATATATATATATATATATATATATATATATATATATATATATATATATATATATATGAGGCGAGTTGGCTTAGTGGTTAGCAGTTTGTGCATGTAGATAGACAGAAATCTACTAATACTAAACAAAGGTAAAAAAGGTGAGATTAGATTTTCACACTTACCTAGTCACTTACAAGAAAAGGTTTAAGGTTTTGTGATGGATAGATAGAATACAAAATCTTGTGTGTAACCAGGTAAGCTTTTGAGTCTCATTTTACCTTGTATTACTTGCATGATAGCAAAAGCATCAAGTAAACAAAGCATTTTGCTAGAGAGAGGAGAAACCATTTTATCACAGACAGGCTGGACACAGAGCTGACTACACAGTCTGGGTAATTGTAAAACACTGTCAGATTTAATTTTGCTGTGTTTTTCTGCCTGCTCAAATCTGTTTTCATTCTGCCGTAGCCACCGTAGAAGGTAAATCATTATTGATTATGCCATCAACCTATAGAAAATCTATGAACAAGCTTTGTAAGCGTAGCTCCACCTGGCCACATGATCCTGACTCAGAACATCAATATTTTTTTTTCTTAAATCAGTAAGAAGGTGGCAGGTTGTTTTTTTTTGGGCAATACCTGTACCTGCTAATATTCACAACAATTTAGTTTTAAATTTTCACCCAATAACAACTCAACAAAACAACAGTTAGCCATTCAAATCAATCTTATACAACCTGTACTCTACTGCCCTCCCTTACCCATTTATTTGCTATTAGCTGGTTAAGGTTATTGGCAATTGTGGGCATGCTGGACTCATTTTTTTTTATACTCAATAAGTACTGTATATATACTCGAGTATAAGCAGAGTTTTTCAGCACATTTTTTGGTGCTGAAAGTTCCCCCCTCGGCTTATACTTGAGTCAAGCACTTTTCTGCAGCAGAGAATGACATTTTCCAACCCGACTTTGGGGCCTCGTATCTCGGGGCCACTTGGCTGCAGCTAGGGGGCATCTAGGCTTAACTACCAAGTTTGAAGCTTGGGGGACCTATGGCTTCAAATGGGCACAGTGAGGCATGCAAATGGGCACAGTGAGACTGCAAATGGGCATTGTTGACCCTTTTTTACACTTACAGTAGCTGTGCATTTCTCACCCAAGGCTTATACATGAGTCAATACGTTTTCCCATTTTTTTGTGGTAAAATTAGGTGCCTCAACTTATATTCGGGTTGGCCTATATTCGAGTATACACGGAACATAATTTTTTTTTTTGTCTGGTGAATTACAACAAACCTGAATAATCAGCATGGCGGATCAAAAGCACTTGCATGACTCCTGCTCTGCCAGACACCCAAGATGTCTGCTTTCTTACCCTGCTCACAGCCGTTCAAGCCAGGTTTTCTTCCATCTGGGCACTGGCTGCATTTCAAACCAGAAATGCCCGTCTTACAGGAGCAAAGACCTGTCATCTGCTCGCAGTCATCACGCACCGCTCCAACTGGATCACAATTGCATGCTGTAAAAGAAAAATAGTAGTGTAAAATATAATTGTACCCATAGGTGCAAGTCAACAGAGCTGCTGAATGGTAATTTACTTGAATGATCATGAAAAAAACATGCACGCTCTTATGATCTGAGCATACATGTTTCTACAGTACAGACCCCCTGGCACCAGCCTTATCTTAGTGGAATGACAGCAGTTAGCTGGCAACATCCATTCCAACCCCCACACTACTGAGATAGGTCAACCAGAGTGTGTCAGATGCCTGATAAAATAACAATAATTATATATTACTAGCTACCTTAAGATCAAGACAATATTCAATATATAAAATCCATATATTATTCAGGCTGTAGAATGAGCTCATGTCTGTGCACCTTCCTTATTGATACACAAAGTTGATTTGAAGAACCCAGCTGCAGCACTACTCCCTTTTTTCCTGCAGATCGAGTGATTCCCCACCTACCTGGCTCAGCTGTGTCTGTCAAGCTGCTACGCTGACAGACTCTTGGCTTGGATTGTATAACTGACAACCGGCTGCCTGTGGGGCAGACATGACCAACTAGACTCTCGCGGACAGTGCAGAGAAAAGCACTCGCGGCTGCATCCTGTCTTTTACACTTCATTGTTTTATTGCAGTGTTCTAAAAAGGTGCAACAGGATCTGAAGGGACAACTTTGATATGATGTAACGAGGGACCTGCTGGGGTCCTCTAATAATGATATTGCCGGCATCTAAGTGTTGGTGAGAGATGCCATACAGCCATCCATCAAGCCTCTGCAGCCTGGCTCTTCATTGCGTAATTTAGTCTCATGCCTTCAGCTCTATACGCTTGAATCAATCCTTGCCTCAGGCTTTCACAATCCAACGGGACTCATGGATTCAGGACAACTGTTCCAAAATGTTAAGACTGTGTCTAAAAACTGCTGTTACAGTGAAACTTAAACACAATGTATCTCAATGTATCTTGCCTATGGAAATGGATCATTAGCTATATAATACTGGTTAGCTGCGCCGTTTTACTATCAAAAGAATATCATATACAATCTGATTATTGCAGAGCTTCTCTGAAGTAATCAGTGGAAGCAAGACACAGAAAGTACTTTACTTACATAAGATATTCACATACAAATCTTCAGGTAATCATTAGACGTAATGAGGTTACATAGAAAAATTACAATATGGCTTTAGTAGTGCTGCTGGCTTAAGACTAGCCAAGAAGCCCTGAAGGCTATTTAATAATGCAAGTAAACCTAGACTCTGTCACAGCACACAGGAATGCCTCGTGCTTTTTTAGAGTCCCTTTTTCATCTTGGTTGCCAAACTTCACTTCAGCCAAAACTTTTCTGGTTCGAAGAGGTTGGGGAAGAAATAGAATTTCTTTCAGATTTTCATTACTGTCGGTGTCCCAATTTGGGAGACTTTCACACATTTTCTTTACCTAGAAACCATGAAAAGAAACTATGGCAACAGGGGTACCTAGGTAAGGTATATGTGTGTATATATAGCAATGATGATTCCCTTCTCCATTGTGCAAAATAATGGGATTGTTGTAGTTACCATAAAATCCATTTATTTTTAGTTTGTTAAAGGACACAAAATTGTGTTATTCTCAGGTGGCTGGGTTATATTGCCACCTACAGGAGGTTTTGGCTTTTGGTCAGCCAGGTATAAAACCTCCCACTCCCATCAAGTAGTTGACTGAGGAGAGACACTGCAGGCTGCCTCAAAACTGTTTGTGGACCGTAAGGCTCCATTTACATCTGAGCCTATCGATTTATTGGCATTTTTTTAAAGCTTTTTTACAGCTTTTTACAAGCTTTTTTAAAGCATTTTAGTGTATTACAAGCGTTTTACAGCTTCAGGCATTTTTGTTTAGCCAATAGAAAGCACTAGGGGGAGGAGAGGGAGAGGAAATCAGGGGTGGCGAGCTGCTATTTCAGAGTTTTACTGCTCAAGTCAGGCATAATCTGCCAAAAAGAAGCTTGTGTACTTTTTTTAAGCTTCAGGTGTTTTGCTTCAGACAACAGAGTGCTCATATATGAACAGAGGCCATTTATATGAATGGAAGTTTGCTTGTTGTGCGTTTCGGAGCTTCAGAGCTGAGTGTTTTACAAGCTGAAAATAACTCAGGTGTGAACGGGGCCTAAGTTAGAGAGACTAGATAAAGTGGGACTGCTACCCTTGTGTTTCTGACATGTTGCTTTGCTCAATCGAGGCAACTTAAATTATGAAACCAAGAAAAATCCTTAGGCCCTCAAAAACCAGCTCCTAAGAGAAGGAGAGGTAAGTGGCCGGAAGTGTTTGTGGGATTTACTTACTAAAATGTGACAGTGAAAAATCTGGTGCAGCTGTGCATTGTAGCCAATCAGTTTCTAACTTCAACTTGTTCAATAGAGCTTTGACTTAAAAAAAAAAAAAAACCTGGAAGCTGATTGGTTTCTATGCAGAGCTGCACCAGATTTGCACTCTCCAGTTTTAGTAAATCAACCCCTCTGTGACTGTAGGCAGCAGCAAGGACTTATTGATAAAAAAAATACTTGTGTCCCTTGCAAATGGGAGAATGGCAGGAAGTTCCCAATGCTCAGCCACATTATAAAAGAGTTCTTAGAGGCTTACCTGCTCCTAGAGAGCACTCTGCGAATAACAAAGCACAAGGGTCTAAAAAGTGCCACAAGCAGGGCCCAGTAGCCAAATGTCATATTTCAGGTTAACTCGTCTGTGGGCAACCTGAAAAGTGAGTCTAAAAAAAACTGGGTCACATCAGAGGCTATGCAATGGTTATGGATCTGTGGTCAACAAAGTACACAAAGGTCTAGAAAGCGCAAAGAGTGGAGTTCAGTAAGTCTTGATGAAGGAAAACAGTCAATTAGAAAAATTAAAATGAATAATAAAAGTGAGTTCATATTTCTCAGTAGAGAAAAAGCATCCATCCTCCTAGGACACTAGCAATAATCTGAAGCATGATGGAAGTGGGAGGGGTTATAAGTGGCAGGGTAATGGCTTTTATGTTGCGAAAGTCCAATTCGTCCAGTAGGTGGAAGTATAATGTAATTGTCTCTGAATAACGGAATCCTGTGTCCCTTAGGCAGGCCATACACAGTTTGAATCTCGGCCGGTTCAGCAGTAACTGGTCAAGTTTCGAACCATGTATGGGCAGGATGAATGTACCAAGTTGATCGGTCGATCAATTTGGGTACAATCAGCATGCCGGGTTTTACCTGCGATTATCACTAGCGGCTGCTATAGCCATTAGCAAAAATCACTGTCTTCTCCCGGTGGGGGAAGCTGTCCCTACCGGGAGAAGACAGTGATTTTATGCTAATGGCTATAGCAGCAGCTATAGCTGTCCCGGCAGGAGGGATTCCCGCATCAACGCTGTGTGTGTTAATGGGGGAATCATGTGAATTTCTTTCCTGCAACCCAAGGGTGCAAGAAATAAATTGGCTCCATGTATGGCCAGCCTTACTGAATTATAATTGAAAATAGTTTTGATTGTTCTCTGTGTCCCCATTACAGAGATACTACTTCATATTCCCATCGCACACATTCCTGGATAAGCTCTCGAGTTTGGGTGCTGTAGCAACAACCAGCTGGATACTGGTTCAAGTCACGGTGAAGATATTGGCCAGCACACCATGGAATGACATAGCGTCCAAACGGGTGAATTATTGCATGATCACAACACAAGGAGAGTGCAACGTTTTGGAGTCACGCAGGACCCCTTCGTCAGGCATGTGATGACGAGGGGGCCTGCGTGACTCTGAAAAGTTGCACTCTCCTTGTGTTGTGATCGTGCAATAAATCATTTGTTTGGATGCGATCTATGTTGTTCCATGGTGTGCTGGCAAATATCTTCACCGTGACTTGAACCAGTATCCAGCTGGTTGTTGCTACAGCACCCAAAACTATTTGCTGTAACTGATTATTAAGTGTGAGCTGGAATTTGACTTCAATTTGTTACTGTATCTATATCTGCTAATGCATGACTGAAATGCTGCTGTCTGCTGTGCCTCCTATTCGTATTGCTCCAGAGTTGTGTCTCACTATTACAGAGGTGTGTTACTGGCCCGATCACCAGGTGAAAGCAGAGGGGAAAAAGCCAAAGAAAAGAAAACTGATGCTGCTACCACATCTAATGATTGGTAAGCTGTAATATAATCTTTTTTTTTTTTTTTTTGAAGTTCTCGTTAGACTATGTTGCCTTCCAATGTTTATTTGTATATATATTGTACCATCATCCCAAATTGTTATGAAAGAAAAATATATTTGGAGATACGGGACTATCAAGGGTACATAATCACAGAAAAATTCATATATGATAAAAATAGTATTTTATTAACACACAAAGAATAAAAGGAAATATGTTTAAATGACTTCGTATACAACAGTACAAAATATCAAAGTTCAGGGGTTCATGCATACAGTCCCTAATGGAACTAAACATATTAATATACTAGAGACACGTAAGTCAAAGTACTTGTCCATTTGTTCTCGACATGTTTCGCCAGAATGGCTTCCTGAGGAGACAAGGATAAAGTACGAATGAAAAGTGAGAAAGATCTATGAGGATGTTTTCTTGTTTCTAAGGTATGCATATAAAGAAAAAATGAATAAATTTATTATGTAAAGACACAATTATATATTTACAGTGATGCTGTATAGGTATATAAGTGTAAATGCTATGTGCAAGAGAGAATTCTCCCTAGTATATGCCCGACCTCTTACCTCCAAATTAAGAGAGTCTACATACTCCCAAGGACATCAGACATGAAGGATTATGGCAGATCCGCGGCAAGGTGTCCTACCCAGGACTTCCACAGGGGGCATATACCTCGGGCCTTCTGGGTATATGCCCCCTGTGGAAGTCCTGGGTAGGACACCTTGCCGCGGATCTGCCAAAATATAAATATGTAAATATATAATTGTGTCTTTACATAATAAATTTATTCATTTTTTCTTTATATGCATACCTTAGAAACAAGAAAACATCCTCATAGATCTTTCTCACTTTTCATTCGTACTTTATCCTTGTCTCCTGAGGAAGCCATTCTGGCGAAACATGTCGAGAACAAATGGACAAGTACTTTGACTTACGTGTCTCTAGTATATTAATATGTTTAGTTCCATTAGGGACTGTATGCATGAACCCCTGAACTTTGATATTTTGTACTGTTGTATACGAAGTCATTTAAACATATTTCCTTTTATTCTTTGTGTGTTAATAAAATACTATTTTTATCATATATGAATTTTTCTGTGATTATGTACCCTTGATAGTCCCGTATCTCCAAATATATTTTTCTGTAATATAATCTTACCAAACATAAAACATTTTTGGTTTTGGGTTTAATACCTAAGCTCAAAAACCTATGATAAAAACATTTAGACTTTGAATATTAATATATGTAAAAAAAAAAAAAAAAGCAATGAGCTGTAACCAACAGCAGCCAGAAATATTTCCTTAGTCTGGCTGTGGTTGCCTTTTCAGTTAAACATCTTGAACAAAACACTCACGGGTACAGCCGCTCTTCTTATCTGTTACAATGCCTCGGAAGTTCCAGAAACCAGGCTCACACCGGTCACACTTCAGTCCCCCTACTCCGGGTTTACAAGAACACTGGCCAGTGGTGGGATCGCAAGTACCCCCGTAGGAGCCATGCTGGTTACACTGGCAGCTGCCTGTACAAAGCAAAATGAAAGAATGTTATTGACTGATAAGGCAATCATGTCATTTTAATTATCCGTTTTACTGCCAAAGTGAACATCCAGCTGGCAACCAAAGGTTAGCGGACACAAAGTTATGCTCTATGTAGAGAGACATTAAATCTTTTAAGTAGCTCCATATGGCCTATTCTGTCATCAGCATTTTACTGAGTGTTGCTTGTCGAGGGACAGTGACAAGAGGTCACGGCTCCCTCCAGTGTAAAGGTTCCTATGACAGCATTTCTCATGCTGTGTTTAACCTTGTGGAGATCTATTGTCTTCTCACTGCACGGGAAATGCAACGCTCTTCCAACAAATGTAGACAAGTACAGACCCCACGGCAGTTTTACAAAACACCTAGTTGTATTAAAGGGAAGACTATTTTGACTATACCGGTCACTCTTATGGATATAAAGAGCTCATTTGGTCTAAAAAGAAAGGTTTTGTTAAAATTTCCTGTGAGGTTAAAAAATATAAACAATTATCTTGTAATAGCAGAGCCCAATGCCCGACACCTTTTAAAGCAAATTTGTGCTTTGCCTGTGGAGGGCAAAGGGATAGGTTCACTTTAACGCCCTTGCCAGAAGAAGTACTTTCTGGTATGGAGAAGCAGTGTCACATAAGGGAGAGAGTCCTCAGACCCATGTAGGTAACAATAGGAAAAACTCAGAGCTTGTATGAGTGGCTGATCAGATGTTCCAAGTAAACATAGGTAAGATATGTGCAGCTGTGGAGGAAAGCATTATGCTCTGTACACACGATCGGACATTCCGACAACAAAATCCATGGATTTTTTCCGACGGATGTTGGCTCAAACATGTCGGAAATTCCGATGGAAAATGTCCGATGGAGCCTACACACGGTCGGAATTTCCGACAAAAAGCTCCCATCGAACATTTTCCGTCGGAAAATCTGACCGTGTGTACAGGGCATAATGCCTTGTACACACGGACGGAATTTCCGACGGAAAAAGTCCAATCGGATTATGTTATCGGCAAATCGGATCATGTGTGGGCTCTATCGAACTTTATCCGTTGGAATTTCCGACGGAAAAAGTTTGAGAGCTGGATCTAAAATTTGCCGACAACAAAATCGCATGTCGAGAATTCCGACGCACAAAGTACCACGCATGCTCAGAAAAAATTTGGAGACGAAAGCTATTGGCTACTGGCCTCTACGTAGTCCCGTCGTACGTTTTATTCGTCACCTCGTTCCGAATTATCAAATTTTCCGACAACTTTGTGCGAGCGTGTGTATGCAAGACAAGTTTCGGCCAAAATCCGGTGTCCGACCATGTGTACAAGGCATTAGAATGAATAAAGCTACTTTAGCTATCAATAGTGTTTTGTGGAGCAGTTGTTTAGCGATGGAGACACCAAAGCCTTCCGGTCACCCAAACTCCATACCAGTTGGACCAAACCTATACCCAACCCAAAAATGTTTGCCATCTATCCTTTTTTGGTCCTGAAAATAAAGGTAATCTGAAAATCCATTGGAAAGTGTTTTATGTAGTGATAAAAGGAAACTGCAATTTTCACACTTTTGTGTATTTGGTATTTATGATAATAATTCACAAACAGACTTGCGGGTGCAGCCGCTAATGGCTGCATGCCAACCAACGCAATCTATACCATAATAGAAACATCGAAAATACTAATCTGCAAATTTTATTGAATACCAGATTGTGTGTTAAATGATCTGGAAAAGGTTTTGTTCTGTGACACACCGATTTTCAATTAATTAGTATGGGACACAAGGGTTCACAGCCTTATAATGGGGAAGAAAAGAAATAGGAAAATCATAGTCCTGATTTCTAGACAGGAAGTATACTATTGGAACATATTGAGCAATATGACTGCCCATATGTACACGCATAATTAAAATCTATAAGAATTCCCTTTTAGGGTGTGTATTTCTAAAATAGGAAAAAGAAGTACACGTTTCTTTTAAATACCAAGCAGGTAAAAAGAAGCTAGAAACCCCATGAGGGTAATAAATTGGGCCTCCTCCTCCTCCTGTTTATGTTTACTTAATCTGGTTATTTATCACAGCGTGCAGTACGGCCAAAGAACTAATATTTTCCTAAGAGCAGACAATAATCTGCCAGCCATGCCGTGAAATGTCATCTCCTACAAGCAAAACTATGACTTATTTAACTGTTGTGCCATCTGAGTCTGCTGAGCACCAACTGTCGGAACACTTCGCTCTCTTAAGGAAAGGGTTAACGAGTCAAAGCGTACAATGACGACACAGTGAGCAATATGTTACTGTGTATTTTTCTGCATTCAAGCCACTGCTATTAATAACAGCGCACAGTAACACAGCAGGTGACAACACGGGTCCTGGAACAGCTGGCACAGAATGCAGTCGTTCCCATCTGTAGAGGTGTGGAGACGGTAAAAAAAAAAAAGAGACAAGATGGATCTCTAAGATTCTGTTCGACTTTGGGGATGAGCGGATTAATCTTTGGCTGCCAGGTGGAAACAAGATATAAAAAGGAAGTATCTTTTTTTCTCAGCCCCCCCCCCAGCCAGCCAGCACTGGCACAGCAGAACATCCAAGGAGGAGAGTAAGGGGACAGCAAGGACAGCAGTTGTCTAAGGACGGTCTAACAGGTGCTGTGTAAAAGAGAGGTTTGTGATGAGAAGAAATGTATTTGGTTTTCTATCGACTTCCCCTTGGAAGGAACACATCTAAACAGATAATTCTAACTAGCAAGTCCATCTGTGACTTCAGCACAAAGACAAATCAGCCCACTCCGGTGGGGGAGTGACTGTACTAGCGCTATTTAAAAGCCGAGAACAAATAAGTGACGTTTGAAAAGAAAAAAAAACGTTGCTGTTTTTTTATTTTTCCTTTAAAGTTTACGTTTTGAACTAAAGCATTTTTAGTATACAAAAGATCAAGTGTTTTTGTTTCTCTTTTGTGTAAATTTTGAAGCCCAACTCCATTCTGACAAATTTATTAACGTAATACAAAGTAATAAGAGGATTCAGAAAAATACATTTAGCTTATGTTGCTTTTCATTTTCCCGACATGTGTGATTATGCACTGCTTCTGCAACAGCTTTTTGTGCACAGGCTCAGTGACAGACCACCCACAGTATATTAGAAAAAAGTAAGGGGTCACATGGTGTACAGACTTGTCTGCAGATTACAACCAAATGTAAAGGAGACAAATGAAGAAAGCAACAGTATTTGCGAGAAAAATTTAGTCTTATGCCGTGTACACACGGACGGAAATGCCACCAGCAAAACTCAGATGAGAGCTTTTTGTTGGAAAATGCGACCGCGTGTATGCTCCATCAGTCTTTTGCTGGCGGAATTCCAGACAGCAAAAGAGCATGTTCTCTATTTTTCGGTCGAGAAAAGTTCCTATCCAAAAATGTGATAGTCTGTATGCAATTCGGACACGCAAAAAAATCACGCTTGCTCGGAAACAATTCGACGCATGCTCGGAAGCATTGAACTTAATTTTCTCAGCTCATCGTAGTGTTGTACGTCACCGGATTCTTGACGGTCGAAAGTTCAGAGAACTTTTGTGTGCAAAACCATCCAAGATTTTTGGGACGGAAATTCCGCTCATGTGTACGTGGCATTACATTACATTTTGTAATACATTTTCAACACAAATCCAAATAAACATTCACTAAATTCAGCTAAATAAAGTCTTATGCCCCATACACACGATCGGATTTTCCGCCAACAAATGTTGGATGTGAGCTTGTTGGCTGAAAGTCCAACTGAGTGTATGCTCCATCAAACATTTGTTGTCTGACTTTCTGCCAACAAATGTTTGATGGCAGGTTCTCAAATTTTAGATCGTGTGTACACAAGTCCGACGCACAAAAGTTGACGCATGCTCAGAATCAAGCAGAAGGAGCCGCACTGGCTATTGAACTGCCTTTTTCTCGGCTCGGCGTATGTCTTGTACGTCACCACGTTCCCAATTGTTGGCCAACATTTGTGTGATCGTGTGTATGCAAGACAAGTTGGAGCCAACATCCTTCAAACAAAAACCCACTGTTTTGTTGTCGGAAAGTCCGATCGTGTGTATAGGGCATTACAGTTTGTTTTCTTTAGTAAGTAGCCACAGCCTGGGTAGAAAAGCCTGTGTTGTGCCTGCATGCAGCAGAGAAGAACGCTTTTTCTCTTTGTAGAAACAATGGCTTCTCTTGTCCAAACACCCCCCCCCCCCCCCCAGCGAGTTAGAGGTAGATCTTTCCAATTAGCCAGGAGCCTGAAGGCCCGTACACACCGAATATCGGGGAACATCGGCTGGTACAATAAAAACCGGTCCACAGTCAGCCCATGTGTATGCTAGCTGGTCTGACAGAGGCCTGCCGTTTGGCTGGCTTCTGTCCTGCGAGCATGCTGGAAAATTAGCAGCCAACCAGCTCCCAATCAGCGCTCTCAGCCAATGGCGGGGCAGGTTGCTATACTAACGTCAGACTGTTAGTACAGTGGGTCTGACTGGAGCTGTCAGTTTGTTTTCGTTCAACCCAAAAACTAGTAGTGTGTAACAGGCTTGAGGTCTGCCGAATACAGGGATTCAAGCTCGGACTCAACGAACTGTAAGATTCTGAACACCTTTAGTCTTGATGCATCAGGAATTTAACAGGTTTAAACTGAAGGTTAGATCGGGCTTTTTAAAAATGTGTTTGCCCTTAGAACTGTACACTTATCCATAGGTCAATGTTAAAGTGTTGAAATTGTGCATGTTATTTCAAGGACACTCCTATGCAATCACTGAAGTGAATATCTATAGGCACTTCTGTGTAACAAAAGGCAAATATGAAGCATCCCATTGGATATAACATACACCTAAAACCTGTATTTCTTACACTAAAAGAAAAGATCCCTTCATCTATAACTCCTTCCATACAGGAGGCAAGGCTTGATCATTTCCCATACTGCATTAAGAAGACAAGTCTTTACAGACCTAAGAGAACAAGTTTGGTAGGACATACAGTTGTGCTCATAAGTTTACATACCCTGGCAGAATTTATGATTTCTTGGCCATTTTTAAGAGAATATGAATGATAACTTTAAAAAGAGTAAACACAGTTGATTGATAATAAATGGCTTCAGCCAAACACTAACCCTGAGTGAAAAAAAAAGTTTTTGTGTTTTCATTCATATTCTCTGGAAAAATGGCCAAGAAATCATAAATTCTGCCTGGGTATGTAAACTTATGAGTACAACTGTACATACACAACAGTTATTATATCATTTTACTGTGTTAAATTAGCAAAATAGTAAAAACACAACAAAAAAGATAAATTCATACTTTAAAAGGTGCTAGTGCATATTTAAAACACCATAGGTGATTTAATATATGGGAGAAAATACATTATAACAGGGGTCTCAAACTGGCGGCCCTCCAACTGTGGCGAAACTACAAGTCCCATGAGGCATTGCAAGACTGACAGTTACAAGCATGACTCCCACAGGCAGAGGCATGATGGGACTTGAAGTTTCACAACAGCTGGAGGGCCGCCAGTTTGAGACCCCTGCATTATAACCTTCCTCCTTCCAAGTTTTATAAAAGTGTACCAAAATCATTTAAAGCCTTGTTGGCTGAGGTTCCCTTTTCCTTCTTAAGTTTTTCTAAGGATAAGGTTGCCTGCATACACCAGGCTCACGAAACGACGTGAACAGAGGCATAGTCAGCATTACAGTAGATGTACAGTACATGCCCCCTAGCATGTGATAGGGATGGACGTCTAAGGAGGTGCCTTCTTTATTATAACACTGGAAAACACTACAGTCTTTCTTCTTATAAACTCTGCACATTTTTTTGTATACATGCTTTTGCACATCTCACCATAGGCACATATTGTGTACACATTATATGTTTTAGGATTGCTAGCATTGAATTAACCAGGTTCTGTGTAGGACGCAACATAAAACATATTCTGTAATTTCATTATGAAGGTGCATTTAATGTTTGTCACCGCAGTAAAACATGCTGATAAAATGTGTAATGTATAGCTGATAGGGGAAAAAAATCATTAACAATGGTTCTTTGAGTACAAGTCCTATTTTGAAAAGTGAACACAAGAGCATCTTACTTGGGCATCCGGCCAGACCCACACCAAGGGCAGCAGTGACATTGTCGGGACAACATCCATACACCGTATGACTGCAATGTGGGACCACGGGAGGGGAGCTGGTGGAAGCAGCTGTCAAAAAGAAAAAAAAAGAAAAAATTGGTATAAGGGCATTGAGGTTGAAAGCACCACAGGAGTTGCATTTCCTTGCAGTAATCCTCTCTCAAGGCTCATTTCACTCTCCGTGGCAGATCGATGTGACAGAACTCAGAATACTTGGCATAACACATGGCAATGTAAAAGCCTAGTACACAAAGCACATTTTTCACATTAAAATGATGGAGCTGCTACTATTTCACTAAATCAAAACTGCCCTTCGAGATACAAAAGGTACTCAGCTGTTACAAAGGAAGGAGAAATTTTATTTTACAGAAAATGGAAACCAGAGACAAAAAGAAATATATTACAGGAGTTAAAACGGAGAATGTGTAGCAAACTCTTCAGTAAAACAGTGATTTGGATTCATTGTACAGATTACAAACATGTACGGTCAAAGGAAGTCATTCTTTAAGGGGAACCAACAGGAAAGAATCAGTTACAACCTCCAGGAACGTGTGTTATTACAGAGGTGAGATGTTCCTCACGTAAGTTGGTCTCACTTTCACAGTAAATCAATAAAACTATCATTCAATAAAAACCTGTCACAAACTTATGCAATTTTAATAAATCCTTTAATGATATAGCAAAGGTTGTCATCAATGAAAACCTTATATCTAAATTATCAGCAAATCCAGAGACATGGGGATCTGAATTTATATTCAAATCTCAAGATCCTCAGCCAGCCCACATCCTGGACCTCTTTATTGGTCAGCAATTCTGCCCATCACATTTGTAAACCAATGGTAAGGTGAAAAGGGAGAGTCTAATCATGGCTTTTAACGGAAACATTGAGGTTCACATATAAATACAGCTGCTCATATCTTTTGGGTCTGCTGATTATTTCGATATATGATTATCCTGGAAGGTAACGTCTGCTTCTGCATTTTTTCCATCTTCACTGGGAATTGGCAAGGTTTGGAAGAAATCTATTATGGGAAAGTACATATTTTGCCATTGTTCACCACATTCTACACTAGCATTAAAGAGAACTAGTCTTAGCTCAGCTTAGGTAGCTATGGCTTCTCCTGGATGTCCAGTCATTTGCACTGGTTGTGCCAACATACTGCACTGGAAGTTGTTCTGCAGCCTGCACAGTGTGAACAAGCCCTTAAAGAAAGACTACCTCTTGTCCATTTAGCCAATTTGTGGACTACTTTTCATAAGATGTTAGTTATTCCAGTCACATTCACCTAATTGCTAATAGCCATGTCACTGGTTCATTGTGAATAATGAACCAGTGTTTTTACGAATGCATGTGGTTATACGTGGTTATACAAACCCTTCTGAAAAAAAAAGATAACAATAAAACAGAATATTGACTACTATAAATGAATGACATGCATCCGGACATACGTCTTCCTGGAGATGCTATGTTTCTTATTTACATATGCACAAAGGCTTTGTAGGATGCTAAATCGGTAAAGAAAAAAAGGTTGATGTGTTATACAGTAAAGATCACCCACATATGATCGTTAAACATCAATACAGCCAGATTTGTTCTTTTCTCTTGCAGATATCCTGTAGTATGAAAATGGAGGAAAATAACTCTGCAGGTCATATCAGCCTTAAAAGTGACATTTGGTTGGAGGCTTTGGACCACAAATCTACTTTCTCTGCCAACACTTTTAAGAGGTACCACCTTTATTCTCCACTCTGTTATCAATGCAGCAAGCAATGCTGCAAATGCCACAGGTTTTATAAACATAAAACGAGGCACTTGGCAAACATACACACCCGCCAAGCCCTTCCCCCATAACTGAGACTTAAGAATTTAAGATGTTTGCCAAGCCTTTCCTTTGTACTGCATCACATCAAAGTTATGAGAACGGCAACATCTGAGAGCGTATGATACTAAAGGCTCAGTCATTTGGATGCCTCTACCACATAGAAAAACAGGTTGGATGGGACACACATTGCATGCCAAATATTTTAAAAAGAGAACCTGTCACAACTGGGCTCATACAACATTTTAGTCTTAATTTATTAGAACTGTGTGGACATTTTTATGCGAGTCTTTACCTGAAGTTTATTTAGGCTTAATTATTTTACCTGACATTTCGGCTTAGTGATATTATTCACATATTTTACTACCCTTATTAGAATCCCTGAAACATGTTAGTTTTTTTGGATATTCTCAATAAATGTACAATTTTTTTTCGGGGTCTACTCTGGGTCTACTCATTTGTATGGGATATCAACATTGCCCCACCTAATACAGTACAGCAATCATGTCCCTGTGCGCTGTCTGCAGACTACACTGAATTTAAACTAACCAGGCTGGTAAAAACCAAACAAAACCACTGCTTGTGATTAGAGAATAAAGGAGCAGCAACATATTCATTAAATCATTCCTGGGGCTCTGCTTCTGTAAGCAAGTTCTGTGCAAGCAATAGTGTTGGTGAGCTCCTGCAGCCTCCCTGCAGTCACTTCATGCCTACATATGCACTCCAACAATGGCAGGGCTAGATTCCTGATGGTGACAACAGAGGAACATGCCAGTGCAATGAGCATTAGCATAGCTGCTTGTATTCTCCACCAAGTGATAAATGACAACAAAGGAGCATAACTGAGAAGCAAAGACGCGTTGTCACCTTCTACATGCGATTGCCTGAACAAGGACGTTGATGGTAGGATTTCAAAGAGTTATATTAACAAAAGCTAAAATGTAAAAATACTAATAATGAATTTTGAAATTACATTAAAAATTTTAAAAAGCTATGACTAAAAGCCATACTTCTCTTGTGGGTCACAGGAGTGCCCTTTTTTTTGCATTCCTGTGACCCAGATTCAGCCAACAGCTGACAATAATGTCGAGATCTGCCCACATGCCTGACCACCAGCTGACTTAGCCTCTCAGTGGGCAGCTGAAATCCTGCCCCTAGCACAGCACCGAGCTTCAGTAATCACTGGAGGGGCAGAATTTACAGTCTCCACTCTGTACTCAAAGCGAACCCTAGAGTGATCAGTTGTCTATAGTCACTCAGTTCTCGGTGTAGAGCCGGCAGTGGACAGCAGCAGCATTGGATCGATGCTGCATCTACATAGGTATGTATGTGTGCTTTTTTTTGTATCCCATACTTTTCTTTTAATAAGAGATTTTAGTGATTGGGTTTGGATATACTTCAAATGAAAGAAATCTAGTGCATGTTTGAGATTGATATAGCAGGTCTCAGACTGAAACACCTGGAATGTCATATTCATAGTAAGCAATGCTGACATCATATGACAGCAGACTTGTGTAGAGCAGCTCACATACTATTGGCAGGTGTCTCATAGGGAATTTATACCTAAGCCTATGGATATTTATTGAAGCACAGAGCTCCAGAAGATTTATGGTGTCTCCATAATATTATGCTTTCTAGCTTGTTTCTGTGAGAGAGTGTGACAGCGAGTATATGCAGCTAAATGATATAGCTCTAGGGTAGAATCCTTGCTCCAGCAGCCTTAGAAAACCATAGGGAGAACCTTGTATACATTTATTGATGGAGTTTAATTTGTGTTTTATATCCAACACACTTCCTGGCAATAATTCTGTATTAATATACTGTACTAGGCATTTTCCTAAAATTTTAGGAAGCTCTAGGCCACATGTTATTGTAAAAGATTGTGCTTTGCTGGAGCTTGCCAGAGTTGGCCTACCACCTTGTATTCATGTACATGAAGTTTAAAGGCCATCTCTGGTAAATATCTCCCCACTACTTTTCATAGAAATCCTTCTGTGAAGTCAGGGTGATGTGATAGCCTAGTGCCCCGATCTTCAGCTTCTAGCAGCATAGGCAGGAGCCTACAGGGCATGCTACATGACACTGGTGCTCCCTGCAGAGCTAGATGGGGGAAATTGAGGAGAACCATCACCCAGCGCACAACTGACGACTATTTGTGTCTGGTCTCTCCAACAAGAATTGCTGGGCGGCATTCGTTGAAGAATTAAAAGGAGCCAGTGGCTGCAGGTGTCTGAACAATAAAGCCAAGGAGCCTGCTTCAATTTTGTTTTTCTGCCAGAACAACTGCTTTAGGGTCTGTGTTGATGGGCTTTGTGCTTGAGTTTGAGACGCTTTTGAGATCATTCAAAATTCACTGAAAAGGTTGCATTTGACATGCTGTTGCCCTCCTTCTGACCAACATTTGACTTGGTTTAAGTGTTTTTTGCAATCCTATGAACCGGTAAGGGAATGCAAAACCAACTCGACAAGAGCAAACTGCTGTAAACTCCAGGCATAAACAAAGGGATAAAGGTGGTTGGAAGCGATGCCCCAGGAAATATTTTTTATTTTTATCATAATGCGACTCCTCTATATGCCATGCTTCCTTGGGTATCAATGATATCTCTCCTGCCAATGGTATCAGCTGCCCCTTGGGTGACTCCAAAGAAAAAGGGATACCTAATCTCCAGAACCTGTGTCACTGTGGTAGCCTCAAATAAAAAAGGAAAGATCTGGGCATCATATGGGCTCTATCATCATACGATGGTCCTAAATTAAAAATACATTTTTCACTCTCAGGAATTATACTTATAAGTCAGTCAGCTCTCTAACTCACAAGAGATCATTAACTACATGAGCCTCTTCATAATTAAATAGACAAGCGTGATAATTCCTACAGGATGCTTACTGGTTAAATGCCATCCTCAAGGCACTCAATTATTATCTAAAGTGACCCGCCTTTCTAATGCTACTAAAATCTTAAATTGTGAGTTCTAACTTGCATATTTAGCATACTGTACAAGACAAAATGTATATATAAAAAAAAAATCTTGAAGGTTTTTAGTTTTAAAAAAAAAGTTAAGATTTGACTTGTATGAAATTAATTCTTGTTCTGTAGTAATGTGTTTCCATTAATACGAACAGCTCGGCTGGTGCCAGAGGTTATAGCTGGCTGATAATTTTGACCTAGCAAATTATTGGCACACAGTTACCAATTGACTGAGAACACATCATAAATTTTAATGAGCCAATCTCATTTAAACTGTATGTATCAAATATGTATAAAGTAGACATTATGCTAAAGCCACTTGATTTAATAAGACAATTGCCAAAGGGCAAAATTAGGGGTGTTCTGGTAAAATGGCTAATGAGTTGTCTTTAGCTGGGCACGGACAGGTAGATGTCTCCCAAAAAACAATAAACAACGGCTCTATAGTGCCAGGATCTGCTAGTGTTTCTTGTGTGGCTTGTCCATGAGATTGATGCACAACACACGACACTATTGTTTCTTTCTCAGCAATTTTTTATCTTCCTGCATCTAGGAAAAAGGAGTTTGCGTTGATGTTTAAAAAAAAACGTATTTCTATGTAAAGTTTGTAACTCTATATGTACATGAAGACAGCCATATATTGCATCTGAAGGCTCTGCTTCCTGCTCTAAAGACTTATACAATAGTTGTACGTTACTGTTTCTTCTCACAATACAAGTCTATGAAGTCAGTGGACTGAAAACCATACATGCGTTTTGTGGATAGCTTCCCAACATTTTCCTCTACATTAAACAACTAAAATAAATGAGCATATAAAATGTACAAAATCGTAGCAAAAACGACATTACAGTAAACACAGGAATTATAACCCCAAATATGTCCTCACAGTAAACACCCATACTTTCCTTTAAATTAACCAGAATGGTGTTCTAAGATTGACAGCACCCTTAACCCTGTGATTCTGACTCTGTCCTGCCTCCTGACACTGGTAATTCTTGGCCAATTTAACACAATTTTTTTTTTTTTTATTGCTTTAAAATACCTGTCCTCTTGGTCTGGCCTCATTTACACTTGCGGTTGGGGGGGCAGTAAAAACACTAATTTTAGATTTATCTCAGCAAAAATTACCCCCCCAGGCACCGCCGCGTACATGCAGCTTTGGATGACGTCTTTTATTTATGGATGTTTTTAAGTACTGGCTTTGCACTTTGTACTAAAAAGTTTAAACGAAATTTTACACTATATGGTTTTATTATCTTTTAGCTGTTTTTATGAGTGCATCGTGCATATACTTATAAACAGAAAGTGCAGCGCTGGATGGTGAAAAAAACTGTGAAATTACCAGTTGATAGAAAATAACCCAAAATAATTAGTGAAAATAATGAGTACTCAAACAAAGTTCATGTGTAAACTCAAAATTCATAGAGTCCAAAAAGTTCAAGTGAAGTGAAACAAATAAGTTCATAAACTTCTGTGAAATTAATCCAAGGTGTATGTGTTGATAGCAGTGTATCCCATCACCACAGAGGTCAAAGATGAACAAAAGGAGGGGGGGGGGAGGCTTACCAGAAAGCCAGTGACCGCCCTTATTCAGGGGGGTCGAACTAAGCTTTGGACGAACAGCCTTGGTGCTGTTGGGGATTACCAGCGTCCCGATGGATGTCCAGCAGCAACGAATCTCCAGCAGCAACGAATCCTCCAATGTGGCAGCTTCTCCCAGATGGTCCTCATATATCACTGTGTGCCGTCCTCTGCCATGCTCAGTCTGTGTCCTGCTCAGTGCACTGAGCAGAACACAGACTGAGCATGGCAGAGGACGGCACACAGTGATATATGAGGACCATCTGGGAGAAGCTGCCACATTGGAGGATTCGTTGCTGCTGGAGATTCGTTGCTGCTGGACATCCATCGGGACGCTGGTAATCCCCAACAGCACCAAGGCTGTTCGTCCAAAGCTTAGTTCGACCCCCCTGAATAAGGGCGGTCACTGGCTTTCTGGTAAGCCTCCCCCCCCTCCTTTTGTTCATCTTTGACCTCTGTGGTGATGGGATACGCTGCTATCAACACATACACCTTGGATTAATTTCACAGAAGTTTATGAACTTATTTGTTTCACTTCACTTGAACTTTTTGGACTCTATGAATTTTGAGTTTACACATGAACTTTGTTTGAGTACTCATTATTTTCACTAATTATTTTGGGTTATTTTCTATCAACTGGTAATTTCACAGTTTTTTTCACCATCCAGCGCTGCACTTTCTGTTTATATGTATTCATTCTGTGCCCTATACCTGGGTTATTAGTGTTCAGCTGCAGGACTCACCTTCACGGTTTTTTGATTCATTTTTTTTCATCAACATATTTTGTCACTAATCATTTTTTCACCTAGCGCAATTTCTTTCTTTATATTTATATCGTGCATATACTGCCCCCCCCCCCCCCCCGAGAGTAGAGGATCTTAATATTACCGGACCTATTGAGTGAATGGATCCAGGGATCTCAGATCGAGCTTGTATTGCTGCTTCATTCTTTAGCAGCACGTTGATGCGTTGAGTGCGCAGTATCACTTTTGGTGGAAGATCGGCACAAGTATTGGTGTAAATCTTTGGATCTTTGTTAAAGGAAGTTCACACATATTTGGATGGGACTATGGTTTATTTTAATCACTATTTATCCTAGTGGACTTATGTATTATGCAAATTTTCATATGACATTTGGTTACAGTGGCTTGCAAAAGTATTCACCCTCTTGGCTTTTTATCTATTTAGGTTCAATGTTTTTTTTATCTGAATTATATCTAATGGATCAGAACACAATAGTCTAAGTTGGTGACGTAAAATTTTAATAAGTTTTACATAAAACTATTTTTCAGAAATAAAAAAAAATGATAATTGGCATGTGCGTATGTATTCACCCCCTTTGTTATGAAGCCCATAAAAAGCTCTGGTGCAACCAATTACATTCAGAAGTCACATAATTAGTGAAATGATGTCCACCTGTGTGCAATCTAAGTGTCACATGATCTGTCATTACATATACACACACCTTTTTGAAAGGCCCCAGAGGCTGCAACACCTAAACAAGAGGCACCACTAACCAAACACTGCCATGAAGACCAAGGAACTCTCCAAACAAGTAAGGGACAAAGTTGTTGAGAAGTACAAGTCAGGGTTAGATTATAAAAAAAATATCCAAATCTTTGATGATCCTTAGGAGCACCATCAAATCTATCATAACCAAATAGAAAGAACATGGCACAACAGCAAACCTGCCAAGAGACGGCCGCACACCAAAACTCATGGACCGGGCAAGGCGGGCATTAATCAGAGAGGCAGCACAGAGACCTAAGGTAACCCTGGAGGAGCAGCAGAGTTCCACAGCAGAGACTGGAGTATCTGTACATAGGACGACAATAAGCCGTACGCTTCATAGAGTTGGGCTTTATGGCAGAGTGGCCAGAAGAAAGCCATTACTTTCAGCAAAAAACAAAATGGCACGTTTTGAGTTTGTGAAAAGGCATGTGGGAGACTCCCCAAAATGTATGGAGGAAGGTGCTCTGGTCTGATGAGGCTAAAATTGAACTTTTTGGCCATCAAAGAAAATGCTATGTCTGGCGCAAACCCAACACATCACATCACCCAAAAAACACCATCCCCACAGTGAAACGTGATGGTGGCAGCATCATGCTGTGGGGATGTTATTCAGCAGTCGGGACTGGGAAACTCGTCAGAGTTGAGGGAAAGATGGATGGTGCTAAATACAGGGATATTCTAAAGCAAAACCTGTACCACGCTGTGTGCGATTTGAGGCTAGGATGGCGGTTCACCTTCCAGCAGGACAATGACCCCAAACACACTGCTAAAGCAACACTTGAGTGGTTTAAGGGGAAACAAGGGCCATACCTCAATCCAATAGAAAATCTGTGGTCAGACTTAAAGATTGGTGTTCACAAGCGCAAAGCATCCAACTTGAAGGATGTGGAGCAGTTTTGCAAGGAGGAATGGGCAAAACTCCCAGTGGTAAGATGTGGCAAGCTCATAGAGACTTATCCAAAGCGACTTGGAGCTGTGATAACCGAAAAAGGTGGCTCTGTATTGACTTTAGGGGGGTGAATAGTTATGCACATTGACTTTTTCTGTTATCTTGTCCTATTTGTTGTTTGCTTCACAAAAAAAAAAAGTCTTCAAAGTTGTGTGCATGTTCTGTAAATTAACCACTTGCCTACCGTAGGCCGTCATATGACGGCCTCCAGTTTGCGGGGGTATATCTGAATGATGCCTGTAGCTACAGACATCATTCAGATATTGCCGGTTTCAGCCGGCGATTCCCTGCACCATAAGAACGATCATAGCGGCTGTTCCGCCGCTTGATCGTTCTTATGGGCGGCGGGAGGGGACGCCCCTCCCGCCGCCCTCCGGTGCTTCTACCGGCTCACCGCTTCCATCGGTGAGTCGGACACAGGAACCGCCGGCCCCGGATGATCACTATAGAGATTTCCGGCGGACCAGATGGTCGCCGGAGTCTATATGATCGTTCGGAGGCCGGGCGCGATGTGATGACGTCACGCCCGGCTCTGCATTAGAATAACGGCTGGGAAGCGGTGATCGTTTTTTTTTTTTTTTTTTTTTTTTTTTTAATTTTTTTTAATTTTAGGCTTTCCAGCCTAGAGGTGAGATGTGGGGTCTTATTGACCCCATATCTCACTGTAAATAGGTCCGATCAGGTAATATTCCTATTACAAGGGATGTTTACATTCCTTGTAATAAGAATAAAAGTAATCAATTATTTTTTTTTTTTTAAACTGTCAAATTTAAAAAAATAAAAGTCAAATTAACAATAATAAAAAAAAAAAAAAATTTTTAAAGCGCCCCTGTCCCCGTGAGCTTGTACGCAGAAGTGAACGCATACGTAAGCCCCGCCCACATATGAAAACAGTGTTCAAACCACACATGTGAGGTATCGCCGCGAACAATAGAGCGAGAGCAATAATTCTAGCCCTAGACCTCCTCTGTAACTCAAAACATGTAACCAGTAAAAAATGTTAAAGCGTCGCCTATGGGGATTTTTAAATACCAAAGTTTGGCGCCATTCCACGAGCGCGTGCAATTTTGAAGCGTGACATGTTGGGTATCTATTTACTCGGCGTATCTTCATCTTTCACATTATGCAAAAAAAATTGGGCTAACTTTACTGTTTTGTTTTTTTTTAAGCATGAAATTGTTTTTTTTCTGAAAAAAACGTGTTCGAAAAATTGCTGCGCAAATACCGTGCGAGATTGTATTCTCTAGGGTCTTTGCTAAAAAAACATATATAATGTTTGGGGGTTCTATGTAATTTTCGAGCAAAAAAAATTATGAATTTTACATGTAGGAGAGAAATGTCAGAATTGGCCTGGTTGCGAAGTGGTTAAATGATGCAAATCCTCAAACAATTCAAGTTAATACCAGGTTGTGAGGCAACAGAACACAAAAAATGTCAAGGGGGGTGAATACTTTTGCAAGGCACTGTATGTTGACACATATCTTTTGATGACTGTGGGTTATTTATTATAGCAGCTCACTATTGTCCTCCTTTTTACATTTATTAATTCATTATTTATAATTCACATTTAGTCACCCTGCACATCTGCTGTAACAGGAAAGTGGAGGTAAGATTATGATATTGGACCTTATTAGCATAATGCCTGTCCGACTGTATATTTATGTTATGTCTATGACCTCAATTGGGCTTTGAATTACTAAAGAGAAAAGGGTGAGATGTGGAGGAGCAGATGACAAAAAAAGACAAGTAAAAAAGTAAGACTGAGAAAACAAAGAAAATGGATATAGTATCTAAAAATAAAGAACTGACATTACAGGGAACGACAGGGATGGACAAAGTAAAAGCTGCTTAAAAGGATTTACTGGCACAGGACAAGAACACAACCAGCACATCTATAAACAATTATATTTCTTTTTTGCTACCCGCCAAATACCAATGATTCTGTATGACCTTCGAGCAGAACTCTGTATTCCCCATCTAAACCTGCAAATATCATTAATACAATCCTGAATATTTGCAAGCTCATTCCCTGAAGATATTCGGCTATTGATTCTCCATTTAAATCACACATCCTTGTTGGTGTTAAATGGCCCAAGAAAACTTGGAGCCCAGGCCATCCTGAGATATTCTGCCTGTGAATTTAAATATTACATCTTATATTTAAAGCTGTTTCGGTCACATAAGCTTCTCAAATGCTTACCACAATTTGTCAGCTGTATGACAATAATCCAAATCCTGCAGCGAGTTCCATGCCAAGAGACCCTGCTCAGGAATTAGCAAGTCTTGTAAATGGTCAGAGATCTTATCGCAGATCAGAGGAAATCATGAGGGAATAAAACACGTCCCAGTAGGAAAAGGATTAGAGGAAACTGTAAAATTATAATAATCCTGTCTCTCACCTCGGCAGGGACCTTGTGCTGCCACAAACAGGTCTTGGTGTCTCTCACAGCGAGTTTTCTTGAGTTCACAATCATTGGAATAAGTAGCACCATCAGAACCGCACACCTGTCGCAGAAACAATAGATGAACAAAGTCAAGATATTTAGCAGCCATAATGTTTCTTCACTTTAATAGCATTAAAGGGAAGCTATGATGCCTAATGTTGTAAAGTTTACAAGGTTAAAGCTCTATGCATTACATAGTATATAAAAAAGTATATATTTTTTTAAATGCAAGCAATGTAAGTTGTTGAATTTGACTATCAGCCTCTATACAGCAAAGCACACATTGGGGGAAGAGGAAGCAGCAAAAAGAGCCAATCAGGTGCGCTACAGTGCAAATGGCATGCTGGTGAGAGGAAAGAACGAGTGACAGAGAGATACACTCAATCTGCTGCTTCTCTTTTCACTGTCCAGTACCAAGGTGGGGGTGGGGAAAAGACCTGTAAGTGTAACTTTATAGCCCAAATCAGGTCTCATCCTCTGCCAGGCAGGGCTGTGCTTTTTGGCAGGGAAGTGTAAATCTAAGAACTGAAGGGACAGAAACACAAATTCTTTGGCAGCTAAAACAGTTGTTTTATTTGTATTTCATATGGGTATTTTCTGTTTGCCTGGAGTTCACCTTAAAAAAAAAACACTTATATTTTACAAATATTTCAGTACAAAATCTACAAAGAAATGTATGTGCAAAGTGCTTCTATCAGACTGTTTTCAGATCATGCTTGGCTTTCTATTAAGAAAGCCAATCGCTGCCTGCTTGCTGGCTGACTGCCTCTGTCTAACTGAAAATCCAGAAGTTAAGGGCTAGTTTATATCAGAATTACCGGGTTCCGCAACACAGCATGGCAGGTGAAATCGCAGACACATCGATCATCCTCCACGTCCTCATCCCATGAGCCTCCATAGCGTTTACAGCGATCTTGTTCACACTCACTGTCTTCTCCAGAACCAGACCCAGCCATACCTGAACCACATTCTGCAATACAGAATGAAATGCTTAACATTTAATTTTGTTTCTTTCTTATGGACACATATGTCTAGCTAAATATAGCACTGTAGAGGATAGGGGATGTTGATATGAGTCAGAGCGCTTCTTATATTTTAGGAAACCATCTCGCCATCGCCGCTCTCTCTGGTGAAAAAGAGCTCTGCGTTTAACACATACAATAAATTACAAAACAAACCAAGTCTGCGCTAGTATAAATTTAATAAGGCAGTTAACAGCCTGAATTGCTATATGCAAAACCCAGAAAAACATATAGGTATATAACTCAGTGCCAACAAACAACATAAATAAAAGTAAACCACAATGCAATAAATATATAAATATACATCAGCGGCAGACAGCACCCTATAATGTCAGAGCACACAACTCTTTCCAACGCATTTCGTCCAATCAGTAAACCTTTAAGCCCCCGTACACACGGTCAGAAATTCCGACCACAAAATCCGTCTGCTTTTTCCCGACGGATTTTGCCCGACACTGGTGTTGCATACACACGGTCAGACAAAGTTGTCGGAAAATCCGATCATTCCGAATGTGGTGACGTTCGTTGTGTATGATGGAACTACGTAGAGGCTAGTAGCCAATAGCCTTGGTCTCGTAATTTGATCTGAGCATGCGTGGCACTTTGTCCGTCGGAATTCTCGACACACGATCGGAAAAAGTCTGATCGGATTTTGTTGTCGGAAAATTTGAGATCCTGCTCTCAAATTTTTTCCGTCGGAGATTCCGATGGAAAAAGCCTGCTAGAGCCCACACGCGATCGGATTTTCCGACAACATAATCCGATCAGACTTTTTCCATCGGAATAACAGACTCTGTGTACGGGGCATAACTGCCACACTATGAGATCTTTGTCCTGTCCCTTATGATTTGTGCGTTACCAGGGGTGTCTTGCTTTGATGTGGAGGCGGAGGTATCAGAGCCATGATCCACGGGGCTTGGTATGTGACTGTCAGCAGATCGTTCTGACACAAGTCTCCACTGCTTTACTAAGCACTTGCCAGTAGGGTGAGGGGAAATCACTCACAGCATAAATTGATTCCTTGGAGTGCAGTATACCTCTATGTGCGAGATATTGCATCTGGTGGATGTGATACTTACTGGTGACAGGTTTTCAATAGAAGAACGGTATTGGGTCATTTGGAGCACACTGGTGTTTTGAAAGAACTAGATTTTCATAGGTCATATGATTTGGGATTTTTATGATTTAAATCATGTGTTATTCTGGTTAACATTTATTTTTGTTATTTGTTGGCACTACAATTATATAGATATATATATATATATATATATATACACACACCACATATTGCATGCTGACCCTAGTAGCGCACGCCAGTGGTAGTTTCTCACCAAAATAATGGAATAGTACAATGGACAGTGCTTGTGCAAAAAGATACAGTTATTTAAATGCACCTAGGGCAGCATGATATCTAAATACAGCCCTACCGCTAGAAAAAAAAAGCAATGCTTCATTTGGAACGTTATATCGTCATGTAAAAATTCTCATGGCGCAGCCAAATTATGTAGTTATCAGCCAAAAAAATTTGAATAAAAAAAAAAAAAAACCATACGGAAATGTCTACCTACTGATCCACAAGCAACACATTCAATAATGAGTCTTTTGTTATCTCAAAAAAAGGCGACTTTATAAAAAGCTAACACTACAATTTGAAAAAGGGAACCCATTTGTCTCCATACAAATAGGTGCCAATTAATACAATTAGTGGATGTTTCATTAATTCATCCACCTACCCAACTAGACTGAATTGTACCGAGCTACACGGTAAATTGTATGTGGAAATGAAAAGGATGGAACTCTTGTGGGTTGGAGCTGTGAAATCAGTGAATGAAAGAGCGGCTGTAGTGACCAATCAAATCTCTCTTCAGTGGCTAGGGGCCCATACAACCTTTAATTATAAATAAACAGGTGCATTCAAGCACTCAGGAACACAAGATGAGCGCGCTCAGACCTGTCACAGCTGCTCTTTATATAATCCGCCAGCCTGTTATTGTTATTCCCCGACTCCGTTTAAACTTTCCCATCTGAGCTGCATTAAGAAACTTTTAGCAGAAGAGAGACCTGTCGACGAGACAGGGGAAAGCCATCTTGAGTCTATGGGTCACTGTATAAAGCAGCCCGCTCATGGGAAGCAGTGTATTATTACACAGATGTCAGATCAGCCCTCACATTCACATGGAAATTACAAGGGAGGAAATAGAACTTTGCTGTTGTCAGTTTGTGTGAGAAGACAACACTAGGTTAAATAGTATACGCAAGATTTTTTTCTTCTTTTTAATGTAAACTCAGCATTCTTATTCAAAGATATGACAGTTTCAGCCTTGACCAACTCCCTGATCACTTTCATTTCCTGCCAACAGTCACTGAACACATAACGTAAAGTACTTTACTGGCATCAATGGCGAATTTGAATCTTAAGGAAGAACTCTGCTCAGCTCTAATAGCATCTACAAAAGGTCAGATAATGTAAAGATAACATAATAAAAAATGCAAAAAAAAAATAAGAGTACTCATGCCTCCTACCTGCCACATTACTCTCATAGAAGAAAAAAGTTAATGCCTGTAGAGGTGTTTTAAATCCCGACTGTTATCATAGTAAATAACCAAAAAGGAAAATATGCATTTGGGTACAAATCACTATGCTTAAAATGGAGATATCAGCAGAAATCAAACTTCACATGAAACAGAAGAGTTCAAGTCTGCATTAATTATGTAGCCAGGTGCTGGGCTAGAGCAATATGGAAAAGGAGACATTGCCCTTTTTTCTTCTCTCCCTCTACTGAGATACTGAAGTTATGCTGCACCATCCTCTGGTCAGTGGGGAAGAGCTAAAGCAATGCAAGCCCATAGACTTCTATGCCGAGCGCTGAGAATCCTGGGAGTTGTAGTCTGAGATGGCAGCCATGTAATTGGATGAACAAAATCCTTACATTACAGATCCAAATAGGCGGAGTGAGAGATGAGATGGGAAAGTTCTCCCTCTTGGCACTGAGCGAGTTAGAGAGAGAGCATCTCTGAATATTTGCCTACCAGCAAAAGACCATACCAGCGATGATAAAAGCCTTAGACTGGGAGCGAGGAAACCCGGGGGCAATGCAGCACCGCCCACATCACAGTATCTGCACTGCAGCTGCAGAGAAACTGGAGCATCCACTCGCCCTCGAGACTATATCGTATACCTATACTGCATATAGGTTAACAGGGACTTTCATTGTGTACCAACACTTATAGGGCCCCAACAATAACCAGCAGAAGAACATCTCAAAGGACTACTCTGTAATAATTATTCTACAAGTCCCCTTTGTTCCCCTGACCCCCCTTCCTTTTCTTTTGGACAGTGCATGCCCAGTCGGTCTAGCTGCAGTTAAGGTGGCCTCGCTGCTGTTTATGCTGATCTGGACGCCAAATGTCATCTTATGCCTAGTCCTTACTGTGAATCACTTTGTATGCTAAATTGTATTATTCCCATTGTTAATCCTTTTTATGCTTGCCTAGTTACCAACCATATTGGGTGACAATATATTACTTTTGCCTTTACTACCTGGTTTGGTGCCTGTTTTTTTTTATATAGAGCTACTACTGGGTGCCAAGTATTAGCTTCAGTGATTTCCTGTGATATGTTATGTTGTACACTCAACCTGGTGTGTTAGAGCAGGCAAGGTTTTTTGGAAAAGGTTGAGGCAAAGAACAGATGATCCATCCTAATCAACAACTCCTACGGGGGTAGTGCTACAATGAATTCCTGGTGTGTTACAGTATGCAGCAGCAGAATACCTAAAAAATAAAAAAAATTAACTTTTTTGGCTTAGGCCAAATCTCCATTGCAAGAAAAATCTGAGTCTTTTGCCACGTACGCACGAGCAAATTTTCCAAGATTTCCAAGAAACCATCCAAAATTTTTCTGACGGAATTTCCGCTCAAGCTTGGCGTGATGTACAACACTACGACGAGCCGAGAAATCGAAGTTCAATGCTTCAGAGCATGCGTCAAATTGTTTCCGAGCATGCGTAGGAATTTTGCGTGTCAGAATTGCTACAGACGATCGGAATTTCCGTTCGGAACTTTTTCCGACCGAAAAATTGAGACCATGCTCTCAATCTATTGCTAGCTGGAATTCAGCCAGCAAAAGTCCGATAGAGCATACACATGGTCGCATTTTGTGACCAAAAGCTCTCATCGGTCTTTTGCCGGCCGAATTTCCGATCGTGTGTATGCGGCATTTGGGGATCTTTCTAGGACTCTCTATGTGAAAGGGACTGTGTTGCAGTTGCCAGGTGTAGTTCCATCAATGAAGGGAATATTCTGGGGATGCAGCTGGTACACTGTGAGCCACTCTGTAGTATCTACTGAAAAAGATGGTGATTTCGAGTCACTGTTTACACGGCACATGAACTGATGAACATCAATATTGTGGTACTGATTATTACTGATAATGGCTCCCCACATTTACCTCTCCCTTTCTTCCACCTGTGGCACCTAGTCAAGGGTGGCATCACCAAAGCTTCTGGAGAATGCCAAGTAGCCCAAATCCCATTGAGATGGCACTCAAGCGCAGTGTAGGATCATCTTGTGAGATTTGGGCTACTCTCCCTGGGATTTCACCAGAGGGGTAGCAAGGTCATCTCTGACTACGTGACACAGGAGGAAGGGGGAATGGCAAGTATGTTAACTAACTCCCCTACAGGTCTGAACCATGAAAAAAGGATTTGTTACTTGAATTAGTAGAAGTATTCCTCACCGTGTTTCATGAGTCATTCATGCTGATGTAATTGTGGGGACGTACAAAGAAACAGAATGGCCCCCACTAATGTCCTATTAAGATGATATGCTAAATTCAATATTTCAGCCTTCACAACCTTCAAAGCTTAAAAAAAAAAAAAAAATTATAAATGGATTATTCTTTTAATGCTTACAGAGGGTGTTCGCCTAATCCAGCTGTTTACGGTAAGGTCAGAAAATGTTTGTAGGCTTGTAGGCCTCTTCAGGTACCTGCACGAGCCTGCATGAGGGAAAGTTGATTGGCCGATCACGACTGTTTCCCATGAAACATCAGGTCTTCTTACTAACCTTCATTGGCACAAACAAGCATGTTTGCCTGATGTGAACCTAAACGTTTTTAGAAAGATCATTCGGCAGTCAGGTTGTGTCTAATGTCTTTAGGAAGCTTTAAAGATCTAAACAGCTATACCATTAGAATCTACAGAAAAGGCTTTGTTTACTTCAGAGAGAAATGTTATTGATATAGCTTGTTTGATACTCTGCAGAACACGTACTGAGATATCTATAGCACAATGGGTGTTTTTCAAAGTATTTTTTTTACTTTATAGTAATAATTACAAACTCAGTGATTCCTGCGATACCAAAGAAGCAAATATTCTGGGACTGGGAAATCAAGATACGGCGAGGACCTGAAGTATGAAATGAAAGCGTCATTCTATCAATCCTCCACGGTTTATTTACGTAAAATGATCACCAGTTATCAGGAGATAAAAGCAAGGGATGCCGATAAAAGGGCCTCTTTCAAGTCTATATGGATCCAACAGCCTCCTCTCTGGTGCACTCCCGCCACCACTTCCATACTCCATTCCTGCATACATCCCTGCCTCATCCGAGCCATGCTGTGTTAATGAACTCATGGTAATTACTCTTGCGCTGAATACGAGACGGGATATTAAAGGCTCTGCTCATAACTGATCGCCCGAACGCCGGAATCACCCCCCGAGCGTTGCTAGGAGACTAGTCAAATATACCCTTATTATCTGGCACTGTGCAGCTCTCCGGAGGAACACAGAGATACAGGACAGAAATGTTCATCCTCAGCGCTTTCAATGTGATGTCGAATACAACAGGAGGATTAAATTGAAATCGTTGCTGCTTCGTCACCCAGTGGTGGCACTATGAATGAGCATACATGGGCGATGTGTGCTTTCTAGAGGATCCTGAAAACCAGGAAACACACAGGCTTTCTATTTATTTCCTTTAATCTAAAATGAGTTTTCTAATCCTACAAGGTACATCTAAATGTGGTGGATTAGTCATTCAGCTGCTCACCGACCGACTAAAGAGACGGTTTTACTTCAAAACCGGCAGAGTGAAATAAATAATGGGAATTGATGTTTAAATTGGAATTTGCAGGCAAGCAGTTTTTACTTTGTACCAAAAAATAAAACTCAATTTCAAAGTGAACCTGACAAGATACTAGCGTTGGAGCTGTCATTGCTGGTGATCTTGTGAAGACCTACATTTTGGGCCTCACAAGTTCACATTAACTCTTAAAGTGCATCCATAACCAACATTCTTTTTTACATGGGGAAGGATTTTGAACCCCGCCAGGTTTTTACTGTTGTCTGCACTACTGAGGAGATTCACTTCTCCAGGTGACAAAAATGCCCATTCCTTCTTCTCCACTATTTTACTTTGTTGAGGGCCGATTTGCATAGGCACAGAAGAGATGAAGAGTACAGTAATTTGTTTATCTTTTTGGAGCAGCGCGGAGCTGTGTGCAGGCAGCCTACATAAGTGAATGGAGTCATGGTTGCTGTATGGACACCCTGGCACAGATGAGTTTGATAGGTATGTGGAAACAGGTGCACGGCCCCTCCTGCAGAAACTGCGCATCTGGGGTTGTGCATGTTCGTGTATACCTGTCCAACCTGGTTGTTTGTGTCTGTATAGATGCTGCATCTCCACTCACTTAGGCTGCCTACATGTAGCTTCAAGATATAAGCAAACAACTCTTCATGCTGTACAAGGCTTTGGGCCCATGTGAATAAGCCTTAAAGATTGCAATAGGCACAGAGAAGGCAGTCCATTTGCATTTTCTTTACTGGAATGGTCCCTGCCTGGGCAAGTTGAGCCCACTGAACATGCACTTGGCCCTTGTGGATGGTCTGGTTCTAAAAGTCGCAAAAAGAGAGATGTCTCAGAGACATGCATCAGACATACACACAACAAGCTGTACTGGGTGACAATTTTGGGTCCGTGAATCTTGCTGTTGGAACAGTGAACTGGACATGTTAAAATAAATCACTTCACAAGTTTATTGAGTGCCGCAAGGGCTGTAGCGCTCAGCAGACAGCTTGTGCTAGAGAAGTTGGATCGTGCTGTGTAAACGACTGCCTTCTTAAGGCTATTGGCAGCCTTACAATCCTTGTTTAGGGCAGCCATAAGGCAAGGTGAAACATGAGTCTCAGGCGTACCCTGAAGAGGTGTTCACTTTGTCCCAGCTGCCTCCTGCTAGTATGGACGCTGGCGAAACATCATAAGAATGGAGATTCAGCATCCGTATGTTTCATCTGAACTAGCAAAACCAGAGTGGTTGCTGTTTTTCTAGTGTTACACAGGGATTGTGATATGTTACCATTGATTAGCAGAGTTTTTCTTTAGATTTTTGTAAATATATATTGCGTTGATTTACTATTCTAGCAGTAACATCATATGATATTACATTAATGTAAAATTTTCCATCCGTCTCAGCGAGTAGCTTAAATGGAAAGTGTTCTGTAAAAGGGAAATGTTTAAAAATCCAAAGAACAGTTGGGTAGAAGCCAACAGCAGCGGAGACTGCTGCTGTTTAAACAGCCTTTAAAAAGCCAGTGTCTACACTCTCACATTGGTTTTAAAAGCCATCAATCTTTCCTAATGTGGTAGTAATCACCCTTAATAACACTCAATCACTTGAAGACATAACTGCAGCTTATAACTTCTGGGCCTGAAAAGGGCTGCCATTGCTACTTCATGAAGGGCATGAGCAGCAGAGGAGGATTTTTGCCAGTGTCTTACACCTCTGGGGAAGAGGCTTGAAGCTGGCAATGATAAAAATCATTTGCTTCTATAATTCGAACAGGAATCAATGCCCTTCCAAGTGGTTCACACACAGGTGCTACCTAACAGGTGCAGCGTAAACACCAGCTGCCAGAACCCTCTCCAGCCCGCACACACCTTCCTGTGCCAAACAAGTGCATAATAAATAGCTTTTGGGCAGAATAGAGATGTGCAGTGTCACTTTTTAAAAATTGGTGTTCAAATATTAAAGGTATATTCTAGCCAAAAAATGAATTAAAGATGAAAAATTCTATGTGATGCAGTCACAAAACTACACGCCTATAGCAGTGTTTGTTTACATGGCAAGTCACCACCCAATGGTAAAATTCCTCCCAAACCAGGGTTTTCTTTTCTCCAGCACAGTGACAATGCTTCTCAAAGACTTCAACAGGATGCAGTGACATATGCAGTCATTGGCTCTAATTCTTTGCAGACACACTGCTTGTTTTAACCCCATTTTGGCCGACAAACTCTTTGCAGTGCTTCCTTATTTTCTTCAGTGTGTCGTGTTCGGCAGGCTTGCTGCCCACTGGTTGCTAAATGTTGACTAAGCTTTGCTTTGTGCCCGCAGCATATAAGCACCCTCCGTCCACTGCCTATTGAAGCCTAAGGAAAGGGCGGTGGGCGAGTGGCAAAAATGCAACTTAACTGCACATTTTTTCTGCCCACCAACCACAAGTCTAAATTAAGCCTAAAACCTCATATACTTTTAACATGTTGATGTAATTCCAAAGTTGTTTTCAGTCTTTTTAAATGTGAAGCTTTCACCGAAACAAAGCTCATGACCTTGACAAGGGGGTGCCCATGTTCAGACACTTTCTGTTAAAGGCTGGCAACTCTCTCCTTGCTGTGCTCCTGTGTTGTCTACCCATCACATTCACCCCAAGTAAAGGCAACTTGAGTGAGTGATGTAGATAGCTAAAGCTTAAAGTGATTGTAAAGTCTTTTTTTTCCCTATACAAATAACAAAACATGTTATACTTACCTGCTCTGTTGCAGTGGATTTGCACAGAACAGCCCAGATCCTCCTCTTCTCAAGTCCCTCTTCGGTGATCCTGGCCCCTCCCTCCTGTTCAGTGCCCCCACAGCAAGCAGCTTGCTATGGGGGCACCCAAGCTGAGTCACAGTAGTGTCCATTCAGACACGGAGCCCTGGCCCAGCGCGCTCCCTCTCTCCCCTGATTGGCTAGCTGCGACATTCAATAGCGCCGCTGCTGTGTCTCAGCCAATCAGAAGGGAGAATCTTGGACGGCTGAAACACAAATTGACATCACTGGACAGAGAGGGACCTCAAGTAACTATTAGGGGGTGGCTACTGCACACAGAAGGCTTTGTATCTTAAATAGAATGCATTAAGATAAAAAACCTTCTGCCTTTACAACCCCTTTAACTTCACATTTAATGATCCTTTAAATAATTAACTTGGGTCAAGTTGGCCCAAAAGAACAATTTACTGCACTAACAGGTGAGCTTGCTGGGCACGCTGTATTAACTGTATGTAGCCTTTCTGTCCCCCTCCAGGAAGAAAGATAGAGTCCTGTTCACCCATTCACGAGAAGCTTTGTATTCTATAAATGTAAACAAAACTTCCTCAGATTGGCGTCATCCACCTGCCTCTCTGCCTCAGCTAGAGGAAATGTATTCTTTTATAGTATATAAAGCTTCTCATGAATAGCTGAGCAGCGCTCAGCCTGACTCTGTTTTTTCTGGGAGTGGGACAGGAAGTTACTGTTCCGCTGCCGAGCACAGCATAGCTGTTAGTGCCGTTTGATTGGGCCTGTTGGGTCAAACAAACTATCTAAAAGGACATTAAACGTGGAGTTAGGCTTTTTGCCTCAAAGTTTAATAGAAGCAGAGGTAATCAACACTTTCCACAGGGTCAGTAGTGAGACTAGAACTTTCCAGAAAGGCATTGTCATAGTGAACACAATGATATCATTTTACTGATTGAAAGGAATGCCAATTACAAATGCAATCAAACTTTTATAAGCTTGCAGCATCCCCCCAAAGACAGTTATAATGGCCATAATCAACATCAAGAGTTGTTCATGCTGGCTATAGCGACCAATCACATTTTCCATTTATTCTTACACTTAGCAATTTAAAATAAATAAATAAATAAGAAAGACCCTCGTTCCTGAAAACAGGTGCAATGACTATTCCTAGCAACAGCTGCAAAGATAAACTGATTGAAAAGGCTGTCCACTTTCAGAGATAATATGAATAGCCTATACATAACTGAACCCTAACTAATTAGTTGGGCAGCTCTAACATACCACTGCTTGACTTTCCTCCCTCGGCAACCCATTATTTCAATGGGTTTATAAGGCAGGTCTGTTCGAATGGGATCAAATTGAAAGCCAATGAGTTTCTAAAGGTGGACTGTCATGTCTGCCGAAAACTGAGATTCGCTGGCCAGTGACGGAGCTGCTTGGCAGCACTGGTTGATCAGAGGGGGTCCTTAATGGATCACCATTGCCAGTATATTGTTTTTCTTTCTCTAAATAGAATACCTCTTTGAGGAATAACTCTTGCTTTAATACATATGACTCTGACCTTAAAGTGGTTGTAAAACCTTGCTTAAACCCAGTGAAGTGACTGGCCTCAGGTGATACACAGAGGCAAAACAAATCATCCACGTAAGTGGCAACTGTTTATTTGCAGCCATTTGTCCTGTACATGCTTGTAAATCTCTGAGGTGGAAGGGATTTTTTACAGACTTGGAAAATAGGGTCAGGGAGCTGCAGTTACATACTGTACAAGAGCTCTGAGAGCTGATTGGAGGGAATGGACACACCCCCTTCACACAGCACACGGGAACAGAGCTGAGGCTGTCAATCACATTCAGTGTGCTGGAGCTCCCTCCTCTGTCACCTCTGTTTTTGGCTCTTGTCAGATAAACTTGTCAGAATTTACTCATGTTGATAACAGAGGAACTAGACAGCAGAGACAAAAAACACTTGGTGCTTTGGAGCAATAATGTGCTTTGTTCAGATTACATGTCTGAGTTTTACAAACACTTTAGCTCATATGTTAACAGCAGCTGTGTTAAAATAGACCTATAGTAGCTTTTAAATTCTGCATGTCACAACATGCGGCAATAACATAACTGCTCAATAAAACTGAATCTTATTAAAAAGCAGTCCTTGAGCTCCAGTCAAGTGGTGTGCCTAGACCTGAAAGGAATATTTTTGGAGAATTATGTTATCAGTCCATTGCAGGCAGGAGGAATGCAGTGATCACTCACTGGGACTGTTGTAACACTAACATTTTGGCAGTTCCCATGTTGAGTCAGCAGCAGAAGGCTGATCTGTTTGAGAGGTGTACACACATCAAAGAACATAAAGATTACTGTACAGGCACCAGAATTTATGTGATTACATTTCTGGGTTGGCAGGACCCTGGAAGATGCCTAAGCAAAGATGGCAGAAACTTTATGGGTAGAAAGGAATATGAAAGTCATTGTTGCAGTAATGTCAGTGAAAGGTAATAAATACCTGCAAGTACATTACTCTTATGCCCCGTACACACGGTCGGATATTCCGATGGAAAAAGTCTGATCGGATTATGTTGTTGGAAAATCCGATCGTGTGTGGGCTCTAGCGGGCTTTTTCCGTCTGAATTTGAAAAATTGCATAACATTATGGCCATTATAACTGGCTTTGGGGGGATGCTGCAAGCTTATAAAAGTTTGATTGCATTTGTAATTGGCATTCCTTTCAATCAGTAAAATGATATCATTGTGTTCACTATGACAAGAGCAGGATCTAAAATTTTCCGACAACAAAATCCAATCTGACTTTTTCCAATCGTGTGTAGAGAATTTCCGATGAACAAAGTGCCACGCATGCTCAGATCAAATTATGAGACCAAAGCTATTGGCTACTAGCCTCTATGTAGTTCCGTTGTACGTGTTCCGAACGATCAGATTTTCCAACAACTTTGTCTGACCGTGTGTATGCAACACCAGTTTCGGACAAAATACGTCAGAAAAAATCTGACGGATTTTGTGGTCGGAATTTCTGTGTGTACAGGGCATTACACATTGGGGTTGATTTATTAAAAGTAAATAGACATAGCAAATACTTCATTTTGCAAGGGAATTCTATCTTAGCTTAGTGAATGGTGTTATCATTTTTACCACATTCACAAAGCTAATGGAAAATTCCTTTGCAAAGATTACAGCCTATTTTCCTATAGTAAATCAACCCTATTGCGTATAATGCATGCATTAAACAAGAAACATATCTCAGAGGCTAGGTCTGTTTCAGTCTTTTTTGCCCATGTGTATATGAACTGTTAGTAGGTTGAGTTGCATTTTTTTTTAAATCTCTTTGAGTTGATTGGCAGAATGCAGCAGACACCTAAAAACGTAGCATTAAAAGATTACCAATGCAAGGCAAAGTAGTATATAGATGGCGAGATAACAGGCTTTTTTTTTTTCTATCTGTACAATTCTTCCTTCCTTACCAAACACACTTTTTTCCCATTGATTACATTACTTTACAAAAGATGTTATTATTGATCAGTCAAGCAGACAGAGCCATCAAGTGCCCAGTTCAACAAAGAATAGGTGTGAGCGTGAAAAGCACACGTAACCAGTGTACAGAACAATACAGTATAATGCCCTGTACACACGGTCAGAAATTTCCGACGGAAAAGGTCCAATCAGATTATATTGTCGGAAAATCCGATTGTGTATGAGCTCTATCGTTTTTTTTCCGTCGGAATTTCCAACAGAAAAAATTTGAGAGCAGGTCCTCAAATTTTCCGACAACAAAATCAGACTTTTTCCGATCGTGTGTAGAGAATTCCGATCGGACAAAGTGCCGCGCATGCTCAGATCCAATTACGAGATCAAAGCTATTGGCTACTAGCCGCAACGTAGTCCCTTTGCAACGATCGAACGTCATCACGTTCCGAACGATCAGATTTTTCGACAACTTTGTCCGACCGTGTGTATGTTTCGGACGAAATCCGTCAGAAAAAAAATCTGACAGATTTTGTTGTCGGAATGTCGGGGCTTAAAATGGAAGATTTAGGTTAACGTATAGACTTTAGCAACATCAGTATCACACAGTATATCAAATGATACATATGTATAGACGTAGATGTATAAATCTGAAGTGCAATGTTTATGGCTTGTTTTCGTGCCAGAAGAAGTGAGGATTGTACACATCGTAACAGTCTAGGTCAGGCCGGGCAATCTTAATAACTGTTTAAAAAGTGAGAAAACAGAGGAAGCAAAAAGAAGAGAGAAAGAAAAGAAAGAAAAAGAGGAGTAGCCCCAGGGATTTGCATTGCAGGGCTGTTAGAGCGAAAAAAGAGCATTGTCAGCCCGAGATGGCTGAGCGTGGGCAATCCAGGGTTGCCACACCAAGAGAACTTTCTCATGGGTGTCTGACAATATGGCTGGTAATTTTTCATTGGCCATAGTGGTATTTATGTGTTTTTTAACAGCTTTAATGCTAAGAATTGGGGTTTTTCAGCCCTTGCTATGGTCAATTTATTTGTAGTAAAAAAGATGTAATGCCAATTGTCGCTCTGGGCAAAGTAATTCTTCAATCGGTTTACAGAAAAGGGCTTCGTACGGATTCTTCTTGAATCCGGTATGAAGCAAGGTGCGGGAGTAGCCCATAAGCCCTGATCCGAAGTCTGCACCCCTTTGGGCACGGCCACCAGATATGTGTCATCGTTCCCACCTGTGAGCATCCTCTGAAACAACTTGGCGGGTAGGCAGGGATAAAACATGCAAGCCTAGCCGATGTGTACAGTACCATCTATACAGAATCTTGAAGGCATTTCCCAAGATAAGTACATTCTTGGAACCCTTGCATAGTGTCAAGGTCATGATCTGCCAGTCCCTGGATCTAATAGCATCCCCAGTTTACCTTCCCATTGGAGATAAGGCTGGAAGTTATTATTGAGGAATAACATTGCATTACTTTATAACAGGCTTACCCATGTCCGTTACCTTTGCTTTATTTACTATAACAAACTACATGATTGCATTAAGCATGAGGATGATGAAATTAAACTGATGCTATAAATATTTAACACTTATTTTGGTTTAATTACTTGCATGTGAACAATTTTGAAAATTATATAAGGTTTCCTTCGCAAAGCAGCTGAGCACAATGGAGTAGTACTGATGTGTCAGCAAACCAGAAACAAAAGCAAGTGTTGGTGAAAATCCCAAATTATCAGTGCACCTGCACAGCTTCCCAATGAAAACAAATTATGATATTAGCTGACAAATCCTAATGCCTTAATTCAGATCCCTGTGCATCTAATCATGTCAAGGAGGCAGAGAGAGACTGTCAGAGTAAAAAGCAGCTTATATGAAAGAGATAGAAGATTTCTTAGAAAAGATACACAGGGACGGCTTACATCAAAAGCACAGCTGAAAAGTTCAGTTGGGTTCCAAATGAAAAGATGCCCATAAACAGGTCTACATTTACTTGCCGAAATTGTGTTACAATGACAGCTAATGACAACCGACCTCAGTAGGATGTGAAAGTTACTGCTGTAGCCAAAATATACAGCATACATTGGCCATTGCACAGAAAAAAACTCAAGATCCAACAAGGAAGACTACATTTTGCTAAATATAAAGTACTGTATAGTATTTTTTTTTACTGAGTACATATACCAAATTATTACTGCAAGGGTTACTTTACTATTAGCGAGTATGCTATTTTTATAGGATTTTCGCTGCTTGCTCCTTCATATTTTTATTGGGTTGACATGGTATAAAAGTCTATAGGAAACTTTATTTTTGGATCTACAAGGACTTTTCAAAATACTATAATATATTTTATATTACTACTATATTATTGTTCCAGAGCTGTCTCCTAAAAATTAGACCTAAAAGAGAATATTTAAAAGAAATGTATAATGTGTTCTACATATATTCTTTATGTGTAAGGCTACAATAATAACAAAAAAAAAAGTTTCCCTCATTTTGCAGTCAGATAAATACGAAACACATTTAATATTTCCATTATTTTGCCAGCAGGTAAATATTTAGGCTCCTTTCATCGTGTTTTTCTGTGTGCCTGTTTGTCTACATAATTCAGTAGCTGAAGCTTGTATTTACACACTCAACTGAAGTATGAGAGAGAGGAAGATAGAGAGAGAGGAAGATAGAGAGAGAGGAAGAGAGAGAGAGAGAGAGAGAGAGAGAGAGAGAGAGAGAGAGAGAGAGAGAGAGATTTTTTTGAATGCCAAAGGAATCCTGAACTGAGGAAACATATAGACTGCAAACAAAATGTTAGCTGTCTGGATGCCATGTTGATCAAATAGATTCAATGCCTTCTAAGCTATGGACCCAGTAAAAAGCTGTTCTGACTTCACTCTGACTTTACTTGATGCATATTTGTTCTAGGTTTGCGTTTCAGAAATGACTGACGCCAGTGCTGGACAGTCAATCAGTGATTTCAGAAGGAAAGAAGATAATAGCAGGGCTACATATTTCTTCTGGAACATGCTTTCTTTTAATAATATTTTTGAAAATAATAGGTTTACATAACTTAGACAAGGCAGATGGAAATAGACCAACAGATGGTCAGATTGAGATACAGACGGCCAAATAAAAGGACAACAGATGCTAGGATAGACTAACCATATCATACTTAAAAGGGCTCTGCAAGAAGCAGTGATAAAGTGCAGAATAGTTCACAAATATCAACAATGTGTTTCTATATACTGACGTCCAGCCACAGCTCATCCGCCCACTCCCAAGTTACAAAATAGCAGTAATAATATTCCAACAGCTGTGATTTCCATTACATAACATATACTCATCAGATTCAGCAGAAAAAGTCAGATGAGCGTTTATGAAGATCTATAAATGCTTGTGTTACAGCCCCCCAGTCATCGGTTTTCCAGGTAACCACCATTAGTAACAGCAACTGCCCTGTGCTGATTTTCATCCAAGCTCTTTGGTCACTTTCAACTCAACACCTGTACAGACAGATGGATGGATGGCAGCTTTATTTCACCTGGGACTTTCCACCTCCTTCTTGTCCCCCACAGGATTGCCTCTAGTCTGTCGGGCAGAGAGTTGGTTTTATTTCTGCTTTGAACGCCATTACTATGTACCAAGCTCCAGCTCCACAGAATGGTGGAGGATTTCTTGAGGCGATGAGAAGTAGAAAGCCCAGGTCAATTTAGGCTTTAACACCGTCTGTGTGTGCTGGTGTGGAGCTTGCGAATGACCATCGCTTTGCAGGCGGGTTTGGAGCGCTGCCCCATTGTTTTCAATGGGAAGGGGCGCTTTAGGAGCGGTAAATACACTGCTCCTACAGCGCTCCAAAGATGCGGCTTGCAGGACTTTTTTGACCGTCCTGCAAGCGCACCACTTCAATGTGAAAGCCCTCAGGGATTTCACATTGGAGTGCATTGAGCGGCTCTTTCAGATCGCTTTGCAGGCACTATGTTTAGCACTTTAGCGCCTGCAAAGCGCATCAGTGTGAAAGGGGCCTTATGGCCATCATCCGTGCTACAATCTAAAAGTGACACCAATGGCCATCATCCGTGCTACAATCTAAAAGTGACACCCATGGCCATCATTCGTGCTACAATCTAAAAGTGACACCCATGGCCATCATCCATTCTACAATCTAAAAGTGACACCCATGGCCATCATCCGTGCTACAATCTAAAAGCGACACCCATGGCCATCATCCGTGCTACAATCTAAAAGCGACACCCATGGCCATCATCCATTCTACAATCTAAAAGCGACACCCATGGCCATCATCCATTCTACAATCTAAAAGCGACACCCATGGTCATCATCCATTCTACAATCTAAAAGTGACACCCATGGCCATCATCCCTTCTACAATCTAAAAGTGACACCCATGGCCATCATCCATTCTACAAACTAAAAGAGACACCCATGGCCATCATCCAGTCTACAATCTAAAAGTGACACCCATGGCCATCATCCAGTCTACAATCTAAAAGTGACACCCATGGCCATCATCCAGTCTACAAACTAAAAGCGACACCCATGGCCATCATCCAGTCTACAATCTAAAAGCGACACCCATGGTCATCATCCATTCTACAATCTAAAAGCGACACCCATGGCCATCATCCATTCTACAATCTAAAAGTGACACCCAAGGCCATCATCCATTCTACAAACTAAAAGTGACACCCAAGGCCATCATCCATTCTACAAACTAAAAGCGACACCCATGGCCATCATCCATTCTACAATCTAAAAGTGACACCCATGGCCATCATCCGTGCTACAATCTAAAAGTGACTTCCATGGCCATCATCCATTCTACAATCTAAAAGTGACACCCATGGCCATCATCCGCTGTTGGAATAAAACCATTGTTATAAAATATGTTATATATATAAAATAGAATGCAGTATCGCAGCCAATCATATGTCACCTTTCATTAGAACAGGGCAGCAAATAAAAGATGATTCTGGGAATACTGCACTGGGCTCTTTGAATTAAATCCGTTTTCTGCCTGAGATAAACTTACATTACCTTGAAAATGTCTGCTTTGTGACATCACAGCTCCCAGAAATATCAACCTGAAGCTAATGAAAACACTAAGATAAATCCCAGAAGTACAAGCAATTTGTACTGAGCATTTCTGTCTGCTGGTGAATTCAGTTTAAAATGCTTGTAATTAATTTAATGAAGGTCATCAGCCACAGAGATTTTCTGGCATTACAGACATAGCAGTTTTAGAGAGCAAACACAAAGTTGAGTCTTTGCTGACTGAAGGGCTTTCTGCACCACCAGTACCTGGCAAACTGTACGTCTAAATTACTACGTCCAAAAGACGCTAATTTATATCAGATACCCATCTCTGTTACCAACAGGTAGTATGATGGAACAGAAGATCTGTGGGAGAGCACAGTAATGGATTGGGAGAGGACATTTTTTGGACAGTAGGATACAAACGATACCAGCAGCTGGACTGAGCAATCATTTCAGGTTTGTGAGGGTACATGGACATGGCAATGCCCAAGACATACAGTATCATGGAAACAACTGCTTGACAGGTTGAAGAACCTTGTCTGTTCACAATTTCTCCCCGTCCTTTGGTAGCAGGGCTGAGTTTGACGTCCACCCACACTCAAGAGTGTTATGCCTGGTATGCACTAAGTTTTTTTGGCGGAATGAAAAAAAGTGGAGGAACATGCTGTACTATGTGATGTTAGTACAGTGATCTCCCCACTGATCTATTGTGCTCTGACAGGGGGACTGACCCCCCCCCCCCCGATACAACATTTCTAAATACAACTCCAGTTCCAAAACTAGGGCATGTATTTAACAATGGCCACTTTACTGCCTACTTTTGAAGCTGTGGAATATTTTTTCCACTCTTTATTGTCAAATTTTGGAAATCCAATTTGGACAATTTTTAAATACTTTTCATCAATAAGTACAGTACAGTATACTTTCATCTTTTTTTTTACGTTGCACTTTGGCACCACACATTTACAGGTTGATGATTTCTAAAACGACGTAAAAAGGGGTAACATTTTGCAGCGAAACAGAAAAACTATTAACTCGCCACCATTTGTAAATTGACCGAGGTTGCTTTTTTCTTGTACAAAATTATTTAATAAAACTTTATAATAAAAATACATATTAGATAATCTGCGAATGCTGGTTATGTTTTCTCTGCCTCATCTGCTGCTACAGTGCAGCAATGTATAGATGCCATTGTCATTTTAGGGCTGAGTTATTGATTGCTGATAATTGCTCTTAACAACTAATCGGAATTCTTGTTTCAATTCCACTATAAACTGCGAAAAATGACAGATGGAAGCAGATTGGTTGTGTTGAGCATCTTTCTTGGGCACTTATCCTACACCTTTGTGAGATAATACTCAACTGCCAGACAGCCGAGTTTCAATGTGCTCCAGCTGTGAAATCATTTTATACATTGTTTTCCACAATATTATTTACTAAAACACTTCACTGAAACGTGGCGCTGTTTGAATTCACGGAGACCGTATCTTGTAATCACAGAAAAATGCATTGTCAGTGTCGTTTGTCATATTCAAAGTATGAAAATTAAAACTGATGGTTACTTTGGGATCCCAGACAGTTCTTGCCAGATGCTGTATTGTTCAACTTTTCCAGGGCTACAATATGTAATATGTTGTCCTTTTAAAAAAGAAATGCAGGAAAACTACATTTTTTTCTTTGTTGCAACCGTGGCAACAATAGTTACTTTACAGACATCATTACTCAAAATTCGCATCACCCGGCTTCATAATTGGCAAAGATATTTCCCAGAAGTCTACAGGGAGTGTAAGGTCAAATTACAGCAGTGACCTGCGCTATGAGTTTAATTTTTTATCTACATCTACAGGTATGCCAGGGGAATCCAATGTTCTTACTGCAATACTGGAACTAATCACATGGGTATTGGAAGTAGAACCATGTGCAAAATCTTGCGAGCTACCACTCAGAAAAATTATACTGTATGAACAGCTGCTGGCATTGATCACGTTCCATAAATTCATGGAAAACCAAATGATTAGACTATACAATGCACTTTATAACATTTATGGAAGTCGAACTTACTACTTAACGTAAAGCCGAGTTCCGCGGGAATTTTTTTTTTAAGTCAGCAGCTACAAATACTGCAGAGCTGCTGACTTTTAAAATAAGGACACTTACCTGTCCCTCGGCTACGGGTGGAGGCACCGGCATCTTCAGTAAGGGAATCAGAAAGTGAAGCCTCGCGGCTTCACAGCCTGGTTCCCTACTGCGCATGTGCGAGTCGCGCTGCGCGTTCTGACTGGTCCCTGCTGTCTTCTGGGACCTGTGTGTCTCCCAGAAGACAGCGGGGGAGACGGAGGAAGTGCCAGACATGGCGTAGATCGCTGCTGATTCTGCGATTTTTCACCGGAAGTGGGAGCAAGTACCTGTATTAGACAGGTATTTGCTCCCCCCTGAAAGGCGCCTCATAGGACAATCAAACAAGAACAAAAACTCCTCCTACAAGCTTTAACCAGTGCTTGGCCAGAAACTGATAGAAGTCACAAGACTGCTATATACTGCTGATGAATAAAGGTATTTAGCAGTTTATACTTATTAAAATAATTGCATTTCCATGTTCTGTATATTGTGGGAGACCAGATATTGTGAATGCAGGGTCCTGGGTTTAGTAACAGTTTAACCCCACTTTCTTGCTACTGTCTAAGCCCTTCCTATGTGAAAAAGACAGAGCAACAGGGGCGCAGGAGTTAAAAGACCATATACATGTATTCACAAGCATAACATCCCTCACATATAAGTTGCCTGTGTCCTGCTTGAAGTGACAGAGGAATACTGTAGTCAAAGAACCAGGGGCCCCATAGCGGCAAGCACTAGATGTTGGTAAGCTTCGGTAGCAATGGCATTAGACCCGCTAGTTAGATGTAATAGCTGGTGATGTGTACAGCCGTACGCCACACACCACACAGACTAGATGCAATGTCACAGGGAAGAGTGGGCGGTGCTGTGCTTCAAGGGCTCTACCCTTTTGTCAAGCGCTTACGCAACTTTCTGTTGGTCGATAACTTCTTTAAACGTTTGCACTATAGCTATCATATGCCTAGTTTAAAGTCCCTGCATGGTCCCAGAAAATTGCAGATCTATGGGATCACACAATAAAATAAGTTTTGCAAATGACGACAAACTTGGGGATTTGATGACGACATATCTTACCACAATTAAGCTGACCACAGTATGAATTTTGAGCGGTTCCTGAAGAATCATGTGAAATTTGCTCAGCTGGGGGTCTTGACAGCTCTCGAAAAATAGGAGTCAGATGCAAAATTGTCAGCCGAAAAGTGGTTGCATCCAATCAGATGCAGCAGTTGTTTGGGCATTTTGACAACCTGGCTGTCAAAATACAATAGGCACAGCAGAAGGAAGCAGTTTTTATACTCAGTCTATCAGTGTAAGGCCAGCTTTAGACCCATGTTACTTGGTAAGGTAACAGAGCTGGTCAGACACGCACATTTCCCAGCTCTGCTAGACAAGTCTGTATGAGGACACCTTTGCTCAGAGGTTTTGCCATTCCTCAGCTCTGCCAGCACAGACCACTGCAGTGAAAGGGCTGGTAAGTATTGTAAGGTATTTCCTTGCAAAACATCATTTGCAAATCAACATACAGGGATACTAAACTACAAAGAGATAAAAAAAAGTACTCCAGGTTCAGAGGTTTCAGATCACGTCACGTGTGCTAATTCACAACCATGACATTTGGGTGTATTCACACTATACAATCCACAATAAATAGTATTGTTCTGTCCACAATATACACTGAACCTGAAACTTGTTACAGACAGGTTTCTGCCCTTCCAGCAGTCTGTCTATAGATGTAAGTATCTTTTCTGTTAAAAAAAAACAATAAGTTATATTTTGTTAGCTTCTTTTATTCTGAATTACATCTATGTTTTAACTGGTAACGATGAAACAATCGTAATCTACAGGAATGGAATGGTTTAATGACAAGTTCCGAAGCCCACAGTGGTGAAAATTAAAAACCATCCAATTGCTAGAAAGACAATTGAATGTCTTCCTTACCTGTATCTACATGATCCTCTGATGCAGATAATAATGTGACCAATATCTGACCTGATTTGCAAGCTATCTGAATTGTATGTCTGCTCCTTCCCTTTTTAATAGGAAATAACAACAGGAAAATATAGACTGGGAAATTGGATTACCGTCTTCACAGGATCCTGCCCGGGCGACTTCTATTTTCTTCTTCTGCTTGCAGGATGCAGCTTGCAGCTCACACTGGTTGTCATAAGTGACTCCATCGCTACCGCACACTGGTAGGTAGGGCTGGCGCTCACAAGGCTGGCACACACACTGGTTGTTTATACACTTGGCACCAAAGCCGCAGATGGTGTTTCCACAGGTCTCTAGAGGAGGGCAACACAAGCACCAAAATGAGAAATACAGGCATATGCAATTTTCAGTTTTATTCCATTAAAAATCCAATTTCCATGAAAAATATTTAAATCCAATAGCTGTGCTTCAGAAAATGACTTGCAATAACCACATAATTTTGACTTCCTGTTTATGAGCCCTGTTTAACAGTCTCTGTAAGCTCTGGTTTGGTTCAGGTAGAATCTTGCATGGAGTAAAAGATCCTTCCCATATCCCCATATAATGGTGCCTGGGATGGTCTACCATAACTGGTAATGATGGTATATGTCACCCAAGGCAGAAAAGTAATGGGAAGCTTGGTTTTAGCATTGGAGGAGGCAGGCTATCAAACTGACTGTCTATTTGATCATAACAGATTTCTATTAATTAGTGATCTCCAGGTCGGTTTGGATTGGGGCTTTCATGGGGTTATATACCCGTCCCATAACCCTCCAATATGATAGTGCATGACAGAAATATGGGAGTTACTATTGCCAACCTCTATATGAAAATTCTAGTTGCCCGTTTGTGCCTGGCTTTAATACTTTTGAATCATAGACCCAGAGAAAGAAGTCAGCAAATGATAGTAAGACCCCTTTCACACGGGACGGATCAGTAATGATCCGCCTCGTAAAGATCCGCTGCTCAGCGGGGATCAGCTGATCCCCGCTGATGACAGGGCGGTCCCTGCACACTGTACTTGCAGGTTTAAATAAACTAACTAATTGAAGCAAAACTCCACCTAATACTTTGTAAACAGCGTGGTACCCCACCAGTTTATGGATGCAGGACTCTCAACCAGGCTGGTTGAGGGGCACCAGTGTATTTGCTTATTTTGGAGGAAACTGGCTTTTCAGTTTCCTCATTATTTAGTAAATTTTGGACCTGGATCCCGGGGATTTCTTAGAGATCCGGGTGGGATAAAATCCCAAGTGCTGGGTCCGGGTTTTGAGACTCACCAGCACATTGATTGTTCAGGTGTGTGTGGGCCTGATAGTAGAGTCAGGACCAGGGTTCTAGCCTCCCCCCTCCTGAGGAGTCCAGGCATGCAAGGGAGAAGCATGCACGTCTGCATGGTATAGTTAGACAGAGGGCCCAAACCTGTGGGCTGAGCAGCACAAAAAGCTGGAAAAGAGGTCAAGTGTTTGTACAGGGGCTCTGTTATATGGCCAAGGGGGCTGAAGCATAAAGCCTGAGCAGCAGTGCTGCTAAAGAGAGCCAGGTGGCTCTGTATTTTCCGTTTTTAACTTACATTGTTGCTGTGGAAAGCTGAAACCCCTGTGTGGGCAACTCTTCCGTTATTGGACTTGTTTTCTTTTTCCTTTAATAAATGTGGGCCAACAAGCCCTTGAATGGCACAATTGGAATGGACTCAGCTCACTGGAAGCTCTACCCTTAAGCTAAAAACAACCCCCAATATTACAGCAGTAAATGACATGGCATAGATGTCAGATAACTAGAATCCCAAGGACGCTGCAAGCAGCACTCTAGCTGCAGAGGATTCAAGAGAACTTAGATTAAGGCTGGATTCACACTTATGCATTTTTTGTGCTTTTTGCATTTTGCAGATTTGCACTGCAGAACGTGTTCCATAGGAAACCATGGTACTAAAAAGGCATACGTGTGAATCCAGCCTAATGCCCTGTACACACGGTCGGATTTTCCGACGGTAAAAGGCCTATCGGACCATGTCGGAAATTAAGACCGTGTGTGGGCTCCATCGTATTTTTTCCGTCAGAATTTCCGACGGAAAAAGTTTAAGATCCTGCTCTCAAATTTTCCGACAACAAAGTCCTATCAGACTTTTTCCGATAGTGTGTAGCGAATTCCGACGGACAAAGTGCCACGCATGCTCAGATTACATTACAAGACCAAAGCTATTGGCTACTAGCCTCTACGTAGTTCCGTCGTATGCAACGAACGTCACCACGTTCAGGATGATCGGATTTTCAAACAACTTTGTCCGACCGTGTGTATGCAACACCAGTGTCTGAAAAAATCAGACGGATTTTGTGGTCGGAATTTTCGACCATGTGTACGGGGCATTAGACTGAGTGCATTTTCTAATTTGAACACAACTGTAGTCTTTGCTCGTCAAAAAGAGCAGCTTACAGATTGGTTTTGCGTGTTGTCTGAAATTGTTCTTTTAATTAAAAATGTGCACTTAGATGACCTTGTTCTGAGCATCACATAATCTGAATGCAGCCAGAATGCATGTGCTTTTCATAGAAGGGGGCTGCATCTTTCATCCACATTACTCTGTTCTGTAGAACCTGTGCAGCTCCTGGACTGCAAGAGCAGAAATGGGAACATCTAGCCTGCACAGTCACATGGTCCCAAAGTCAGAGGTGACACTATGCCTAGGGAAAAAAACAGCAGTCTCATTTATGCCTTTACAATTACAATCAGACTAGATCGCATCCTCAGGCTCGTGTCACACTAATGATTCTGATGCTGGCGAGAGTCCACTGCCTTTCTCCTATGGTGGCTCCCCTGCTGGTCGCTCTGACCCTGCTCCCATCTAGCGTTTTGGCCAGCATGGCCGCAACATCCACTGGGAAAAACAGCAGTTCAACCTCAGGTGACCATGTCACTGGAGAGCTTCTCAAAATATATAGGAATTATGAAGGAAAGTTCTCAAAATAAAGCTTAAGTAGATGCTTCACTGCCACAGTCCTGGGGCTCTAAACCCAGAAGGAAATGAAACGGAAAAGGAAAGCGTGGCAGAGGGGAACTCATCTTCTGAACAATATACTGTTCTGAGAAGCTGGCCCATCATTGAGCCATCTGGAGTCCATGCTAAATCTTAGGGTTCAGTTTCATGGTCACAGGGCCTGTAAGATCGGTCCAGGTGAGGAATGCGACTCTCAAAGAACACAAGAATGTGGCTCATGCTGAACCACTTCTTCCAACTAAAACAGTAATGCCGCGTACACACGGTCAGACTTTCCGACGGCAAATGTGCGATCGGAGCTTGTTGTCCGAAATTCCGACCGTGTGTAGGCTCCATCAGACAGTTTCCATCGGAATTTCCATCGCACAAAATTTGAGATCTGGTTCTCAAATTTTCCGACAACAAAATCTGTGTGCGTAAATTCCGATCGTGTGTAGACAATTCCGACGCACAAAGTGCCACGCATGCTCATAATCAAGCAGAAGAGCAGCGCTGGCTATTGAACTTCATTTTTCTCAGCTCACCGCATGTGTTGTACGTCACCGCGTTCTTGACGTTCGGAATTTCAGGCCAACTTTGTGCGACCGCGTGTATGCAAGACAAGTTTGAGCCAACATCCGTCGGAAAAAAAAAACATAGGATTTTGTCGTTGGAATGTACGATCGTGTGTATGCGGCATTAGAGGTAAAAGTTTCCTTCACTTGGAGGTATAATCATTCAAAATAATAAAGTACGCAACCATTCTGAACCACTCACATTGCACTGTAAATGAATAAAACTTCCATCAAAGCTGGTGTACAATAAATGAAAAATAAATGTAGCTCTGGGAATTTCCTGCCAATTCATCTGCTGAATGCCGAATCCCAATAAACACAAACTTTATTTATTTATTTATTTTCTTAAATTATTCTCTAGAGAACATTACAATTCTGAAGTGAATAACAAAATATGTAAAAAATGGTTCCCTTTGTAGCAAGATGTAAAATTACAGGCCTTGATAACACTGCACATTATTGTTCACAATACAACTGGAAAATCAAGAAACTGGAGTCATTTGGAAGTGACACAATCAAGCCGATTCTTCGATCGGTGGCGCTCTGTATGTCTTCTCTATTTATAAACTACCCAGAATGTTCAGTTGGAAATTGATACTGTGGTGATTTATGTCACATGTATGTGTTCTCTTCTGAAGCTGAGAGGTTTATAAATAAATGTGTAAAGAATCGCACTCACTTCTCTTTGCATTATTTTTACCTATCACTGGCAAAGTGAATATACGAGTATTTTATGCTGAAGCAAGTGGAAAAATGAAACGCTGTATTTTTCTAGCTGTAATAGTCGGAGGTAAGAGCTTGTGATTTTGGTGCAACAAAGGAAACTTTCCGAAACAAATGTACCCTCAAGGGAAATCACAAATCTGTTTTGCATTATTGTTTGGCATTAACCACTTGCCGTCTGCCCCATAGCAGTTTTACTGCTACAGGGCGGCTCTCCTCACATATATACATGATTCTGCACTTCCGCTTGCAGGGGGCACAAAGCCGATCAGCGGGTGCCAGCCACTCAATGTCCTCCAGCACCCACCGGTTGCCTGTAATGCACGTTTAGGCCTCATGCACACGAGACGCTGTTAAACGCGTGTTCAGAGGCAGTTGGACACTTTTTTCAACTGCACCTGAACGCATGCAATGTTATCTATGTGTCCATGTACACAGTCTCGGTTTTTATGCAGTTGCGTTTAACCTCGTTTTTCCAGAAGCAAAAAAATGCGTTCAGTAACTTTGCTTTTCCACGTTTCAGATGCAAAACGCAGCTAAACGCGGCTAAACGCAGGCACCTGCGTTAGCCGCGTTTGCGTTTATAAGCATTTTAAAGGAACCCAATTTTTTGGACCAGAAAACTCAGAACTATGATGGTAAATCATAAAAAATACTAGAAAAATTGGTTTAAAATGTCGTAATTAGTTTAGATAGTTCAAAGAGCATATATACTCACTAATGCATGCATGTTTGTGAAATGCATACATGTTTGCGAAATATCCAACGGACATTCGCTGTGCCATCAACGGATGGGTCCAATATCGACAAGCTCTGATTCTGGACCTCTCATGCAAATTAGCGACGACGTTGCTGCCTCATCAAGAGCAACATCAGGAGCATTTCCTGACATATATTCAATATGGGATCCATTTCCAAAAAAAAACATGGAAAGAGAGGCAAATGCAAGTGTACAACTGCTCTCTATGCTGCTGCTGCTCACTCTGATCAAAATGGCAGAAATAGTTGTTAATACATGCTTTCTGAGCTTGGAGAGGGTCTATATGATGTTATCTTACAAATGCTTATAGACGCAAACGCGGCTAAACGCGACATGAAAACACAGAAAAACGCGCGTTTTTAAACGCAGGTTTCTGCTTTTTAAAACATGCTTTCAGCAGAGTTTGCATCTGTGTCTCATGTGCATGGGGCCTTATGCATGTAAACAAGGCAGATCTCAGTTCTGACAGAGAGACAGAATGGATCTGTTCTTGCAAAGCAGGGAACAAAATCCATCTCTTGCCTTACTAAAAGCACAGTACACAAAAACACAGGCTAGGCACACAGTTAACCCTTTAATCATCCTAGATAACCCCTTCCCAGTCAGTGTCAATAGTACAGTGAAAATGGGGATGGGTTCTTAAAATGCATGTGTTTAGCACTGATCACTATATTAGTGTCACCGGTTCCTGCAAAGTGTCAGTGTCCGATTGTTCGCTGCAATATCGCAGTCCTACTATAAGTAGCTGATCACCGCCATTACTAGTATAAAAAATAAATAAAAATTCCATAAATATATCCAACAGTTTGTAGACGCTATAACGTTCGTGTAAAACAATCAATATAAGCTTAATTGTTTTTTTGGTTTTTTTTTTACCAAAAACATGTAGCAGAATACACATTGGCCTACATTTATGAAGAAATTAGATTTTTTTTTTTAAATGTTTTTATTGGATGTGTTTTATAGCAGAAAGTAATAAATATTGTTTTTTTTTTGTTTTTGTTTTTTTCAAAATTGGCAGTCTTTTTTTGTTTATAGCGCAAAAAATAAAAAATGCAGCAGTGATCAAATACCACCAAAAGAAAGCTTTATTTGTAAGAATAGTAAGAACATTTCAATACTGTTCTATTCACAGCAGAGGTGAGGTGGGTCACATTGCCACCTACTGCGCTGAAAAAAACGAAATACAAGCTGTTTTTATTTTCAGCGCACACCACAGCAATGCTATGGTGTGAACTGACACCACTCGAAACAAGGATTTGCCTTGGGCTGCGCACAAAATAACAGGCAGTGTAGCCCCAACGCATCTGGTGTGAACAAGCCCTGAGGCTCCTTTCACACTATGCAGGTGAAACAGTTTGTATGCATTATACGTGTATCAACGCATGCCGCCGTAGGGCAGCCCATTCAGTTACAAACATAAAATTGCGCCACAGAAGCGCTTGCACTTTTTTTTTTATTTTACCTCACTGCACCAGAACACATGGCATTTTATTACCAAACATTCTGGTATGCTAAAGTACACGTGCAGTGGCCCTTAAAATTGAATGGAACTGCATTGCACATCCTTATTGTAGCTACGCTATGGTGCCCTTAAAAATGTAAAATAAATTTAGCATGCAATCCCCCAGTGCTGTAAATTTCTAGAAAATATAAATAAAGACTAAAAAACTCGATAATATGACTACAGGTATATGTCTTTTTTTTTTTTTGGTGATAGCCGTCCTTTAACGGCAATAAAACTTAAATGCAATTATAATCATTATCATATTCCTTCATAATTACACTGTATATGCAAATCTGTTGGAAAGTTTTGATCAAAAAAGTGAGATTTTTTTTCCCAAACTCAAAGGAGACTGATTAAAGGTTTTTCCAGGAAAGAAATTATTTCCCCAAGGCTATTTTTTAGAGAAACTTCCCATGGCTCACTAAGCCAAGGTCCTATTGTTAATAGATCACATGATTAATTTTACGGTAGAAAGGTGTATACCTGATCCCCATCACAGCAGGCTTTTGTGTCCCTGGACCCTCATGCCAATGGCATCACCCCCCAGCTCTCTTTACTCTTACCTTGGCACTCTTCTTACTACCTCATGCTTCGTAATTTGCACTCTTCTCACAACCCACTCATCTGAACCCTTTCCCCTTGCTTGTAGTCCCCCACGCTTGGCTAGCTTTCTATCTCTGCTATTACATTGCCAACAGCCCATGATCGACAGTTGCAATCCCACCCAGAAGCGAATAGGATGGAGAAAAACAGGTTTCTGTTATATTCAGTGTATGTATGTTATGACAATAGTCAATTATTGTGTTCCAGCAACACTTTAGAAGTGAAGTCATGGATTGCAACTGTACCTAAAGATTTATTTTAACCATTGGAAAAATAATTTGTTACTAAAAACGGACTACTCTATTCTCTTGAGCACTGTAGGGTTTTTAAAGTGGTAGATGCTTTTTACCCCAGTTTATACCCTTTAAAATGCAAAAAAAAAAAAAAACAATCCTACCCTGGTTAGTTATGTACGTTGCAAGTCATTTAGTAAACTACAATGCATGGGCATGCTGAAAATCACACAAATTCCATCCACTTCCTACAGAGCATGTCACGTGACTATTCCTAGTGTTGTAATATAAGAGAAATGACTAGGCACAGCAGTGATTTAATCACTTCAAGGAGAAATCAGATTTCAGGGGGGGAGTTCTATACTCCAAATCTGTAAAGAAAGTCCTATATAAGGAAGCCATGATTTTTGGCCAGTTTTAGAACAACAAAGCCAGCTGTGGCCAGAAAGGTAATTGTTATTTACACTAAATTACAAAAAGGTTTGCACGTCAACCATACATGTGTAACGTGAAAAACGGATACGGCAATACGCATCAAAAATATAATCAACTTAAATAACCTAACGTGATATACAAACATAGTATAGAGATAAAAATTTAAAATGTTGCGCTAATGTCTCCACAGTGAAAGTGAAACAAATTGAACAATTCAAAAATAGATTAAGGAGTTAATTCCCCCGCCCATCACTTCCTTCCTACCCCTCGACCCCCCCCACCTCCCCCACATATCCTCTTCCCTTCTCCTACCCTCTTCTACTCGCACATCCGTAAAACACCTTAGCATAGTCATTGGTCCGATGTCCTAACATTTAATATCATCTTGCTGTTCCTGATGGAACACTCCTTTAACACAGCAATACACTACTTAGACTCATTGCTCACGCAGCCACATAAACTATTAACCAACCTTTAGATCCCATCCCCATTTTCTCCGACAACATGAGATAAAAGGGTATCTTTAATATATAAAATACCACCTCTTACAAACTCGGCTACAGATAAGTTCTTATTTTGCTCAATTTACTATTGAATCATTATTGGATACTAAAACAGATTAAAGTTTATGCGGTTTTGTTTTATATGCATAAGTCTGGAAACACAGATCCACACCAAAAACTGTTTTGTATTTACACATTGTTTACATGATGATATTGTAACTTGCTTTAATTTCCTTCAATAAACACTTTATAAAAAAAAAAAAATAGGAATACGAAGAGTCCCACAAAAGTCCAAGTGAACCAATCCAAAAGCGTTATCAGTAGTGGATCAAGAGTGCAGCACAAATCATTTGGTATGGTGTGCTATAGATGACGACAGATATGACAAAACACGTAGGGAAGAGTCTGCTCATCACTACGTTGTCACAGAAAGCATTTCGGAAGCTATTCTTTTGTATCCGTCAAAGTTTTATATTGTGAAAAGCGCTTTTATATTGAATGACATGTGAGTGCAATGTTTCTTTTTAAATAAATAACATTTTATACACTATGGGGGGTTTCTGTTTTTATCCCTAACATACTGACATGTGGTGGAACTTTATACCAAAGTGTACTGCAAACTGCCTATGGTGATCTGCTACCCATTGAGAGACAGATGATATTGTCATACCATATGCCTGAATTGACCTATCTGTAGTGGATGGTCAATTTCTTCTGGTAAGCCTTGCGTGTTGTCACTGGGTGGAGGTGTGGATTATAGCACACCATGCCAAATGATCTGTGCTGCACTCTTGATCCACTACTGATACCGTTTTTGGATTGGATCACTTGGACTTTTTGCGGGACTCTTCCTATTCTTTAATTGTTAAATTCTTTTGACTGTCAATTTCCAATTATATTTTATTCTCATGTGATAGGTGGTCACTTTTTCTGGTGTTTATGGAGACATTGGCGCAATGTTAACTGTACGTGATGTATCCAAAGTGAAGCTACCCTTGAATATTTTTTTTCCCTTCACTTACTGCAGTCTCCTTGTGCTGCCACCTGAAGATTAATTTGTTGAGTGCAGGCCCGCACATTGAGCTCGCATTCGCTTTCATAAGTCTTGCCGTCAGTTCCGCACACAGGTTGAGCCGAGGGTATACATTCTGTTGGGCACACGCAGCGGCCAGTCTCTGCTTCACAAATGGCTCCAAACTGACACTTCCGGCAGCGATCTACAACAGAGGAAATAAAAAAAAGGGTAAGAAGAGCCGTAACTATCCCCTACTCTGCTTTCCTGCTGCATTGTGCATGTCATTTGTCTGTCCTCTCACAAGAGCTTGGATGCACCTGCACCCACTTTAATTAATTGACCTGCCACCCCAGCGGTAATACATCAGATACCATTAACTCAGAACATTGTCCTTGGGCACTCTGACAAGGTCAAAGGGTGTAAAAAAGGACAACTGCATGAAAAACTAGCGCTCCTTGTAACAGAGGTGACTAATTTACTTCATCAAATCCATTCTGTAATATGCCTGGAAGCGGGAACATGTCACTTTTCATGCAAATTCTGAAAGGAACGAGTGAGGCAATTTTAACAGATTTTCCTCTGCTACATTTTCATTGTGTAAAAAAAATCAAATTTTAGAGGCTCGGCAAGCAGGCAGCGCTCATTGTGTGCAAAAGTTTAATTCTCGCTTGAAAGCTAGTTGCCTTCTGGTTGGCTCTCAACTATATCCAAACTTTTGCCCCAAGCAAATATGTTCCAGCTTTCGACTTCATTTTTTTGTAATTGAAAATACAATTCATTTATGAAAATATTCATTTATTTTCTTTGCTTCATGAAGCAAAAATGTTTATAGAGTCTGGAATGCAGCGAACAAATAAATATAAAAGAGGAACACTCGTGAAATGGAAACGATACGGTGCCTGGCACCAAGATTTTAATAAAAGAGATAGGTATCTGAAATAATGCCTTGGTATTAAAAGGAATATACACCCAGTTTCTAATGAAATTTAGTCAAATGCATTATACAAGACAATTTGTTTGAACATACATATTATTAATAAGAGTGGTATCCACCATGCATTTAAATCAAATCTAACATGCTTGAGTCGTGCGCTGCCACCAAGTGGCCAAACAAGTAGACCATTTTGGAGAGATCACATAAAAGATATGTTGTACCACTTTAAGTATTTTTTTTTAGCCAAAGTATTCATTATAGAGCTGAACAGCCAAGCAGACATAATAATCCTACAAACTACATTTCTGTTGTTCATAAAAGGAGACTTATGTCCCTTTCAGGCAGTAATAAGTAGAGTATATATGCTTGGTAGAAAAGTCCCAAACCAGTGTATACAATCACATCTTCCATTATTTGGTATTGAGGGAACAACCATCTAGCAGATCGGATCAGATGACAGTCGGGTAGAAACTGACATGCAGTCTGTTTCCATCCAACCACCCCATAAAGAACAGGGGGTTGTGTCCATGTCAGCTCTGCATCAGCGGAGCAGACACAGCCTTGTCATCCGCCTGCTCAGCGGGGATCAGTGGACAGATCCCCTTCTGAGCAGGCAGATTTGCTTGACGGGGTCCGCCCCTTGTGAAAGCTGCCTTAGACTTAAAAGAGAAGTATGGGGATGTTTTTTTTCCCCTAGTATCACACTTACCTAGGTGGATGCAGCATCGGTCCGACGGAACACAACCGATCGCTCGGTTCATACAGCTCCGTGGGCAGAGAGCTGTAGACTGTCAGTTCTGCCCCCTCCTCGCTCACTGTAGTGCTGGGCTGTGAAGGAGGCGGAGCGGGAAGTTTAGGCTCTCAGCGGCCTGCTGAGAGGCTGAGCCAGGTGTCGGTCCAGGGATCTGGCAGATCCTGACTTCCACTGTCATGATGATGTTGACCCTGGACCGACTTCTGTGACGTCAGCAGAGAGCGGACTTCAGCCCGCTCTCTGCTGAAGACGGGTCACAGGACTGCAAAACGAATTGCACTCCTGTGATCCATAGGAGAAGTACAGCCAAACAAGCTTTGGCTATACTTCTTATTTAACTATATTTGTTTAAAACTTCCTTTGTTGAACACTACCCTTTAAGGTTCTAAAAACAGGAACTATCCCCCTAGAGGTGGGACAGTAGGGGAGTAGGCAGCAAGATCTGCACAACGTTCTCAAAGTCTATAAACAGGGATGTTATTATTATGCAAACTTTGACTTTGAGGTACACCCCTGCAATGATGACTGAAATTACATAACCTCTAAAAATATACCACAAGGTCCCTGTAATAAACTACTAAATATGTTTTAAATACAACTAAATTCTGGACTCTGTCTTGTTATTACATTCCTGGAATTTGCTGCACAGAATCACTCAAACAGGGGTGTGAGAACTGGCACTTTGAGGAAGGCTCTGCCAATTTTCTCATTTGTGTGCTGCTACTCATCTATAGCCCAATCAAATACAGGGGTGGGAGAACTGGCACTTTGAGGAAGGAAGGCTCTGCCAATTTTCTGATTGGTATGCTGCTACTCATCTATAGCCCAATCAAAGACAGGGGTGGGACCTGGGTTAAGCTGCATTGTTTACTACAGCGTAATCTGCAGTGAGGCATGTAGTGTCATCTATGTATTCCAACTGTGTATTTAGGGATTTGTGATGCAGAAAGTCATATGACATCATACCACGTTCATTTCAATGGGCGCGCGCACCCGCGCATTGGCGTGATCCCGATGCGCTCGTGTCATCCAGACACGGCGCATCTCAGATTGGCAGGAGGGCACTGTGACTGGCCCTCCTGATCACATGATGGCTGTGTCCAATCACAGCCATCATGTGGCATAAATAGAGAGCCGGTTGCTAGGTGATTAACTCTCTTCTCCTCTTACAGAAGTTGTCAGTGAGGAGAGGAAGAGCGGATCGCTGCAGCCGGCCAGTGATCAGTGAGTATGAGCTGTTTTTTTTTTTTTACAGCTTTCTACACACTGATCACCGGCCCAGTGTCCCCACACAATGTCCCCAAAATAGTGTCACCCCCACACATGACCTCACACAGTAAAAAAACACCTGTCCCCCACATATGTCCCAGTAAAATCATATGTCCCATATGTCAATCTGCACACATCTGTCCGTGATCATCTGCGTACATCTGTCGGTGATCACACAAACCAATTAATATACACTTGTCAGTATTTTTTTTTACCAAAGACATGTAGCAGAATACATTTTGGCAAAAATTTATGAAAAAAATTGATTTTATTGGATTTCTTTAAAAGTTCCCAGTACTGAAGTGGTTAAAGCAATATTAAACCCAAAAGTAAACATCTATTCTTAAATGTGGTGGCTGCATTTGTTTTCTTTTTTAGGCTTTCCTTTCCTTATTTTCACATGGTGATCTGGCCAGAGGTCTGTTGTTTTTCAAAAGCAAGCTCTCTTGCAGAGGTAGCAGTTAAAGGGTTCGGTTCAGACAAACCATTTGACAGGTATGCTTTCAATAATCAGCTTTTATTTATGTAGAACCTTTCTACCAAAAGGGAAAAAAATTATGCTGTAATTGCTTATAAAGTGTTAGCTGGAGTTTGGCTTCAATATATTAGCGTATCTAAATCTACTAGTACATCTAACCAGTGCTGGACAAGGTAATCAAGTGCCCAGGGCAAAGATGCCAAACTGTCCCCCTCCCTTTCCCTTAGAGTTAGGCTCAGGGTGCCCCCTACCTCTGAAATATACCATTGTGCCAGGGGCAGCCGCCCCTCCTGCCCACCCCTTGTCCCGGCCCTGCATCTAACACTCCCCTCCCCAAGACTATCAATACTGCTGTCCAAAGGTGCCCCCTGTGCTCATTCATCCAGAGTGAAGGCACTCTAATACAGGAAGTGTTACTGACCAGATCACCAGGTGCAAACAGAGGGAATCAAGCCTAAAAAAAGAAAACAAATGCAGCCACCTCATCTAATGATTGGTAAGATGCAATATATTACATTTTAGTTTTAATACTACTTTAAAGGAGAATCATTCCCTCTAAACTTTTTAAGACCTGACTGTTTTAGCCAGAACTCCACACCTTTCTTCCCACGGCTTTTATTAATGTCTGTGTCCTTGCTGAGGAAATTCACCCTATTTGTCTTGGCGACTGCTGGGAAGTCATGAAAAATTCAACATTTTATAGTTATCACATAAACAGAAGTAGAGGATAAATCTCCCAATGAAGATACTTTTTTCCAGTGACAACTGTCTAACAGGGTATGTATGCACCACTCATGTTGAAGATGTTTCCACTCACTTCCTGGTGTGTCATCTGAACAGGAAGTGAAGGTAAATCTCATCCAATGGCAAACAAGCATATAATAATAATAATGATAATAAAAAATAAAAAAAACACAGTTTCTAATCATTATTCAATACAAAACTAGAGATACACTTTACTTTTAAATAAGGGGTCTTTAGTACTGCCCAGGGCCCAAAGTATCTTTAATTCATCAATAAATGCCATACAGTACCAACTGCAATATACAATTTCTATGCACATGCTACACAAGACACAAATACAGTATACAGAAGAAATCAGCTTCTAATATACAGTGCTCCAGAAACAATGCCTCTCATATAAACCACTCATAATGCATCCACTGATAAGACAGTATAAGCAGCAGAGGCACTGGATCATATAGATTGAAAATGACGGCTAGGTAATGTGCACAGACAGGCAATACAAACTGAACAAATTGCCTATCAGAGAAGAGGCGAATGTTGTGATAAAAACAAACATGCGTGTGTCCGCACAGTGAGTGTGTGTAGAGGATGTACGGGCACAGAGTGCGTTGCACAGGGACAAACAGACACTGGTGATGGGTGAGGAGGGACAAAGCCCAGAGCATCCAAAGCTAATAACGGTGCAGAGTCTCTGACCTGTCATTCCCCGACTTTCATTACTTGCAGTACAGAGTACAGGCGGAGACCTCATCATTTTGCCAGAATCCTTCCTTGCAATAAAACAATACCGCACAGCAAGCCAAACTATTAACCCCTGCATTCTACAGAGCCTCACCAGACACCGACTTCAAAATTCAAATGTCAGACTCTAAAATTTAGACAAGCTGTAAGGTTTGCTATTCAGTTTCCCACAGCTGAAAGCTATTTTTTGCATGGGGGAGGATCCACTGTGCCATAAAATTTCAGACAAAGGTAAACAGTAGATCTAAAGTCTAAGGCCCCTTTCACACATGCGGACCATATGTCCGTTTTTCATCCATCCGTTTTTGGATGAAAAATAGACATACATGCATGCCTATGGCATAGCGGGTGTTAGCGGATGAGCATCCGCTGACACTCGCTATCGTCCCTCTCCGCTATTGTCCGATTCTGCAGACGGAGGAAAACCCTATTTTTCCATCCATCTGCAGAGTGGATCGGATAAACACGCACAGACGGTCCGTGTTCATCCGATCCCCCATAGAGGAGAGCAGAGAACTGACAGGGCGGTCCCTGCACAGTGTGCAGGGACCGCCCTGTCATCAGCCGGCTCAGCGGAGATCAGCTGAGCGATCCCCGCTGAGCAGCGGTTCTTCACGGGGCGGATCAATACGGATCCGTCCTGTGTGAAAAGGGCCTAACTACCGTATATACTTGAGTATAAGCCGACCCGAATATAAGCCGAGGCACCTAATTTTACCACAAAAAAATGGGAAAACGTATTGACTCGAGTATAAGCCTAGGGTGATAAATGCGCAGCTACTGCAAGTGTAAAAGAGGGTCAACAATGCCCATTTGCAGCCTCACTGTGCCCATTTGCATGCCTCACTGTGTCCATTTGCAGCCATAGGTCCCCCAAACGTCAAATTTGGAAGTTAAGGGTTCCTAGATGCCCCCTAGCTGCAGCCAAAATTTGGGGTCTCTGGACCCAAAGGGTCCCGAAATTACATTGCTGCAGATGGACACAGTTGAACGACTTTGGGGCCCTGTATCTCTGGGTTACTTGGTGCTAGGAACCCCAGTTCCACTGGGGTTGCACACCAAATTTGGGGTTCCTAGCACATAGTGGCCCCGAGATACAGGGCCCCAAATTCAGGTCGGAAAATGTCAAGCACTTTTCTGCAGCAGAGAATGACATTTTCCGAACCGACTTTGGGGCCCACGTATCTCGGGGACACTTGGTGCTAGAAATCCCCGAGATACGAGGCCCCAAAGTCGGGTCGGAAAATGTCATTCTGCAGAAAAGTGCTTGACTCCAGAATAAGCCGAGGGAGGCACTTTCAGCACAAAAAAATGTGCTGAAAAACTCGGCTTATACTCAAGTATATAAGGTATATGGTCTCATGCACACTAGGAGTTTGGCCCTCAGTGCACTGGGCTCTGGCATTTAGGTGTGAGTGGAGGGCACAGGCACACCATCCAGCCCTGCTGCCAGCAGTCTATCAGACTCTTGGAGTGTCTGACAGCTCCTGAAGCTGGATGGCGCTGGATGGTGCACCTAGCTGTAGGAAGGTTTAGGGCATGAATTCTTGGAACACAGTCTTCTTGCGTTCCGGGCATTCATTCCAGGGTTCCAGCCACAGCAGGTGTCAAAATTTCATGGAGTTTGATAGGCTGCCAGCAGTGGGGCTTGATGGGGCACCTTAGCTCACAGACCTCTATGCCCTGGGGGTGAATGCCCAGACCTATCACAACTCTGATCTTGTTTATCTTCCTAGATATTGTTTGCTTGGGACAAAAGGATGAGATTAAGAGCTCTGGCGATGCATTTATACAGTTTGTACCACCTGGGTTGTCAATGACTGTTTTTACAGTGAACAAGTGGCACAGTTGAAGGCCAGGCTGGCTGTCCCTGATGAGCAAAGTGTCTCAAGTGTCCATGGGCGTCCGCAGGTAGGGGTAAGGGGGGGGCAAGTGCCCCCCCCCCCTGGAATCAGGGATCGGATCAGGAGTGATGACCCCCATCACCCCTCTCTGTCACCCCCTCTCTCTCATACCCTCTGTCACCACCCCTGTCTCTCTCTGTCACCACCCCTGTCTCTCTCTGTCACCCCCCCTGTCTCTCTCCTTCACCCCCCGTCTCTCTCCGTCACCCCCCGTCTCTCTCCGTCACCCCCCGTCTCTCTCCGTCACCCCCCGTCACCCCCCCGTCACCCCCCGTCTCTCTCCGTCACCCCCCGTCTCTCTCCGTCACCCCCCGTCTCTCTCTGTCACCCCCGTCTCTCTCCGTCACCCCCCGTCTCTCTCCGTCACCCCCCGTCTCTCTCCGTCACCCCCCGTCTCTCTCCATCACCCCCCGTCTCTCTCCATCACCCCCCGTCTCTCTCCATCACCCCCCGTCTCACTCCGTCACCCCCCCGTCTCGCTCCGTCACCCCCCGTCTCTCTCTGTCACCCCCCCCGTCTCTCTCTGTCACCCCCCCCATCTCTCTCTGTCACCCCCCGTCTCTCTCTGTCACCCCCCCCCATCTCTCTCTGTCACCCCCATCTCTCTCTGTCACCCCCCTGTCTCTCTCTGTCACCCCCCACATGTATGCAGTTTCTGACAGTCTCTTGTGCCATGTCCGCAGTCTCTTGAGCCATGTATGCAGTTTCTGACAGTCTCTTGGGCCATGTATGCAGTCTCTGGTCATCTCTTGTGCCACGTCTGCAGTCTCTTGAGCCATGTATGCAGTTTCTGACAGTCTCTTGGGCCATGTATGCAGTCTCTGGTCATCTCTTGTGCCATGTCCGCAGTCTCTTACAGTCTCTTGAGCCATGTATGCCGTCTCTCACAGTCTCTTGTGCCATGTCTACAGTCTATGACCATGATAATGACATTGTCGAAAAGGGTCAGAGCATGGGTGACCTTAAAATTATGCCCCCCCCCCCCCCCTGAAAAAAGTTCTGCGGACGCCCATGCACGTGTCCAATCTGAAGGTGTATGAGAGCAGATTAAGATTATTCAGACCTTAAAGTACCACTCTGGGCAATCAAAACTGAGCAAATTGAGCATTTCAACCTGAGGTTACCTTTCATGCTGGTCAAAATGATGAGTAGATCTTTGGCCCTACCGTTTCCTGAACCTCTCTATCAGCCTTTGAAATTCTAAAGCTTTATTGGAAGATTAGGGAAGTGAGAGCGGTGAAGCCGAGTTTAATGTTTGCAGGAAAAATCCAATATTTACATGTAACGTAAGTTGCCTATACTGTATATCTGGATGGAACGATGGAAGATTTTACCTAACATGATATCTGCTTATGGTCTTTTTACAACATACCATAAATTCAGTTTGAATTTTCCAAGTTTGCAATAGGTTTACTGTAACAGTTTACCTACTAAGGACCGGTTGTTTTGCTGAATGTACTAATAATTTGCTGATTATACTTAACAAACTTCTCTGGAGAGCTGAAGAATAAAGATGTGCTCTAAGCACTTCTTCACAGATACATAATGATAAAGATATTTCATTCTTAGAGGCCAGAAGGACATACACAATCAGAAACACGCAGTTCTTTTACTGAACATATGTAAATCCAGAGCGGATTTAACAGTTGCCAATTTGCATTCAGTAAGGCTATTGCAAGTATTTTCAGAATAAATAAAGCGGGGTATTATCCTGCCTCCATGGTTTGCTGTGTGCTAATGAATCACCATGTTGCTATCGATTAACAGATAAAGTAGGCTTTAAGAGCACAGCTGGCATTTTATTCTCCCCTTACCGCAGGGCCCCTTGTGCTTAATTGTGATCTCCTTTTTCAGTGCACAAGCGGTGGCCTCCAACTCGCAAGGATTGCCATATGTGCGCGAGTCACTGCCACACACGGGGTCGTAGACGCTCTGGCACACTTGCTGGCATTCGCAAACTGACATTTTGTTTTTCACCACGCAGGCTGCTCCAAAGCTGCACTCCACATTCAGGCAAGGGCTGGGAGCATGAAGATCTGCAAGAAATAGAAATAGACAAACTTAGAAGTATACCATGCAGCGTTAGGCGCCATTGGCACCATTCCAATTGCCCCCTGAGAAGCAAGCAGGGCAAACAGGGGGTAGTATTGCATGCTAGTAAAACTCTGCCCCCTGGTTGAAGGGTGGGAACGTCAAGCTGATTGTGCACATATACCCCCCAGAACTGCTTTTAGAGGGCAACTTTATAGCTACTGAAATTTAAGAGCATGCTAGATATGCATGTATGTTTAAATAATACATACGCAGTATATGAGCATTCACAGAATTTGCAAATTAATAATACTTCTAACTTAAAGGGTGTTTCCTGTTGTGCCATCTTTGAAAACAGATGGCACTAGTACAGAACTGCTTTTCCAATCATTTGTGATTCACTTTCAACTGATTGGCCACTGGAGTGCCATGGAAATAGCGGTCAAGAGATTACTTTTAAAGCAGTAGTAACCCCCCCACCCACCCAAAATAAAATATATTAAAGTCGTTGTAAAGGCTTAAGGTTTTTTTTTTTTTACCTTACTGTATTCTCTACATTAAGGAAAAAAACAACCATAATCAGCTAGCCTCCAGCCCCCACCCCCCTCCCCAATACTTACCCAAATCCAATCTTGATCCAGCGCTGCTCTCTCTCTACTCACTGGACATGGAGGCAGCAGAGGTAGCCATTGGCTCCTGCTGTTGTCAATCTAATTCTGTGAGTAGGGAGCGGAGGGCGGGGGCAAGCCATGCTGTATGTGTCAATAGACGCACACAGCCTGGCCTGAGATCAAACTGGCACGTCTGCCAGCAATTTTCTCTGGGAGCAGAAAAAGAAGAGTAGAGACAGATAGTGCCAGTGGGGGACCTCAGAAGTGGAGGTTCAGGGCCGTTCTATGCAAAACTATTGCACAAAACAGGTAAGTGTAACATGTTCGTTATTAAAAAAAAAATGTTTTACCTTTATAAATCGCTTTAAATTGCAGCTTACCAATTCTTAGATATAGTGGCTGCATTCGTTTTTAGGCTTTTTTCCTATATTTTTTCCTGGTGATCTGGCCAGCAAGTCTGTTATTTTTCAACTAAACTTTAACAAACCAAGCTGTCTAGACACAGTAGCAATAATAGGGTTGAGACAAACCCTTTACCACTGACAGGGGTGCTTGCAATGGTCATCTTTTATTTGTTTGTATAACATTTCTGTAACTGCTTATAAAGTGTTAGCTGGAGTTCAGTCTTAGAAACGGTTCACACAGGGGCAGTGCGACTCACAGAGGCGACCTGCACACGACTTCAGCAGCGGTTAGCAAAATGACTTCTTGATAGAAGTCAATGCAAGTCACCTGAAGTCGCCCCAAAAATAGTACAGAAACCTTTTTCTAAGTCGGAGCGACTTGAGTCGTTCCTATTAGAACGGTTCCATTGTACAGAACGGAACGCGACTTGTCAGGTGGCTAAGTCGCCTGACAAGTTGCCCTTGTGTGAACCGGGTCTTAGTCAAGTTCATCTAAATCTGCTAGTCAACACTACTCTCACCCCAGACTATCAATGTTGCTGTCCAAGGTGTCTCTATTGCATTCAGTGGAGTGGAGATACCCTTAAGCCCCATACACACACGCGCGGATTATCCGTGGACCAGGTCCGTCGGATCATGTCCGTCGTACTTTGTCCGATGTTGGTGTTGCATACACACGGTCGGACAAAGTTGTCGGAAAATCCGATCATTCTGAACGTGGTGCCGTTTGTTGCCTACGACGGGACTACGTAGAGGCTAGTAGCCAATAGCTTTGGTCTTGTAATGTGATCTGAGCATGCGTGGCACTTTGTCCGTCAGGAATTCGATACACACGATCGGATTTGGTGTGATCGGACTTTGTTGTCGAAAAATCTATCCAGCGGGAGATAGGACTTTGTCCGTCGGACAATCCGACGTACACTGTCCGATGGTGCCTACACACGGTCGGATTTTCCGACAACATTGTCCGATAGGACAGAATCCATGGGAAAATCCGACCGTGTGTATGGGGCTTTAGACAGGAAGTGTGTTATTGGCTGGATCACTTGGTGAAATAAAGGGGAAAAAAATAAAAAACCCAAAACTGAAAACGAATGCAGCCAACACATCTAAGGATTGTTAAGCTGCAATGCATTACATTTTAGTTTTTTGAGTTTAATACCATTAAAACAAGTTTTAATTTACCTTAACAGGTAAGGGATATTTTCATCCGGAGGTGCAGAAGTTCTTCAAAATAATACGTAGAGTTAGGCCTCGTGCACACGGATGTATGAAATTTAGAGGCATTTTTTCTGCCAGAAAAAAATGCCTCTAAATTTCATATACCCGTGTGCACCATGTTTTTTCACTTGCGTTTATACAAATTGGCATTAAACCCCTTGGCGCCTGTGCCTTCTGGCCCTTTAAGCGGCTTCAGATGCAGGGAGGTGGGTGGGTTTTATGATCATGTGACCACAATCGGGAGCTTTCCAATAGCCGCCGGTAATTGTGCCGGGACCGCGTTCTTGGCACATCTGTATTTACATTCTGGTACGCCACCATGCAGCTGTGCCGTGTTAAGACCAAACCGCCGAGAGGCCACATATTTGCGTACCATCTGTGCCAAGAGGTAAAAGCATTTGAGCATAAACCCATTCTATTTTATTGTGGCATTTAACAAATAACACAACTGCAACTTGCTTGGAGAAATAAATTACTTTTTCCTTTTGCTTATACAGTATATCCAAGGGAACACTGCCTTAATATCTTCCTATTGGCAATATGTACTCTAGAAAACAAAATAAAAACAATCTGCTTGGGTAATAAAGATTATAATTCCAAATCCTGTGAGTGCTATAAATCTGACTCAGTTAGACCTTTAAGCAGAACTATAGGCAAAACTTTTTTATTTTTAATTTTGGATAGAGTAAGGGAGGGTTATAACCCCTGTAAGGGTTATTTCCGCCATCTATGTCCCATTGGGGAGATTTCCCTTCAATCCCTGCAAACTAAACTCCTTGGGGCCCTCCAGGTCATCAGAACCAGTGTTCCCATTCGAAAATTCCATTCCCCTCTATTACTTTTCTGGAGACAACCCAAAATTTGGGATGTTCTTTAACTTTTGCTTTCCATTATAACAGCAAACATGACAAATAGTAAGGGTGAAACCCTAATGGGGGCAGAGACAGCATATAAAACGGACAGGTGTTCTAAGCCATCTGCACTCCATATAAAACCAAAAAAAAAAAAATTTGCCTTTAGTTATACTTTCAGTACACATCAAGTAGCATGCCCTTGTCCAAGAGTCCAAATGAAACAATAATTGTTTGGGCACTTGTTGCTTACATGCAGCTTAAGTTGCAGACTTTCCCATGTGATTGTGTGACAAGGAGAGAGACAAAACCGGCACTGGAATGGAAGTAGGCGTTAATGGTAGAAGTCTAGAGGTCTCCTTAGGATCAATTATTAATAGAAAGGTGAAATGTGCAATTGAGATTTTCCCATACAAAACCAATGAATCCAAAAATGATAGATTCTTTAATCAGGGCAATATTAAACACCACCCCATACATAATTATATTCTAAAGACCAAAAAAAACACCTACTTAGTATATCATATCCCCTTTTATCAATAAATAGTGATTGGCTGAGAAGTGTGGACCAATTAAATGCTTCTCCTATTTGTGCAAGCAAACTAGAACATGCATTAGGTTGCAAGCCCATTTGCACATACTGCAACATAAAAAAGTCTGCTTCATTACAGTACAGCAAACTGTTTGTCTTCCACTCCATTCCATCAGAAAATAATTATGCAGCAAATATTTGGTCATCACATATGGTGGCATCCAAGAAGTGTTCCCTCACAATCTCCTGGGAAAGTGTGCATTTTTTCAGCATTTTTAGACAAAAGGATTTTTTTTTTTTTATTTGTTGATTTCCGTAGTGACTTATAGATAGCGCACAAATAAATCTAAAAGCAGCCCTGGATCTCCAACAAAATAAGCAAGCTAAGGGCAAATCAAATATTCATTATCTTGCTAGTCACAATATGGCACCAAACACAAAATGGCTACCTTCAATGACTGCCGTCATCCATGTGACAGCTGGGCCAAAGCTGAACCCACCTCTCTGTTCCAATACGGAGCAATACAAGCGAAACACGTTAATATACAATTAGATACAATCAGATTCAGGTTTCACACAGCAGATAGCTGTGTCCTTACAGATCCATAGATCCTGTCTTAGAAAGAATAATTGCTTCCTTTTTCCCTCTTGGCTTGACCTATTTATGCAGCCCTCCAATTGCTAAAGGGCCTGCCGTCCCAGAAAATCGAAGAAAAAAAAAAAAAAAGGAATGGGTTGCTTTGGTAAACTGGGGGGTTAAGCAACTAGCAAAGCCTAACTAGTTTGGAAGCAATAACATCTGTTATTGTTTCATTTCTTCACTTTGAAAAAACATTTTTATCCATATTTGAAAAAGTGTAGCCTGAAATTAAGGCTATTGTGATTTTTTTTTTCCATCCGCGGAGATCTTGGTTTCCATGGCAATATTAGTGGTTGTAGGCCTTTGCTTCTAAATGTAAATTTGAAATGCTTAGAAATTGAAATACAGCAGATCAAAAAGCTGCACAATGCAACATCATGAGAATTCTTAAACTAGCTTCATAAATGGATTTTTTTTTTTCAAATATACTAAATATTTGGTGTTTGAAAAATTGCAGTTTATAGCTTTTTAACAAGTGTTTTATGTTGTGTTTTTCATGTTTTTTTTTTTTATCATCTTACCTTTAAATGCTTGCCACTGGGACAATTTGCACGCAGTCTTTTTATAGGCTGAAGAAACCCATTCTTGTTGAAACACTCCCAATGAATTTAATTTGACTGCTGCTAATTTGACTTGACTAAGCAAATTATTCTCCAAAAGCTTTTGGAAAATACCTTTTAGCCTAGGTTCACATTGATGTGATTTGACATGTCAAATCGCATTCCAAATCGGCAGCTATTGCCGGCAATGGCACCGTTCAAATCGGTGTGACGCTGACTTTGTGGCGCTGCACCGATTCCCAAAAGAAGTTTCTGTACTACTCTTGGTGACTTCAGGAGGCGATTTTTTTAGACATCTGTGCAGGAACCCGCCACAGATGTCTGTCAAATCGCCTCCCAAAGTCGGATTGCATTGCCGGGTTGAAATTGTGCGAATTCAGATTTTTATCCCACTCCAATGTGAAGCTAGGCTTAGTGTAGGATTACTAACCCACACTAAGCTCGTTTCTGATTGGCTTCTTTAAAGTATAAGTTCACTTTAAAAAATAAATAAAAATAAATGCACATTTTTTTTTTTTTTAGGATCCTGAAAAGCATTGCACCAGCAATCAGCAGATCACTGGTGGCGTGCGGGTCTCCTAAAGACTGCCACTGTGAGCTGTCTGCCCTGTATATCGTATGGGCAGGCAGTTTCACACTGAAGACTCAATAAACTACCACAGTGATCAACACCGTCGTGGGCCCCTGGCAGTTCATTGAGAACTACAAGCGGACAGCCGCAAAGGATGTCAGGGCTTGTAGTTCATTCATACACAGAGCTCTGTGAACGAATGACTCAGCCTTGTGGGCGGAGCCCCGCTCAGCCATGTTGTTTTAGAAAAGTGACAGCTAGTACGGGGAACATTCCCCCCTGTACTGCTGTCACAGGGAGAGAGAGCAGCAGGAACGTGTTACATGTTCCACCCTAAAAACAGCTAGAAAATGTAACATGTTCCCAAAGATGAACTTATCCTTTAAGGCCCTACTTATAAAGAAATGTGAAATAACGTTTTTAAGTTCTACAAGTTTACTTACAGAATTTGCAGTGAGTATAAGTGATTTTTTAGGTTAGTGAACTAGGCAAATTGTGAAATTGCTTTCTTACAGTAATTTAGGCCCAAACTGGTAAATAAATAATCCAAATTTTGAATTGAACATTTTAAATCTTCTGCAGTTCATGCTAAATTTTTTTGAAATGTTGGAGGAAAAGGCTTGTATCAAAAAATTTTTTTTTATTCTTCAATTGTAGTGGTGTATTAATCTATATATTTTTTTTTTTTATTGTTTTTTTTGTTCACTGTATAAATTATATGAATTTGAACAGAATACAAGTAAAAAAAATTTAAAAAGTGGAATTAAATTTGGAAAATTACAACTTTTATAAAAAGATTACATTTTGAAGTAAAAAGAAAATAAGAAAAAAGGTTTGCAGACTAACCATTTAGAACCTTTTTGAACAACCCCCTATAAGTTAAGCTGGCCATAACACTAATAGAATTTCATTTGAAAATGTTTGTTTTTGGTTTTCAATTTCATTTGATTTGATTTTATATTCGTACATTTTATAATCAACATTAATTTTCTGCTTTAATATTTTTATTGAAGTTTCAAGAATCATAACAAGCCATTGTTTGCCCATGCAGGGGCAACATAGGACAGGCATGTGAAAAGACAGCGTATGAACGTGTAATGAGTAACATAACAAAAAAAAACAGGACCAGGACCATAGAGGACCAAGTTAGGAATTAGGCAGATATCACAGGCTATAATACTCTATTCCTTGGAGGACAGAAATCTGTAATGATAGCCTTCATATCAGGAATGAAGGGAGAAAAGGAGGAAACCGGGATAGAGAAAAAAGAGAGAGAAAGAAAAGAGAAGAAGAGAGTGGCCCCAGGAGAGGGCGAGTACCACAGATGCGGGACCCATGCAAGCAAGCTTTAACCGGCTCGTGTACATATACGGCACAGAATGGCTTTCCTGTGCAAAACTCTGTACAGGTACGGGGTTCCTTTAACCACTTTCAGACCGGACCAATTTGCAGCCAAAGGACCAGGCCCCTTTTTGCGATTCGGCACTGCGTCGCTTTTACTGACAATTGCGCAGTCGTGCGACGTGGCTCCCAAACAAAATTGACGTCCTTTTTTTCCCACAAATAGAGCTTTCTTTTGGTGGTATATGATCGCCCCTGCGGTTTTTATTTTTTGCGCTATAAACAAAAATAGAGCGACAATTTTGAAAAAAATGCATTATCTTTTACTTTTTGCTATAATAAATATCCCCCAAAAATATATAAAAAAAAATGTTTTCCTCAGTTTAGGCCGATACATATTCTTCTACATATTTTTGGTAAAAAAAACCGCAATAAGCGATTATTGATCGGTTTGCGCAGAAGTTATAGCGTTTACAAAATAGGGGATAGTTTTATAGCATTTTTATTAATAATTTTTTTTTTAGTAGTAATGGCGGCGATCTGCGATTTTTTTTGTGACTGCGACATTATGGCGGACACATCGGACATTTTTGAGACCATTGTCATTTATACAGCAATCAATGCTATTTAAATGCATTGATTCCTGTATAAATGACACTGGCAGTGAAGGGGTTAACCACAAGGGGGCAGTGTAAGGGTTAAGTATGCCTAGGGGTGTGTTTCTTACTGTGGGGGGGCGTGGCTGTCAGCTAGTGAATGCTGATCTCTGCTCCAATCACAGGGAGCAGAGATCGGTGTCACTAGTTGCTAGGCAGAACGGGGAGATGCGGTTTATCTCGGCGTCTCCCCGTTCAGCCTCCCCGTGAGACGTTCGCGGGGGTCCCCGCGGCGATCGAGTCCACGGGGACTGCGACCGGACTCACGGGGGTCCCGACTAGCGCGGGAGCGCGCCGCTCCCGGCGCGCTCCCGATGGCACGGACAGGCAATAATGAGGGACTTATATATACGCCCTCCTGCCTGTCCGTGCCATTCTGCCGACGTATATCATCGTGCGCCGGTCGGCAAGTGGTTAAGAGCCGCCAGAGGGCGTGTGCCCGCTGCATGGCTGGGGACCCAATGCACGTGGCCATCGGTCGTGATCGCCGCCAGACGCGCGCGATCATGTGCACGAGCGTCAGTACGGAGATTTGTGTGTGTAAACTATTTTGTGTCACATATGAAAGGGTTGATAAAAACGATCTAGCATTAAGAGAGGCGTAAACGACGCAATGAGACCAGGGGACCCCGGGGACTGTAGACAAGTATGCTCAAAAGACATCTTGGAAAAGTAAAGGTAGAAATATGACAAAGAGCCATAATCCAATTGCGTAATTGCAAATAATGGAAGTGCTCTTGCCTGGGGATTTCGTGCCTCTCCCGAAGGGACCCCCACAATGGAAACGAGAGCGCAGTTAAGAAGTGATACACCCCCGTAAAGCCATGGGAGACCCACCAGGAGAAAGAACAAGGTTGTGCCAGCCCTGGCAGAAAAAGGGGATTATTAGTGTAGGTAAAAGAGGTAAGAAAGGGAACATCAAGTTTCCGGAATATCGAACAGAATCCCATAGCTTCAGGCTATGAAACATTAAGGGGCTTAACGTTAAGGGACGTAATTTATGGGGAAGCCAGAGCAACACTTGTAAAGAAATTGGGGCACAATTAGGTAGTTCCAAAAGAACCCACAATGGGATGTCAGAGGTGGCATGTAACATGGATAGTTGAGAGATATGAGCTGCCAAATAATACCTGGCCATATTGGGAGCTCCCAGGCCACCTTGCAATCTATGGGTGTGAGGGACTCTGGGCCGCTTATGAGCCCAGATAAACTGAAGAATTCTGTTCTGTAATAGACATAGAAAAAAGGAGGGAACATGTATGGGCAAGGTCCGAAAGAAATAGAGGACTTTGGGCAGGATTGTCATATTGACACCATGGATCCAGCCTATCCAGGAGAGAGAAGGGAATTGCCAGGAATGGAGAAGAGAAGTCAAAGAACGCAGCAGGGGGTAGTAGTTCGCTGAGAACAAGGTGGAGTAAGAGGATGTAAATTTAATCCCCAGATAATCTATGGAGTGGGGTGCCCAGCGATAGAAATCAACATTCATTTTCAACCACAGTTTCGAAAACATTAGAAGGAACAGGTTTGAGAATTTTTCTTGAAGAAACAAATTTCTAACAGTAATGTGGTTTTCATTTGGGAAAGCCCATTTACACCAAAATTGAACGTTAAGAGCAAAATTTTGTACTTTCAAATGACATTCATTAAATCATCAAATGTACTGATTAGAATTTTCATACGAATGCTCATACAAACATTTGTACCAAAATTCTAAGTAGTGTTTGGCCAGCTTAACAATTACTTAGTACTAGAAGTACTTTATACTACTTTGTACACAGTGTTATTAAATGACCCCATCAAGGAAGTCGCAGGTGTCCCAGCCATGACAGGATTTGGGAACAAAGCAAAATTGTGTTACCCTTTGTTCTACATCTTTAGTTTACAAAGAATCAATAATACTCCATTAATGGACTATCCATCCATGAAAAAATTATTTTATGGGAGGACCTCAAAGGGCTTTATCATTCGCTGGCTTCCTAATGTCACAAGAACTGCCCTACCTCCCTTCCACGGCTCCCCACCCTGCCATGGAGTCTTCTCCGGGGGAAATCTCTTGGTATATCCTCCCCCTAAACCCCTGTGTAGTGCCTAAGGCTGGTGGGTGCACCTAAGATCACAATATATGCTGCCAATTACACATAAGATACTGGTGGGTGGTTGGACCTGTTGGCACCAGAAAAAGAACCAGTCATGACTGAGCTTCTGCAAAAATCAAAGTCTACAGTTTTAAAATATTGGAACTGTGCAGGCTTATCTGTTAAAGATGTAATGAATATTCCCCCGTTCTTTAGCTTTACCTAGCTGGTCTGAGTCTGACTCTTTAGCTCGAGCCTCAGCAGGTTTGAGGGCAATTAAAGTATCACAGTTGTTGCCTGTCAGCTGCCTGACTGCACACACACTGCAGAAGAAGGAAATAGTGTCTGAGGTCAGCAACCTGCAGACTTCAGGTGACCCATCACCCGCTGATTGTTATAAAAAAAAAAAAACACCCTACATATTTTTATGAGAGCTTCCTGTTAAAGGATAACGAAACCCAAGAGTGAAAATGTAATATAGTGCAGCTAACCAATGCTTACATATGGTGGCTGCATTCATGTTTCACCTTTTTTCAGACAAGTACCTTTTCAGCAAGTACAGAAAATGCTTGTTGATTTTGCCAAAAAATGCAGTGTCCTTGTCACTTCTTGCAAGGTGAACTTAAAGTGGTTCTAAAGGTATTCTATACATTAAGGTAAAAAAAAACCTTCTGAGTGCAGCTTCCCTCCCCAGCATCCCCCCCCCCATACTTACCTGAGCCCCATCTCAATCCAGAAATGTGCATGTGAGCAGTGCCCCTCCCAGTCTCTCTCTCCTCATTGGCTCAAACAGCAGTGGGAGCCATTGGCTCCTGCTGTTGGCCATCACAGCCAGTGAGCCAATAAAGAGAGAGCGGGGGCAGGGCCGCGCCACACCCTGTGTGTGAATGGACAATGTCCATTCCTACTCTGCCTGTCATTGATTGGCTGTTCCCGGTCATCGGGAAAGCTGATCAATGACTTCAGACGTCAGCCCCGCCCCCTGATGAAAAAAAACACACACACGTCACAGCCCATATAACCCCTCCCCCTAGTGGTTAACTCTTTCACTACAACTGTCATTTATACAGGAATCAATGCATTTAAATAGCATTGATTGCTGTATAAATGACAATGGTCCCAAAAATGTGTCAAAAATGTCCGATGTGTCCGCCATAATGTCGCAGTCACTATAAAAATCGCTGATCGCCGCCATTACTAGTAAAAAAAAAAAAAATATTAATAAAAATGCTATAAAACTATCCCCTATTTTGTAAACGCTATAACTTTTGCGCAAACCAATCAATAATCGCTAATTGCGATTTTTTTTTACCAAAAATATGTAGAAGAATACGTATCGGCCTAAACTGAGGAAAAAATATTTTTTTTATATATTTTTTGGGGATATTTATTATAGCAAAAAGCAAAAAATATTGCATTGTTTTCAAAATTGTCGCTCTATTTTTGTTTATAGCGCAAAAAATAAAAGCCGCAGGGGCGATCAAATACCACCAAAAGAAAGCTCTATTTGTGGGAAAAAAAGGACGCCAATTTTGTTTTGGAGCCACGTTGCACGACCGCGCAATTGTCGGTTAAAGCGACGCAGTGCCGAATCGCAAAAAGGGGCCTGGTCCTTTGGCTGCCAATTGGTCCGGGGCTGAAGTGGTTAAAGCAAAAACAATTATATCTTTCTTCAGTAAACGACTAATCTATGAATGAACAAAGTAAGTAATTTGTAGTTTAGTGACATCCAAAGCTGCCTGCATAGAGTGGAGGAGCGAGTGTAGCCACCAAGGGACAATAAGTGTGTTACTAACAGAAGGAAGAAAAAAAATAGTCTGAGAAACTAATGCAGTCACCACATCTAAGGACTAGTAATCTGTACTACATTACATTTTTATTTTTGGGTTTAGATATGCTTTAGGGTCGGAACAGGACCTCAAAATGTTATTGAGATTTTAAGCAGGACCTTTTTCTTATTTTGTACCGGGACCCTGCAACTTTTTTATGCTTCCGAATCGCTGCAATTAAATAAAGAATATACTGCATGCAGCAATACTTTTAAAGCACAGCATAGAGCATGCATAGTTCTATGCGCAAGTAGAACATATATAAATATTTGCATAGACATTGTATCTAATGAATATGGCTCCCTCTCCTGTAAGCTTTTATTGCAGCTTTGCTGTGTATGCAAAACCATTTTACATACAATATATATGAGACATAGGCAAGGCAGATTTATTAGGCACTATTTCTGATGTTATTACAACCGTATATTTTAAATGACAAATGCTTCCCCGTGCTGCAGAGGCTATTGCTGCTCATGCCACCTTTTCATGAGCCAATAAGCTCAGCAGGGAGATCCTGCCAGCCTTTATATTGTACAGGATCACTTCACAACTGGTGTAGATAATAGAATTCTGTTATCCTGTCACATATCTTTGCGACAATATTGTGCTGCCAGGGGGTTCAGATGAAACCAAAAGTCTGATTTAGGAGAGGTTTTCTGCATCAATATAGTGGATTCGCTAAAGGGTCTGTCGGCACGCTAAATAAACTTCCCTTTATCAATCAGCTTCAGTGTTATCTGCATGAGCACTAAAGTATCATTATGCAAGGCAGTAAATGTCATGCCTGCTTTTATAGCAGAGCTGGCGGTGACATTGACAGATATGCAGATCTAGAGCAAGGAGACCACACATTGAAAGATTACCGACAGGCTTGATAGTGTGAAAATTGTACCATTAGACTGCATTCACACCTTGAATCGTGGGCAGATTTGCTGCAATTCTGCAGAATGCACCTTTCTGATGGTATTCATTAGAATGGCACCTTAAATTGTGGTACGGTTCTGCTGCGATTGTCACGTGGCAACCCACATTGCGTGAAGCTTGTTGCCCAAAAAACTTTTTAGGAGCAACTTTTGGGTGACATGCTTCACGCGATGCGGGTTGCCACGTGACAATCGCGGCAGAACCACACAGCGATTTTAGGTGCCATTCACAGGAATAGCATCTCAAATGTGCTTTCTGCGATTTATCATTCACACCTCAGCACTTAGAAATTGTGGGCAGAATAACAGCAAATCTGCCGGCGATTCAAAATGCAAAGGTGTGAATGCACTCTGATGCCGATTTTGAAAAAGTCCAACTTTTTCAAAAACTTTTTCCGTCGAAAATTCAGACGGACTTAGATAGAGAACATGTTCTATATTTTTCCGACGGAAAAAATTACTATCGGAAAAAAACGCTCGTCTGTATGCTGTTCCGACGCACCAAAAACGATGCATGCTCAAAAGCAAGTATGAGACAGAAGCTATTGGCTACAGGCTATTGAACTTCCGTTATCTAGTCCCGTTGTACGCGTTGTACGTCACCGCGTTCTTGAAGATCGGACTTTGGTGTGACCGTGTGTATGCAAGATAGCTTGAGCGGAATTCCATCAATGGCTCCTGCTACTATCAATCTATCCAATGAGGATAGATTAACTCTTTCACTACAACTGTCATTTATACAGGAATCAATGCATTTAAATAGCATTGATTGCTGTATAAATGACAATGGTCCCAAAAATGTGTCAAAAATGTCCGATGTGTCCGCCATAATGTCGCAGTCACTATAAAAATCGCTGATCGCCGCCATTACTAGTAAAAAAAAAAAAAAAATATTAATAAAAATGCTATAAAACTATCCCCTATTTTGTAAACGCTATAACTTTTGCGCAAACCAATCAATAATCGCTAATTGCGATTTTTTTTTACCAAAAATATGTAGAAGAATACGTATCGGCCTAAACTGAGGAAAAAATATTTTTTTTATATATTTTTTGGGGATATTTATTATAGCAAAAAGCAAAAAATATTGCATTGTTTTCAAAATTGTCGCTCTATTTTTGTTTATAGCGCAAAAAATAAAAGCCGCAGGGGCGATCAAATACCACCAAAAGAAAGCTCTATTTGTGGGAAAAAAAGGACGCCAATTTTGTTTTGGAGCCACGTTGCACGACCGCGCAATTGTCGGTTAAAGCGACGCAGTGCCGAATCGCAAAAAGGGGCCTGGTCCTTTGGCTGCCAATTGGTCCGGGGCTGAAGTGGTTAAAGCAAAAACAATTATATCTTTCTTCAGTAAACGACTAATCTATGAATGAACAAAGTAAGTAATTTGTAGTTTAGTGACATCCAAAGCTGCCTGCATAGAGTGGAGGAGCGAGTGTAGCCACCAAGGGACAATAAGTGTGTTACTAACAGAAGGAAGAAAAAAAATAGTCTGAGAAACTAATGCAGTCACCACATCTAAGGACTAGTAATCTGTACTACATTACATTTTTATTTTTGGGTTTAGATATGCTTTAGGGTCGGAACAGGACCTCAAAATGTTATTGAGATTTTAAGCAGGACCTTTTTCTTATTTTGTACCGGGACCCTGCAACTTTTTTATGCTTCCGAATCGCTGCAATTAAATAAAGAATATACTGCATGCAGCAATACTTTTAAAGCACAGCATAGAGCATGCATAGTTCTATGCGCAAGTAGAACATATATAAATATTTGCATAGACATTGTATCTAATGAATATGGCTCCCTCTCCTGTAAGCTTTTATTGCAGCTTTGCTGTGTATGCAAAACCATTTTACATACAATATATATGAGACATAGGCAAGGCAGATTTATTAGGCACTATTTCTGATGTTATTACAACCGTATATTTTAAATGACAAATGCTTCCCCGTGCTGCAGAGGCTATTGCTGCTCATGCCACCTTTTCATGAGCCAATAAGCTCAGCAGGGAGATCCTGCCAGCCTTTATATTGTACAGGATCACTTCACAACTGGTGTAGATAATAGAATTCTGTTATCCTGTCACATATCTTTGCGACAATATTGTGCTGCCAGGGGGTTCAGATGAAACCAAAAGTCTGATTTAGGAGAGGTTTTCTGCATCAATATAGTGGATTCGCTAAAGGGTCTGTCGGCACGCTAAATAAACTTCCCTTTATCAATCAGCTTCAGTGTTATCTGCATGAGCACTAAAGTATCATTATGCAAGGCAGTAAATGTCATGCCTGCTTTTATAGCAGAGCTGGCGGTGACATTGACAGATATGCAGATCTAGAGCAAGGAGACCACACATTGAAAGATTACCGACAGGCTTGATAGTGTGAAAATTGTACCATTAGACTGCATTCACACCTTGAATCGTGGGCAGATTTGCTGCAATTCTGCAGAATGCACCTTTCTGATGGTATTCATTAGAATGGCACCTTAAATTGTGGTACGGTTCTGCTGCGATTGTCACGTGGCAACCCACATTGCGTGAAGCTTGTTGCCCAAAAAACTTTTTAGGAGCAACTTTTGGGTGACATGCTTCACGCGATGCGGGTTGCCACGTGACAATCGCGGCAGAACCACACAGCGATTTTAGGTGCCATTCACAGGAATAGCATCTCAAATGTGCTTTCTGCGATTTATCATTCACACCTCAGCACTTAGAAATTGTGGGCAGAATAACAGCAAATCTGCCGGCGATTCAAAATGCAAAGGTGTGAATGCACTCTGATGCCGATTTTGAAAAAGTCCAACTTTTTCAAAAACTTTTTCCGTCGAAAATTCAGACGGACTTAGATAGAGAACATGTTCTATATTTTTCCGACGGAAAAAATTACTATCGGAAAAAAACGCTCGTCTGTATGCTGTTCCGACGCACCAAAAACGATGCATGCTCAAAAGCAAGTATGAGACAGAAGCTATTGGCTACAGGCTATTGAACTTCCGTTATCTAGTCCCGTTGTACGCGTTGTACGTCACCGCGTTCTTGAAGATCGGACTTTGGTGTGACCGTGTGTATGCAAGATAGCTTGAGCGGAATTCCATCAATGGCTCCTGCTACTATCAATCTATCCAATGAGGACCAGAGACAGCGGCTGGAGCTTCTGGGCTCGTGCTCGTCGCTGGAACGATCGGTTTCAGGTAAGCAAAAGGGGGGCTCTGGGGGCAGTTGCAGCACAGAAGGTTTTTCACCTTAATGCATAGAATAAGTATAACTAAAGGCATTTTTTAGTTTTGGATGGAGTCGAGAGGGATTAGAACACTTGTCAGTTTTTATTGCTGTCTGTGCCCCCCCCCCCCCCCTTAGGAGATTCACCCTCTATTTACCCTGCTTACCATCATCATTGAAAATGAAAGTAAAAAAAAAAAAAAAAACTTTGGGTTGTCCCCAGAAAAGTAATAGAGGGAAATCTTCCAATGGGGACACTAGTTCTTGGAACCTGGGGGTCCCCAATGGATTCCCTATAATCTGAAAGTATATTCTCTCACTTCCTGTTTGGCTATGGGACAGAAAGTGAAGGTGAATCTCCGTAGTGGGTTACAGATGGTGCAAAAAAATCTGACAGGGGTTATAACCCTCCCTTGCGCTATCCAAAATGAAAAAAGGTTTGCCTATAGCTCTACTTTAAGTTCCAAGTGTTCCAAATATCATTGAGCCTGATTCAATAAAGGTTCTTATTCTTTACAGCCAGTTCTTAAAGTGGTCCTGTACTAATTTTTCTAACATTTAAATTCATTAACACTTTAAAATACATTTAATTAAAAGACCTACCTAAGATCAGACAGAACAAGAAACCCGCTAATACATGTGTTAGCCAGAAATGCATTTTCGTGTGTCTGATTTAATCCCATTATGTTTTTGAGGTCCGACTTCCCTGACTCCATGGTTAAAGCTGAAATCCAGCAGCTTTGTAATCACTAATGCATCATTAAAGGAATGGGAGAGGGAGGAGCAGCACAAGGAGCCAATCAATTGTGCTGCAGTGAAAGGAGCATGCTAATAGGAGGAGAGAGCACAATGACAGGAAGGCAAGCATGTTAGTCTGCTGCTTCTTCTTTCACTGTCCAGTCACAGGTAGACAAAAGGAAAAGGCCTGGAAGAGTATCATAGCAGCAGAAACAAATCAGGTCTCCTGCCTTTCAAGACAGGTCTGTGATCTGTGGCAGCTTTGTGAATCTCAGGATTGGATGCATAGAAACACAAATCCTTTGCCGGGTAAAACAACTCCCCTATATATGTATGTCAGCTGTGTGTTCAACCATTTGCCTTTTGTTCAGCTTTAATGGGTTAATTCTCCTTTATCAAACAACTGCCTGACCAAAGTTAAATGGTTGTGGGACCTTCCAAAGCCTAAGGCTCCATGCACACCGGAGCTCATAAACGTACGTTTTTTGAGTTTTGAGTTTTGGGCGTTTTTTTTTTAACAGCCCATAAACTCCACTCTATGTTTACCTATGTGTCCATGCACACATGAAAGTTTTTTTAGCTTTTATTAGCAGTGGAGTTTATGGGCTGTTCTCTGAACTGAAAAGTGCAGTTTTTTCGGTGTATTTTTATTAAAAATGCCCATAAACGCTAAAAAAACGTGTATAAACGCTAGTACAAAACGCTGTTAAAAGCACGTTTTTAAACCAGCGTTTCCTGCCAGCAATCTGGCATCCAGAAAAAGCTTTTTTGAGCTCCAGTGTGCATGGAGCCTAAATGAAAAACTCACAGGAGATAGCATGTTCCCATCCTGCCTTGTTGCTATGACGTTGCCAAGACACTCTCAGCCAATTCAAACCCCCTCACATGTGTTCTCTTTCCCTTGTCACAGTAGCTCTGAGCTCAGAAATGCTGCAACAGAGGAGATAGTGGACCACACATGTACACAGGGTTTGAGAGTTTACTCCTGTAATGGGGGCGGTGAGCAGTATTGACTGGAAGCTTCTTAGAAACGTTCTAGCAACAAGGCAGGATGGGATGATGTCATCTTAGGGTTTTTTTTTCCGGACATTCTTTGCAAGGTTCGTTAATGGCTTACACCTACAGCAAAGGCATTATTTAACTTTGGTCAAAGCTGCACAAATTGTTTTTATCTACAGATGCCCCTTACCTGCATGAGCAACTTTTTTGTAAAGATGACCTAACCCTTTGAACTCCATCAACTGCCAATCCCTCTGTCTGGTGAAAGTACCCTTTCTGACAACAGGAAAAAAACTATTTCAGGGGTTCAAATTTCTCACTTTACCCAAAACCAACAGAGTTGTACCTGAAGTTACACTTTCAATTTTAGCAAGAAGCTACTACAACAGTTAAGCAACTCAGCCTCAATATTTTATCATTCAAACAGACCAATCAAGTAATAATTCCTTCTGACCCCAGGAAACGAAAAAAAAGGCACGAGTGTATAAATAATATCAGCCATTTCAGACAAAACACGTGTGCATATTTCTGAGTGCAAACACTCAATGGCCCAGTCTCCTCTGTCACCAGTTTTAATGGATTAGGCAGACAAACACGAGTAACATATGGTGTGAAACAGAGAGCAGACCCCACACTCACAGCACATCTCCAGCTGCAGCAAAATGCCGTGCAGACAAGCTGAATCCTGACAGCCTAAGCAGCCTTAAAAAAAAATCTCAAACAGGTTCAGTTCCAAAGATAAGCCAAAAGTCAATATTTCCTTTTTACATATTCTCTCCAGCTGCTCTCCAAGAATATAATAGAGCAACATTCATCTGTTCCCTCCAGGAAAAAATACTAATAGCAATTAACTGAACTGGAGCACGACTTCAACTGCCGAGTGTCAATGGCAAGTGCCGAGCAACCACCTGTAATGAATGGGAGCACATTTATAATTCTTTGTTCCCCAAGTGTCTCAGAAGAACTTGAAGTCATCTACAATAGTCCCGCTCCTAACAGACAACAAAGGAGCTTTTCCTTGGTAATAGAGTGACTGCACAACTTTTTTTATAGTATATATCCCCTTCAGAAACCATGGTGGTAGGAGCGGGATTATTGTAGATGACTTCAAGTTCTTCTGAGACACTCGGCTAACAAAGAATTATAAATGTGCTCCCATTCATTACAGGAGGTCAGCCACTCGGCCCAGGCGTCACAGATTGATTTGCATTTTCTCAATGGATGCAAAGCCTCCTCTGAATAGGACAATGTGGAGGGGCGGGGTGATGATGTCACATTCTCCACTCGTCCAATCAGAGAACACTGTGTTCTTTAAGAAAATGCAAAACATTCTCTGATTGGTTGGAATTATACTTTTAGTTCCGCTTCTAAAGGGATCTTACAGGTAAGGATAACTATGTAAACATATCCATATCTGCATGGGTTGTAGGAGGGTAAAAAACATCATGACCACCAATGTGAAGGGGGATAAGGAATACTATCCCTGACCACCAAGTCAACTAAAGAATACTCTCCCTGACCACTAATGTGTGTTTGTGGGAAGGGGTGGGGGGGGGGGGGTAAAAAGAGACCGCAATGACCTCGGCAACAGACTTCAAGAGAAGCCCAAAGGTGAGTCAACGCACCAATATCTCCCCAACACATTCTTCAGAGGCATCACAACTTACAACATTCAAGTATTCTGATTATTGAAACATTCTGAAAAATTCAAGCCTCTGTATGCCCTCTTTATACATGCCACTACCATTGACTCAAATATACTGGGACCAAAAACACTGAATCAGCAGAGAGGAAGCAATAGAAATAGCCTTTCCAAAACATGGCTAAAAATAATTTTAGGTGGGAAGAAAATACACAAGAGATGCTTACTGCAGTTGTTTTTAGAATATGATTGCTTTGGCAACATATGTGTTTCCTGTGCTTGCTTTAATGTTGTTTTTGAATTTGAAAGAAAGAGCTAGTCACAAACAAAAACGTACATTAGCATTCAGTAAAGGAGTGACATGAGAGAGATGCACAAAAACACAGGTGGTGGAGTTATATGGTGGATATTTGAATGTGTTACGCTGATCTGGCAGTACTGGATCCATAGTGTGCATGAGTTTTGATAATGCTGTAATGAATGACACCATCTACTGATGCATGAGATCTCAACCAATGAATGGAACCTGTTCAACCTGTTTACATTTGGGCAAAAGAGAAGACGGTTAAGCCTAGTGGTTCATATAATCCATAGAGGACAAAATTGCAAGCATGCAGGTCAAGATGCCTGATCAAAATATTCAAGGAGTATCTACAAGGCTATCATGTTATAGCTTACATCTATTTGTTTGCTTATAGGTTTGTTGAAGGGGCAGCCCCGAAAGGTTACATTTTAGTTATAGGTGGATTGTGGGGATCATTATAGAAAAAATGTAAAACGTTATATTTAATTTCATAATTTCCAGCTCTGTTCCTGTCATCTGTTTTTTGGGTGTTTTGGAGTTTTAGGTGTTTTAGGTGTTCCAGACTGCCTTTGCATGTTCCAGCTTCTCTTGTTACGTTCCCCATAATGTAAAATAATAAATCCAACAGGGGTAGTGGGAGCCCCTTATTATGGCCACAGCAGGCGAGCAGAATCGGGCAATCAAGTGCATATTTGACCAAAGGAGTCCCCAGAAGATATAAGAATCTTCCAGGTTGTTTAACTGTTCAGCATCTACCAAAAACATGAATATCAATTTTAGGTTTATTGTCCTTTTTAAATGTTTAATTTGTTTATTAGATTCTTTTTACAGTATCTGTTTAACCATAGACTGGTTTCGATTTTGTAAATTGAACTACAATCAAAATGTGATCAAATCTGAGTTTGAGGACACACAATTGTGCAATGTGCTTTACTAGAACAAAAACGATCCTCCCCACCAGTCTCTTCCTCTTCTCATCTATAGATGCTCCACCACATCCAGCACTGTAGGCTGTAAATGTATGACCAACTGCAGCATCCTTCTCTGTGGTAATACATTTTGATACCATTGTTTGCTACCATTTTGATACCATTGTTTGATATCAATAGTATACATTTTGATACCATCGTTATGACCAATTCTGTTAAAGAAGTGACTGAACAATGCCTAGATGGGGAGTCAAATTGTATCCTGTAAGGGACTTCCATCCAAAACTATTTTGGGCAGGTTTAGATCTACTGCCAGGTCTTTACAACTGTCTTCTAGCAGGCATCTTCTTTCAGTTGTCACAGCCAGACCAACTTGGGAGGAGAATTCTAATATTGACAGCAGATGGGGGTCAAAACCCGTTCAATCCAAGATGGAAAAAAAATGTGGGTTGTGTTTTATTTGAGAGACTTTTCCACCAGTGGTCCATATCTAAAGCAGTTGTATTGTGAAAGGTTAATAAACTATGACTATGATACAACATTTAGATACAATACAGATTTAGTTATAAATGTGGGCTAGTATTCACGGGGATCATAATATTTCCAAGTCATGCTCACTTCACCCTTCCTTTTTGTAAACTCACGGCCAGCTTATAAAGGCTTTTAAACCAACAGCTTTCCTAGAAAAAGTGGATAAAATTTTACTATTTTATTGTAAATCAATAAAGAGAAAACAAAAGGCCACATGGCTTGCACCCACCCTGTTGCAGACAGCTGAAGAGCGCAGACTGGCTATCCCCTCTCTACAGACATGCATGCTGATCGGTTTATCCGAAAGCAACGGAACATGGGATCGTTTCTGACAGCTTAGCCACTTCTCAGTAATACAGCGCAGCGTGTTTGCTTGATGTGGACTTAAGATTTATAGGAGAAGGCTTTAAAAGGCTTTTGCAATGCACCAATACATAAACAGGCAACAAGCACAAAACGAGTGTCAGCACAAACAAGTGGATTAAGGAAGCTGAGAGGCTGGTGGAAGCCCAAGCTGTACCAGTCCAGAAGCCTGGATGCAAGCTCAGAAAAGCACTAGGATTTTCATCCACACTAATTAATGAGAGCAAGCTGTGAATGGGAAGGAGGTGGGGAAGGCATGACTGTCTGGAGGGATATGTGTGGGTTGAACAGCAGACCTCAGACTGAAGACCTTACAGACAGACAGAATGAAGCAACCAAGTAGGGGTCATCCATCCTTACGTCACAGAGAGCCACTGCTGAAAAGAAAGACACAAAATACAGGGAAAGGAGAGCAAACGGAGAGAATAATATTGTAGTTTGAGCAACAATTTAGGTATTTTTAGGGGAGCATCCCAAACAATATCCCATTTCTATAAATTCCTATTAAGCAACCTGACATTGCCACTGGTGTAAGAGTTGCAGGTTCTCCTTAGGCAGCATTTTTAGAGTTGTGGCAGATGATTGTAGGAAAAATGTGTATATCCATTGCAGCGAAGGAGAGAAAGGGGCAAGTCCTCATTAGCAAAAGTGGCACCCTTTTGTTTTGATTTTCTGTAAGGAAAGGTCATGCCCTTGGTTTTTCCAAACCTTAAAGTGGTCACGGGCAGAAAATGTACCAACTGTACACCTTCTCTATGAGGGAAAGACAGAGAGAAGAAAGCAAGACATTAGGAAGAAAAGGGAGAAGATACATTTATCAGTACTTGATTTGGGGATGCAAAGAGAGAAGAGCTGAGAACATATTGACATAGGTGGAACAATGTAGAATCTTGGTGGAGATGGAGATATGCGAAGGGGAGTACATGAATAAGCAATGGAAATGGAAACCACCCCCGCCCTTCATACTAAAACCTCCTTACCCCAAGTGATTATTTTTTACATCCTTCGTTATTTTATGAAGCATCCAGCAGCCAGTGGAGTACAAATATCCACATTTCTTAAAAAAAAAATAGCTGTCAGGATTTTATAGGAGACGGTATTTACTTACCACATGGACCCTTGTGTTTCATAGGAATGGCTGTTTTTTGGATGCACTCAGCTCTTTGCCTCTCACAGTCGTTGGCATAAGTTCGGCTGTCCCGGCCGCAGACAGGCTTGTAGGCGCCGTCACAAGTAATGCGGTCACAAGAACAGCGGGTGATTCCTCGACGGTTAAGGCACACAGCATTGTGCTTACATTCATCCTTACATTTGTCTAGGAAGGAAAAATAAAAGGAGTAATTTTAAGTAAAATCCACAAGACAGTTAGCACTTTAGCTTAACAATGCCCATGTAAACACATGCACAGGGTTACAAGTCTATAAATGATAAAGACAGAGAGATTACAACACAAATAAGGAGTGGTAAACATTCATAGGCTGTGTTCTGTGTGTAGGGCAGCCCGTGTATTTCAATGGGCTAAAAAATATAAAATAAGGGGGGAAGGGAATTTGGGACTTTGAGCGAAATGTACGGCCTGGTAAGGTCGTGTATTTCCATCCCTATCAATTGAGCTGCCGAAGAGCGCACCAGTGTAAGCTAGTGGGCTCAACAAAAAGGTTTGGGACTTTGTATGAAGCTCAAGGTTTGCAACACAACAGTGGGTGGGTTCATAAGTTGTTTAATAGTTCATATAAATTATACAGAGGTACAAAAATAATTATATTAACACTTGACACAACATTTAGACTGAGTACTGGCACTGGGTACAGTGGTCAACATACAGATTGCTAACGTTATTTGACAAGGTAAATATGGTGGATAATAACATTTGAATCATTATATATGAACAAAATTGCTTGATATAACTAGGGGACCACCAGTTACTGGATAGGTAGAGAGTATTATGCAGTTAAACCTGCTTGGTCTCCGGCCTCAGGGTTCCTGTGATGGTAAAACGTCCATATACAGGATAAAAAGTTAAAGAAGGGGTGTCTGGTAGCTCAACGCGTTTCGTGGTTCTGGACCACTCATCAGGAGCAGACACGACACATTCCTGAAATTGGAATGATACAATAGGTCAGCATAATTAAAATAAATATAAAGAAGCAACTGGTAACTGGTGGTCCCCTAGTTATATCAAGCAATTTTGTTCATATATAATGATTCAAATATTATTATCCACCATATTTACCTTGTCAAATAACGTTAGCAATCTGTATGTTGACCACTGTACCCAGTGCCAGTACTCAGTCTAAATGTTGTGTCAAGTGTTAATATAATTATTTTTGTACCTCTGTATAATTTATATGAACTATTAAACAACTTATGAACCCACCCACTGTTGTGTTGCAAACCTTGAGCTTCATACAAAGTCCCAAACCTTTTTGTTGAGCCCACTAGCTTACGCTGGTGCGCTCTTCGGCAGCTCTATTTCAATGGGCTGCCCAACCCACAAAAACTTGGAAAAGGAGGTCCAAAACCTTTTTTTTAAAAATCACATTGCACGGGTTTGCTTGATTCTGCACCAAAAGGTTTGGTGTGCGCAAAAATGCACCGCTTTTGCTGATTCATGGGGTTGCCACAAGGAATTAATGACCTCCCCCCAACGCATTTTCTAAAAAGCAATGCGTTTGCCTGTGGGTTGGAAACATGTGCGATTTTGTGCCTGTTTCCAACCCCCACTAATGTGAATATAGGCTTAAGCTGGCTACCACTGACCAACTTTCAGCTGGTTCATCAGGAACTGGCCAAAACTAGTTCAACAAAAGTCAACTGTTTGATTTTTGTTGGAGTCTGCTGGATAATTTTCGCCCAGACAGAGGTTACATGCGATCAGATGCAGCTGCTGCTCAGGTATTCTGACAGCTGCTTATTTTGGATGGAGGAATCTGTTAGTAACAGTGTTTTTTTCTAACAGAGCTCACAGTAGAGATAAATGACAGCTTTCATTCTTTGTTCTTCTACATCTTTAAGTTAAAGTGACCCTGTCAAAAGAGAAGTACCATAGCTGCCATTGCTGGACTCCTCCTAAATATGCTTGCGTTTGGCGTTTTTATACTTCAAGTTACTGACCCAGAAGTTGCATGTAGTTACTAAGTGTTAGAAAAGTGTCAGACTTCCTTGTCTCTATATTTATTCTGGGTCAGCAACTCAGAAAGAATCATGACCCTCTCATGACAAGTTTCCTTTAAGAATTGAAAGCAGAGGGACTTAGAGGGTTACCTTTGTATGATAACAGCTGTTCATTTGACATGGTAGTCTAGATAGCCCTGACAATGGATTATTTAGGGCCCCTACACATCAGCAACACTGTGCAGTGTTGCTCAGTGCAATTGAAATGCAATGTCAGGCAATATACCATTGCTTTCAACATTGTCACTTGACACCAATAATGAAAATATGCCCAATGCTAAATAGACGCATTAAAACATACTTAGCACTGGACACATTTTAAGTATTAATATATTTACATTTTAAATATTAGTATAGGATTATCCAGGGGGATAATTGAAAACATCTGCTATTTTTGAGTTTAAGAAGCTTTGCAGAGTTTTTTTTATTAATTTATACCAATATCCTACTTTTGTGTGTACTAAAATAAAAGCAAAAAAAAGTAAATTAAAAAAAAAAATAGCATTGCAGAATGGAATTGAAGAAAAGGGGTCCAGACAAAAACAAAATGTATGTCAATGCACATGTGCCATGACCCAAACCCTTAGTAATCCTGATCTCTACAGACTAATACAGGGGGTCTCCGGGTTACAAACAAGATAGGGACTGTAGGTTTGTTCTTAAGTTGAATCTGTTTGTAAGTCGGAACAGGTACATTTTTTAAGTGTAGCTCCAGCCAAAAAATCTATTTTTAAGTTTTTTAGATAACATAGAGAAGGGTTATCACCCCTGTAACATTTGTTTTGCTGTCTGTGCCCCTGTTCAGAAGATTTCACCTCACCTTCTGTCCCAATGACAATTGGATTTTGAAAATTTTGGATTGTTAGGGAAACATGGACTGGTGATAAAGCATCAGTGGAGACACCTTGTTCCCATATTAACTCTTACAGGAGTGAATTTCCCTTCCTAGGGGTGGATTTCCTCTCACTTCCTGTTGTCTCCCTCCGTTTGTAAGTAGGAGTCGTTTGTAAGTCGGATGTTTGTAAGTAGGGGACCCCCTGTACCTTCCAAATAATATAAACATCTACCTGCACCATTCATATAATCTATGTATGGCCATCAATATGGCTGGCCAAAGAGTCTAGGACACTCAATCTGTGGGTTTCTGGCAAATGAAAGGTGCTATTGACATTAAAGGATAGTTGACAACTCTAATGCCACGTACATACCGTCGGACATTCCGACCACAAAATCCGTCAAATTTTTTCCGACGGATTTTGTCCAAAACTTGTTTTGCACACACACGGTCGGACAAAGTTGTCGGAAAATCCGATCTTTCCAAACGAGGTGACATACAAAACGTACGACGAGACTACGTAGAGGCCAATAGCTTTCGTCTCCAAATTTCTTCGGAGCATGCGTGGCACTTTGTGCGTCGGATTTCTCTACACACGATCGGAAGAAGTCCGATCGGATTTTGTTGTCGGAAAATTTTAGATCCTGCTCTCAAATTTTCAAAAGCCCGCTAGAGCCCACACACGATCGGATTTTCCAACAACATAATCCAATCAGACTTTTTCCATCGGAATATCCGACCGTGTGTACGGGGCATTACATTAATGGGAAACCCCAGACCCAGAGGACCAGCTGATGTCAGGTGGAGGGGGAGGACAATCGATAAGGCAGATACCTGCTCTGATCACTACAGTTTCCCCCTGTAATAAGTGACACAGGCAGCATCTATCTCCAGCACTTATGTAATGTTTAATTCACTGACATTGAAAGAGGGCCAAGCAAAGAGTTCTTGTTCATGGACCTAATTCCCTATCCGTATGCATGTTTGCCCATCCGCCTGCCCAATTGGGTTCAGATTGTAGAATTTCTTAGTTGTTGGGAAGTAAACTTGTGAGGATGTCAGAAATACAGGCTATGGGGAGCTTCAGCCCTCAACTTTCTTCAAAGTCGAGATTTGCATTTTAAAAGCAGCTGCAGCAGCAACCTAACAGCTCACACAGCATTTACTGACAACGTAATGGAAGAAATATCGGAAGATGAGATGTACTTTATAGTTTCACTGATGTGTTTCTTGACAGGTTCACTTACACATTTCTGAGCTTTTAACATCTGCACAAACGCATGGTTTTCTGACTCAAGTTGTTTTAATAAAAGTGGTATTGCAGTGGTGGAGAATGCATTACGTATCCAAACTTGGCCATAAATAGATCAAAATGTGTCTGGTTCAGCAGGGACCAGCCAAAATTTGATCCATGTGTGACAGGAGTCATCTTCTTTACTAGGCTTGTTGGAAAATTTTTCTTGATCAGCCGGCTGCTGCAGCTGATCAATGTATTCTGACAGTGGAAAGTCCTCCCGCTGTCAGAATACAATGTCCCAGCAGGGAATACTCTGCCATCCATACAAGCGACACACACAATCAGAATAATTTATTTTTCCTACAACTCGTGTAATCTATGGCCAACTTAAGTACAGCTTTCTGAAATTAGATTTTGGGGGTATTTTATTCACCACTGATGTACAGAATGCCTTCAGTTTGACTTACAGCAAGAATGAGACATTTCAATTTTTTGTCAGTTTCAGAAAATTAAGGCCCAGTTCACACTGGTACATCATACGCTCCGACTTTGAGAGCGTATGTCACATGACATGTATAAATCAATGATTCCCTATGAGAGTCCTCTTAACTAGTCCGACTTGTGTCAATCTGACTTTGGTCCGATTTCAGCCCATTGAATATCCTTGAAGTTGTATCCAAGTCGGATCACCATCTTAACTATCCAACTTGTGACATCCGACATGAATTACAGCAGCAGAAAAATAAATTTATATCACACTGGGATTGTTTTGATTGGACAAAGGAATCTCAAAGTCAAATCGAAATCATATTCTGTTCATTAAAGTCGGATCGATGTTGGACCAAAGACACAAGGCAAAGTTGGTACGACAGTTGAGTTGCACCAGTGTGAACCGGGCCTAAAGGTGGATTCCAGATATCACCCAATTTTACCCCAAACCACATTGTTTTGTTGAGAAAGAAATCAATGTAATCTCCAGGACTGAGCTATCAGTTTGACAGGTCAGATTCTGCTCTTCATTAATTTATAAATAAAGGGTGTTTTTTTTCCCATGATCTAAATTTAAAAATGTAAACCTTTTGCCCTTTATAAACTGTTATTGATAACATATTAGCTTTATTAGATTTTTTTTCTATTATTTCTTTTTTAGCATTTGTACTTGGCTATAAAGAGAGGTTTTGTACCAGTAACATGATTCTAGTACCTTTTTTCGCAAAATATTAAAATTTGTAGTTAAAGTGGTTGTAAAGTCAGAAGGTTTTTTATCTTAATGCATTCTATGCATTAAGATAAAAATCCTTTGGCGTGCTACAGCCCCCCTCAGCCCCCCTAATATTTACCTGAGCCCATCTCAATCCAGCAATGTTGCAGGAGACACTAGGCTGCCTGAGACTCTCCCTCCTCATTGGCTGAAACAGGAGTGGCTCCCACTGCTGTCAACCAAATTTAGTGCGCCAATGAGGAGAGAGGGTGGTGGGCTGGGAGGGGGCATTCAACAGTAGGGAGGAGCCAGAAGAGCCAAAGAGGGACCCAAAGAAGAGGAGGATCTGGGCTGCTCTGTGCAAAACCACTACACCGAGCAGGTGAAGTGGTAACATATTTGTTATTTTTAACAAAAAAATTAAAAAACTAGACTTTAATATCACTTTAACACTAATTGCACTTTGGCATGCTCCTGTTGGGTGCCAGAATATCTTGCCTCCACATTAATGAGGAAAGAGATACAGTGGGACAGGGATAGACAGAGTATTCTAGAAGAGGGAAACCCAGGAAACAATGTTAGCACTGAGGATATCCGTGCAGTAGAGTTGTCAGCCAACAGAATTTCTGACAGGATCAAGTATTGCAAAAGTGTCCTGCAAAATTTTAAAAAAATGTGTCCAGACACATACTTAAAAATAATAAATTGTTTATGCAGCAATCATATATATTACATTCTTTTTTAAGCAAAAGTAGTAATAGTGAACTGTTCCTTAATTATGCAAAAGGGGGCAGTGATAAGCTCTGCTTTTTACAGAAGTCATGATCTACATATGACTTCAGTTTCCAATATCTCTGGACCTCCTGATAGTTTTCACATGCAAGTTTCACTGAAAGTAACCTTTGTGCGCTGGAATCCTGCAAGAAAGTCTCAACTAAGCTGTCTGACGACTCACGCAATTATACATACTCCACAGGACATATCTGACGCCACTTAGGATAGCGAAATACAAGCCAGGGTACAGCCCTCTATGTCCCAGATGCCAGAGTCCACAAAGCAATATATTCCATATGATTTGGGAATGTCCGGTGATCCAGGCCTATTGGACCCAGATTGTGCGCTTCATCCATGACAAAATGAGGTCCCCTCTAACCGTATGCCCCAAGCAATGCCTACTAGGCATTTTTCCAGACCCCGACTCAGACAAATTCCATAAAATATTCCTCCAGGAATCACTTTTCACGGCGAGACTACTCATTGCCAGAAAATGGCTCCAGGCCCTACCGCCAACCTTACAAGAGTGGATAGCCACGATAAACGCTGTCCTCTCCTATAAGAAAGAGATATACGTCCACAGGGGATGCAAAGCCAAATATGGGAAAATCTGGGACGCCTGGCTAAATGAAGCTGACACATGTGACAAAATATCAGAGTGAAACGGTTGTCATCCCAAGAAAGTAACCTTTGTCATATTCCCAAATCAAACTGCTCAGGGCTGTGATCATTTTACTTTAAATAAAACCTGTAATGTACGAAACGTGGAATCTGACATTTCTTCCTCTCATAATACTAGTTACCCAGCTGTCATGCTGATCCTCTTAGTTCAATACCGAAGTCACTGACAGCAAACAAGTAGTACGTAGATCAGGATGGATGATGTTTGGATGGGGTTTGTCTAATATTTCTGCTCTGTATCCTTACACATCCACAGTACTGATCAGAGTAGGCCAGCAACAAAGGCAGGCAACAATTATTTTCAAGAAGTAGCCGGTAATGATGAACTTGTATATATCCAATTGCAGGTTTGCTTTAAATTCTAAAACCTACACATAATTACCATCTCACTAAAAATAATACATTGCTGAACTGATGCCAGCTTATTTTATTTTGGAACAGTTTATAAATTAGTGAGGAGAAAATATGCTAAATATTTCACTGATTTTAGGTGTATTTCTAATAAAAGAAAGCTTCACTATACTTCTCACAGGATCACTGAAGGCCTTTTGGTTTCTTATTTCCCACCTTACCATAACCTGTTGGGTTATACTTTATCATTGGTCCTCAAGCCCTACTCCACAGAGGCCAACATTTCCATGCACTGCACTTATAATTGGCAATACATGTGAAACAGCTGTATGCAGTTTGGAATAAATGTCTCTATTACATACTATTATGCCCCATACACACGGTCGGATATTCCGATGAAAAAAGTGCGATCGGATTATGTTGTCGGAAAATCTGATCGTGTGTGGGTTCTAGCGGACTTTTTCCATCAGAATTTCCGACAGAAAAAAATTTGAGAGCAGGATCTAAAATTTTCCGACAACAAAATCCGACCAGACTTTTTCCGATCATGTGTATAGAATTCCGACGCACAAAGTGGCACGCATGCTCAGAAGAAATTTGGAGACGAAAGCTATTGGCTACTGGCCTCTACGTAGTCCAGTCATACATATTGTACATCACCTCGTTCGGAGCGATCGAATTTTCCGACAACTTTGTCGACCGTGTGTGTGCAACACAAGTTTCGGAAAAAATCAGACGGATTTTGTGGTCGGAATGTCCGACCGTGTGTACAAGGCATTAGGCTGTATCTGTGCTATACACTACCAGTTCTGGATGTAGAGAGTATAAAGACATACATTTTCATGACTCCATCCACTAACCAAAAAATGTGTAATAAACGTATCTTTGTGATGGAAGACGACTCACAGATACCTTCTGTTTTAAAAAGCTTCTACCGTGCTACACATGGAGGGAGATTTACTAAAACTGGTGTGTGCAAAATCTGGTGGTAACTAACCAGCTTCGAGGTTTTATTGTCCAAGCTTAAAGAGGAACTGCAGTCTGCTCACATAATTTGTAATATACCGTATTTATCGGCGTATAACACGCACCACAAGTTTAGAAGGGAAATTTAAGGAAAAAAACTTACATTTAAATGCCCATTAATGCAGCCTTATCAGTGTCCATCATTGCAGCCTTGCCCAGTGTCCATCTGCAGCCTTGTCCATCATTGCACCCTTGCCCAGTGTCCATCATCTGCAGCCTTGCCCAGTGTCTTTGCAGCATTGCCCAGTGTATTTGCAGCATTGCCCAGCCTCATTGCAGGCTGATTATTTAAAATTGGCGCCGATCTCCGCTGACTGTGAGCAGGGAGGAGCGAGCTCCGCCGACATACACAAAGCCGAGTGTACTCGGCTAGGCTCGGCTCCTCTAGGCTCCACTCACAGTCACGCCCAGTCCCTGTGTTATGTCCATCATAGGCCGGGACTGGGCGTGACTGTGAGCGGGGCCGAGAGGAGCCAAGCCTAGCCGAGTACACTTGGCTATGTGTATATCGGCGGCGCTCGCTCCTCCGCTCGCTCATCAGCGGGGATCGGCGTATAACACGCACCCACGATTTTCCCCTGATTTTAAGGGTAAAAAAGTGTGTGTGTTACGCCGATAAATACGGTAAACATCTTTGTTATTCTGAAGCTTCCCTCCAACCACTTTGCATATTATTTTATATATACTGTGATTCTGTACTTGCCAAATATATGCTGCAGAAATCTCGTTCCACGTCTGGCTGCATCCATTTTTACTGTGGGCAGCTGAAGCTGCTGCCTGTTCACTTCCTGGATTAACACAGACACACCTCCAGCTCTGCAGCTCCCCTCTTATGACTCATGCTCCCTCCCTTCCTGGCATACTCTCATGACAGTGAAAGAGAGCTGTGCATGAAGTTATAAGCCTAGGCTTTTTACCAGACAAGAAACAGGAAGTGGGCTGTATTTACTGGCAGAAAAAAAAATGTTACTATCCAAAGTTAAAACAACAAGGGCAGGAGATTTAATAGATGGAAAGATGAAACAATGACAAAAGTTCCTCTTTAAGTGAACAAGCCGAAGTTAGAAGCGGATTGGTTACTATGCACAGCTACACCAGATTCTGTGTGCTCCAGTTTTTTTAAATCTCCCCCAAAAAACTTAGTGGATGGCCTTTTATAATTTGTCTAATATTTAAATAACTTTACCAATACAACAACAGAATTAGATATGTATACTAATACAAAAAAATTGAATTTCTCTTAAAAAAAATTAAATTGCATGGATATTTTAAATTGAAATGTTGTTACATGCACAATTACAGTACCGAATATAAAAATTGTCAGCATGGACATGAATAAAAAGCATTAATAAAAGGTAAAACTTCTTCAGGCCATTAAAAAAAATATATATATATTTTTTTATGTCCCCATTTGAAATATTTTCCATCACTTTCTGTCTTTAAAGGAGGTGTGGGGGATAAACACCCTAGTGAGGACACAGATGATAATAAAAAGCAGAACTTTAGAACCCCATGAAAGAAATATCTAGGTTATTGCTAACCTCTCCTGAACTCTGGGTATAACATTTTTAATATATGTCCAATTTCATATTTTTTTTTACTTTTTTGGCCTTGTATGTTTTTCCTGTAACAACCATATAAAAATCACTTTTTTCCCATCCTTTGGAAGCATAGCTGCACTATTGGCCTTGGAGCTGACCCAACGTTTCTGGAGTTCAGCTTTAAGCCAGAATGATTATAGAGGTAGGTAATGTTTACTTTCCTTTGCTATACACAGAATGGCAAATAAGTTAAAGGTGAACTTGGAACCTCCTATACTCCCATTGTTAAAAAATAAAAAAGTAAAAGAATGGCTTTTGTTAAATGTAAAATCCTAATTGCCAATGTAATAATGGCAACAGCTAGTTTCTGACACCATGCAGCTATCGTTCAGTAAATGAGTGAAGCTGAGAGTCCTTAATAGCTACAATTGTGATAATTACAATACATAGAGTATTTTGCATATTTATGGGTGAGAATGAATCTTCTCAAGATTTTCAAACAGAGACCTAAATTGTCCACTTTCTGCTACAGTAGAATGCACAGCATCATGGAATAGGGTGTTGCCTGCTTTTATTTCGCAGTTCTAAAAGCGCACTTACCGGCGCACAAATCGATTGCAAAGTGGGAATGCAGGCTTCCATTTAAATGTTTCCCAACCACATAAGTGTCATTTCACTCTGAAAATACTTTCTTTGTGTCAAAAATGCTTCCATTCAGGCAGTGACAGTGTCCGGAAGATATTGATTTTTACAGATGTAGACTTCAGGGTTGTGTAGGCTCCGAAGCGTATTGTGTAACAAAGAATGGCCCATTTACTTACATATAAGAGCTTCCCTAGGAAACATCTATTCCTGAACCTTCAGCTTGTGGTTCAAAGACTTAATACATCCTCTTACAGTCAGAAATTAGGTTAGTGTGAATGGACCAAAATGGCAAAGGATGCAGGTGCTAAAAATATTATTTCTGTCCAAAGGTTGGGCTCTATAGATTGATACAGCTGCACAAAGAACACATCTATTTGATATATTTAATGGAAGCTTCGATGCACATAACTGAAATTCAAAGCCTAATTTTTGGGGGTTTTTAACACACTGGAACAAACATACTCCGTGCCGTAGCGGCAGTCTTTTGTGGCCTATTATATGTACATCCACTATCTGCTGAAGTTAGAAACTCTACAGAAGCACAGGATGGAAAGGATAATCCCACATCTCGTCTGTTAGGGCTCTTTCACACGGGGCGGATCAGTGCTGATCCGCCCCGTGGATATCCGATTGCTCAGCGGGGATCGCGCGGAGCTATCTCCGCTGAGCAGGAAGATGACAGGTCCGTCTCTGCACTCCGTGCAGGGACGGACCTGTCAGAGCGCCTCTCTCCCCTATGGGAGATCGGGTGACGACGGACCGTAGAGTCCGTCGTCATCCGATCCGCTCTGCAGACAGATGGAAAAATAGGGTTTTCCTCCGTCTGCAGAAACGGACCATAGCGGACACGGACCACAGCGGGATGCTCATCCGCTGACCCCCGCTATACCATAGGGATGCATGTATGTCCGTTTTTCATCCGAAAATGGAAGGATAAAAAACGGACATACGGACCATCCGTGTGGAAAAGCCCTTACTATTATACCCATCAATTAAAGCACTTCTCAACTTCCATGATGGCCAGGGCAACATCTCAAGTCTTTTGCACTGTGCTGTGCTGAAGGTAAAATGCATTTATTGGGTGTATGGCATGGATGTTGGGTTATTTATAGAAATTAATGGGCATACACAACATAGCACATACAACATATAATGTTTCACCATATGTCGACGAGCAATAAAATCTAAGTGAAAACCCTGTAATGCTTTACAGTGTAAATGGGCCCTAAAAATAACAGAAAGATAACTGTCAGGATTTACCAATCTGATGCTGCCTCTGCCACACAGAGCCTTCTGCAGCCCAAAGTCACTATTTACATAAGAATAGGCACACCCTGCAGATGACACCAAGCTATGCAGTGGCATAACATCCTTGCAGGATGTCTCCAACTTACAAACCAACCTCAAAGCACTGTTTAATTGGGCAACTAGGTGGCAAATATTGGTAAAGTTGATCCAGGGAATATCAGATTGCCTCTTGGGGGATCAGGAAGGATTTTTTCGCCCTGCTGTAGCAAATTGGATTATGCTTTAATGGGGTTCAACTGTGGCTATAGGATTGGGTATGTGGGATGGTATGATTTTTTTTTCTCTAATTGGTTGAACTAGATGGACTTTTTTCAACCTGACTAACTATGTATCTATCTAACACCCACCTAACACTCCTCCCAACATGATAATGCCGATCCCAGTATTGAAAGATCGGGAGGGGTCTGCATTTCAATCACTACACAAAAATTAAGAAATCTTAGTGAAACTTCACATACTGCCGGAGGGACAAAAGTTTCCTATAGAATGTATGTAGAGAACTTACTGTTGCAGGTGTAGTAAGTGTGCTTTAAAATTCATACTTGACATGAATTAATAAAAACGTCAACATTACCAAATCACATTAATATCCTAAGTAAAAAGCTTCCAACATAGGCTAAATCATTGTGGTCTCTGGCTATCAGGGGCAAAGTAAGTATTTCATGTTATATTAGAGACTACAGAGGGTCTTATTGATTTTGGTCAAACAGAACCTGTACAGCAGACTTGCAGTGAGATGAAAGGGTTTGTATAAAGTACAGCTTGAAAGTGTAATGAGCAAGTCTGGCAGCCCCACAAACATACAATACTGTGCATATAAACAAAGTTTTAGAAACGATAGCACACCATGATAAGAGTGTTCAGTGTTACTAAAGGTTATTTTTTTTTTTAAATGTTATTGCACAGAGCGACCCCAATTGCTCCTTTTCTGGGGTCCCCCGCCAGTGATCTTGGCTTCTCCTCTTTTTCATGTGCCCCGGGCTTAGCCCCACCCCTGCTTCCTCCTCACTGCATTTGATTGACAGATGCAGGAGCACCAATGGCTGCTGCTCGAGTGTGAAGAGGAGGAGATGGGAGAAGAGATGCAGCCGTGCACAGTACTGGATCTCTTCACCCCTCTCTTCTTCTTTACACAGAAAAGGGGGAGGACAGAAAAATATAAAACTTTTTTTACCTTAATACAGGGAATGCATTAGAGCAATAAACGTTTTGGCTTTAGAACCATTTTAAATCAAAGCTGAATTCCTTGCCATGATCCAATAATCCTCGCTATCTTCCAAGTCCTGTGCCAAGTGGGTTGCTCATTCAAAATGAGCACCATTCAGAGAATTTTCCTTATGAATACATAGCACTCTGTGATTGGATGAGGTGGAGGGGTGGGAAGGGGCGCTGACATAACAATCCTCATGCAATCATAAAATGCCTTGTGTGCACTGAGAAAAACAAGTAGTTCTCTGAATGGCACCTGTGCTGAGCAAGTGACCCCTGTGTTTACTATGCAGCCGGGCAGCCGCCCAGTATGGAAACAGGAGGACAGTGAGGATTGCGGTAGTAGCGCCAGAAATATTGTATGAATCCTGGGAATTATTTAAAAACAGGTGCAGGGGAAAATGTGCTGGCAAAAAAACACTGGATATGTGCTTTAGGATCAACAAAGTGTGCATACATATTTAAACCATTAGAAAGAAGAAACTTTAATTAACCACGGAGCTCGTTTAACATTAAACTACTCATAACACAAAGCAGAGAGGAATCTAAAACACAAACCCAGCTCTAAAACAACAATTATTTATACAAGTTTGCTTGAAATGATCCAGCCTAGGCACAGTTATATTACAGTCACACTTTTATACACAAACTGTTGGCATTACTTACCCTGAGCCTGGCACTGCCCTGAGCGCACCTTTATTAGTTCTATCCCTTTGACAGCTCCAGTCCTGGTCATTACACACTCATTATCATAAGTCACCCCATCGTCGGCACAAACCGGTTCCTTGCGGGATGGGCAGTTCTCGGGTCGGGAAAGCATGTCCAATTTTCGTGTGCGTGAGTTCACTCGGCATACTCTGTTCAGATCATTTAGGGCGCTCTTGCAAGGGTCTTTTTAACACACAAGACAAATGAGGGCAATCATTAGAACAGTGCTCTCTACTACAAACACAGTCAGTTTGGTGTTATATCAGGCAAAACATTTTTGTATTAATTAATAAGGCAACTAGCACTATATAACCTCTGACAGCCAACCATTGCACTAAATAATGATTACACACATATATTATAGAGAACGGGCTTAAATGTTGGTACCTCAACCAAAATAGATAGATTAAAAAACAAGCAGCCGAAGCTTACGGACTTTAACGGTACCAGAGAAGGACTAAACAACATTAAATTAACATAAAAGGTATTTTATTACAAAACATTTACATATAAAAAAAGGTGTAGAGCTAATGCTGTTAGAAACTTCATATGATTGTTGGATAGGCTAGTACATATATACTCCACATATGATTTCTTTGTAAAGATGGCATGGAGGTTGACACGTTTCACAAACAGCTTCCTCAGGACCTGTTATTAAGAGCATTATCTCTACACCTTTTTTAGATGTAATTGTTTTGTAATTAAATACCCTTTATGTGAATTTAATGTGGTTAAGTCCTTCTCTGGTACCGTTAAAGTCTGTAAGCTTTGGCTGTTTGTTTTTTACTCTAATGGTTCTCACATATCAGTTATATGAGTTGTGGCAGAGGCAACCAGAACCACTAGAGGAAACTGTAGCAGTTGCTTAGGACAACCAATAAGATTGCAGCGGTTTCTCCATCGCAGGATAAAAGTAAGAAATAGCACCTAAGTGTGGAATTGTATTTACCATAAAGCCCTGCACACATGGGCCGATATCAGGTGGTATCAACCAGTTCAATAGAAACCAGCCGACATTTGGCCCATGTGCAAGGCAGCTGGTCCGGCTTCTGTCGAAGGGGCATGACCGAAAAAGGTCTGTTCATCCACAAGCGCTCTCACCCCTTGTCAGAACACAATAGCTCAGTGGGTGAGATTGCTGTACTAACATCAGACAGGTAGTACAGCGGCTCCTCCTGAGCTTTTCAGTTTTTTTTCATTCAACCCACTGGTTGAACAAAAAAAAAAACTGTTAGCGTGTACCAGAATAAAAATACTTGTGGAGCCAGAGGCAGACTGACCATTCGACCACTCGGGCACTGCCCGAGGGCCCCGGGCCACTAGGGGGCCCCATCAGGGTTACCAGCCTAAGTAAAACCAGGGACAGTATGTAAAAAATCTGTGTTTTTTTTTACATCTGTTTCTGAAAGGTCCCTTACCGACATCATTTTGGTCTAAAAACCCTGAGATTATAGCTGCCCCACCTCTCCAGTACCTTCTCAGCCAATAGAAACATGTCTGTGTATACTGTGTGTACGTGTATGTGTATACTGTGTGATTGTATACTATGTGTGTGTGTGTATACTGTGTGGCCCCATAATCTCTGATTGCCTGGGGGGCCCATAATCTCCTATTGCCCGGGGGCCCCATGAGTTGTCAGTCCGCCCCTGTGTGGAGCTATGCCTAGGGAAGTTAAAACAAAATGTGAAAATATCATTATTAGAGTGTACATAGCTTTAATAGGCAAATCTTTATTTTAGTAAAATAAATATTTTTAGTAAAAACAATATTTTCAGAAACAATTAAATACAAAAGCAACACACACACACTGCAAAAAAAAGCATGTTATTAATTTAATTATATGGGTACAATACAACTCTACCCATTCGAACTGAAGTAAACCATACAGTATATTGGAATAACTGTCTTGGGGGAATATAAGGGGGGAAAGTATTAAATGAGATACAGTGATTTTGCTTGGAGCAGACACTCCGCTATTCCCAACAGAAATCCATCACCTGTAAGCAATTTGCCAATTATTTTTTCCTCTTATTAGACTCTTCAGACGTTTAGGCTTATAATGTTGAACAAAGAGAGGCTGTTTATTATATTATATACAAGTTCACTTGTTGGCAACATAGGTTATTTGCCATTGCCCCCAAGCTTCCACAAGCTAAACTCTCCCCAGAGCTTGCATAAATTGCATATTATTATTGGGTTTGATAATTGCTCAATATTTATTATTATTTATAACGGCAATACTACCTAGTTTTTAATGAAGCTGGGGATTTTGGGAACCCATTTATTTGGTTGCCCTGGGTTCCCTTCCACATAATCCTGTAAATTATGCTACCATTATGAATCGCAGTTCTTAAAGGAAGCAATATAGAATGGGCTGATGTTCAGAACTATTGGAAAGGGAAAAGGGAAATTAGGCATGTTTCATATCAACCAGAATTCATTTTCTAACTTGCTCTAGAAACCTTATAGCTGGAACATCATTATTTGCTACAGTATATGCAACATTTACTTTCTGTTCCCAAACCAACCCTAAATCTGTCCGTAAGTAGAAAACACTTTGAACTTTTAACCAACCTTGTCTTGTCAAACAGAAACAGCTGGAAGATTTGAAACGGTCAGCTAGTTACATCTATTGATGGTAAAACCAAAGCATAATTGCCCCGTAGTACGTACCACATGAGCCCTCAAACTTTTTGTAGAGGTTCTCCTGGTTATCACAGGCTTGCTTGTTGAGGGTGCACTCATTTCGATAATCTTTACCATCACTACCGCACACAATATTTTCAGGTATACCAGCACAGGTGGTTGGGCAGACACATTTTGCAGTTTGTCCATCTGTTGAGCGCACACAGGTGCTTCCATAACTGCAGGACACAGATGAGCAAGGATCTCGGGAACCTATAAGGAAGACAAAGTAACAATATTTTAGTCTAACTAACCTGTGCAAACCTGTTAGATGTGGATCTGTTTGCATTCTTAATATGTGTAAGCAAGGTAAGTGTAATGCATTAAGTGGGAAGATGAAGCCTCTGTACATAGCTATGAGGAAAGATTAGAGGAACTGAATGTATTCACTCTTGAGAAGAGGAGGATACAGAGGATATGATCAACATGTTCAAATATATAAGGGGTCCATATAGTGAACTTGGTGTTGCGTTATTCACTTTACGGTCAACACAGAGGACAAGGGGGCACTCTTTACGTCTAGAGGCAAAGAGATTTCATCTCCAAATACAGAAAGGTTTCTTCACAGTAAGAGCTGTGGAAATGTGGAATAGACTCCCTCCAGAGGTGGTTCTGGCTAACTCAGTAGATTGCTTTAAGAAAGGCCTGGATACTTTCCTAAATGTACATAATATAATGGGTACTGACATTTATAGGTAAAGTTGATCCAGGGAAAATCCGATTGCCTCTTGGGGATCAGGAAGGATTTTTCCCCCTGCTGTTGCAAATTGGAGCATGCTCTGCTGTTTTTTTTTTTTTTTTTTGCCTTCCTCTGGATCAACTGTGGGTAAAGAATTGGGTATATTGGATTGTACCATATTTGTTATTTTATTTTTTATTTATTTTTTATGAGTGAACTGGATGGACTTGTGCCTTTTGTCAACCTAACTAACTATGTAACTACTATAGAAAACAAAACTTTTCAAGAATATATTCAACCATGGTCATCTCTGGACATGACTAGGCTTGGACTGCAGATCTTTGCCATTTCTGAATTCATAGCTTCCCAGTTTTTTTAAAGATTTCTTCTAAAAAACTGCCTTGCAAAAACATTTTTGATATGCATTAGATGCAATATTTTAAGTATGCAAATGACCCCGAGCTTGCTGAAAGCTGAAGTTCATCTGAGTAGCATACAAATGAACAGCATTTGCTATCAAAGATAAGGTGTGACGCCATTCAAGATCTTCCAAAGAGAAACAAGTACTGAAGTCATTACAAAAATGTACAGTTGTGCTCATAAGTTTACATACCCTGGCAGAATTTATGATTTCTTGGCCATTTTTAGAGAATATGAATGATAACACAAAAACTTTTTTTTCACTCATGGTTAGTGTTTGGCTGAAGCCTTTTATTATTAATCAACTGTGTTTACTCTTTTTAAATCATAATCACAACAGAAACTACCCAAATTACCCTGATCAAAGTTTACATACCCCAGTTCTTAGTATGTTGCCCCCTTTAACATCAATGACAGCTTGAAGTCTTTTGTGGTATTTGTGGATGAGGCTCTTTATCATCTTAGATGGAAAAGCTGCCCATTCCTCTTGAAAAAAAGCCTCCAGTAAACTGTCAATTCTTGGGCTGTCTTGCATGAACTGTACGTTGGAGATCTCCCCTCAGGCTCAATGATATTGAGGTGAGGAGACATGGCCACTCCAGAACCTTCACTTTATTCTGCTGTTGCCAATGACAGGTCCACTTGGATCTGTGTTTTGGATCATTGTCATGTTGGAATGTTCAAGTACGTCCCATGCGCAGCTTCCTGGCTGATGAATGCAAATGTTCCTCCAGTATTTTTTGATAACATACTGCATTCATCTTGCCATCAATTTTGACAAAATTTCATGTGCCTTTGTAGCTCGCACATCCCCAAAACATCAGCGATCCACCTCCGTGTTTTACAGTAGGACTGGTGCACCTTTCATCATAGGCCTTGTTGACTTCTCTCCAAATGTAGTGTTTATGGTTGTGGCCAAAAAGGTAAATTTTGGTCTCATCACTCCACATGACTTTGTGCCAGAAGGCTTGATGCTTGTCTCTGTGCTGTTTGGCGTATTGTAAGCAGGATACTTTGTGGCATTTGCATAGTAATGGCTCTCTCCTGGCGACAGGACCATGCAGCCCATCTTTCTTCAAGTGCCTCCTTATTGTGAATCTTGAAACAGCCATACCACATGTTTTCAGAAAGTCCTGCATTTTACCTGAAGTTATTTGTGAGTTTTTCTTTGCATCCCAAACTATTTTCCTGGCAGTTGTAGCTGAAATTTTAGTTGGTCTACCTGGCCGTGGTTTGGTTTCAACAGAATCCCTAATTTTCCACTTCTTGATGAGAGTCTGAACACTGCTGATTGGCATTCTCAATTCTATGGATATCTTTTTATATCCCTACTACCTTTTCCTGCAGATCCTTTGACATTTCTTTTGCTTTACCCATGACTCAGAATCCAGAAACGTCAGTACACCACTGGATGAGAGATGCAAGGGTCTGTCAGGAATCCAGAAATTCATTGACCTTTTACACACACACACTAATTACAAGCAAACAGATCACAGGTGAGGGTGGCTGCCTTTAATATCCATTCAAAGCCCTTGTGTCAATTTGTGTGCATGTTATCAGGCCAAAATCCCCAGGGTATGTACATTTTTGATCAGGGTCCAGAAAAATGGCCAAGAAATCATAAATTCTGCCAGAGTAACGAAAACCTATGAGCACTACTGTATGTGTATATTCTGTGAACGTTAACCAGATTGCACAATCCTACATTTTCTTTTAAAAAAAAAAACATTATTTCAAAAACCCTAGAGTGGCAATTCCACATGGAAGAATCTTATTAAAAGATATACTCCAGTAAAAACAGAACTTTAAACCTTGATATAAAAATACATTGCATACCAGCTCAGTAGTTCAATTTTCGGATCCATACATTGCTATTGTGCTCCATTTTCTCTACCCACTTTGTCCATGATCCTAGAACACACCTGCTGGAAATATGGGAACACACTAGAGATGGGCTTGGGCGTGTTCGAAAATCCCACATTCCCAATCCCGCCAGAAATCCGACATTGCACACGGCTAATCACAGGCAGTGAGACATTTCCCGGGTTGGCAGCTGCATGGATCGGGATATGTCTCACTGCCTGTGATTAGCCGTGTACAGTGTCGGCTTCCTGGCAGGATCGGGCATGTGGGATTTCGAACACGCCCTGGCCCATCTCTAGAACACACCTTCCATGCTGCCTCTCACAAACAGAGAGAATCGTCAATAAAATGCCAGTTCTGAAAAGTCAGAAAATTATATTACAACCAGTCTTGGTGAACAAGGTCAAAAATTTCCTTGTTTCAATGCTGGATGACTATTCTCTACTGCTTGGCCCCGTAGAACATTCCGAATTGACCAGTGATATAAAAGGCTTTGTATAGAGCAAGACGGTTTGTGTTATTATAGTCTTTAGTTTTTACCTGCCTAATAATGCCCTTTCAATGATAGGGGAGTAGTCAGTACTGCAGTTTCTGCCAAATCTACACTCCCTCTTTCAACAACATGGTGCCAGGAGAAGGTTTTCAAGAAAAAGCAGTGCATGCATTTTAGAATCTGGAGCTCTAGCAGCAACAAAAAAAAAAAAAAACATTTAGGAAAAAACACTTTCACAGCTATAATAAGTCTTTAAAAGGAAAACCTGCACTGAGACAATATACAGTATAGGAGTGGCAACTGTCAGTTGCACAGGTTAAGAGTTCTGATACAGGTCAGCACTGGATAGAGAGATAGTACCACCACCCCCTCCCTTTAGAATGTAAGCTCTACGAGCAGGACCCTCCTGTACCTTTTGTATTGAACAGTACTGTAATTGTGTTGTACATTGTAAAGTGCTGCGTAAACTGTTGGCGCTATATCATCGTGTATAATAATAATAATTTCTCCCAATACGGGTTTCCTCTAATGAACACCCAGTCATTGGAAAAGCACAAGGGCTGTAATTTCTGGCCTAATTGTAAAAATGCTATTTACTTGGCTGTGTATGTTTAGCCACAGGCCTCAAAAAAGTATTTTGCAAATGAGTGTCAGAAAAGTAGTGAAATGTTTTCAATCTCAAAATTTCCAGGTCCAAAAGCCAAAACACCAAACTGACAGCAAGGGAACTAGTATTTTCAAAATAAGGGGTCAACATAATTCTTTAATGACAGATGTAAATTAAAGTGGAACTGTACTCACCAGTTCTTTCACCAATTCCTCTCAGTGCTCTATTTAATGGCACCACCACCTTCCCCAACAGTCATCCGGGTCCCTCACGGCTAATCTCTCATTAAGCCATAGTTTCTCCCTGTCTCATCTAATCCGAGAACACCTTGTATTAATTTAAAAAAATACAAGGTGTTCTGTGAATGGTAACAGTGCAGAGAGATCGACCTTGTGTGGTCAGTGTACAAAGGAGGAGGTGCTTGGCACAGGACCAACAATATTTTAAAAATTGCTAGGAAAGAGGGGAGGGTTCTTTTTTTTTAGCAGATGACACGTGCAAAGTCTCTTCAGCTAAAAAGCACTATCACAAAAAATAAAAGCCTAAAAGATCCACTTTAATAGTGGATAGGCAAGAACTTCCTGGATTCAGAAGGGCGTATTAAAAGTGCGTGCCCTGTGATCGCTGTGTCCATCAGACACAACAGATCATAGATCAGGGGCCTCTGAACATGGTATTCCTGGGGGGGCAGCCACATACCAGTAGGCTCGGCTTGCTTGGCTTATAGGAACGGGGACTGCTACAGGTGATGCTACACTAAGCTATATTTCCTGACCACTTGTACACATGCCCTATTAAAGAACACTGTTTTTGATACAATTGGTTGATTTGTGTGATACACAGGATACAATGTCTAGTACATAAAAAGTCTCACACATGTGACATTGCTTTACTTGGGAGGGGTAGCAGAATGTGTTTTGGGGTGTAATTCTAAGTATGCCCATGCTCTGTATGAAAAATATCTTAATAAATTTACAGCTTTGAGTAAACAAAATAATTTTTATTTTCTTCTTATATTTTTTCAAAAAAATTGAAGTCTTCAAAAACACATCATGCCTCTTAGAAAATACCTTGGGGTGTTTACTCTCCAAAGTGTGATCACTTTGTGGGTGTTACCACTGTCCTGGTGTTCCAGGGCCTCCAAAAATTCAATAGCTAGTCAGGAAATTAGATATGTAATTTATGCACCTAGAATGTCTGAAGGTACTCCTTGGATGTTGGGCCCTTCTGTGAAGCTAGGCTGTGAAAAAGTTTACACACATGTCATATCATCATACAAATGAGGAATAATGGAATGTGTTTTAGGGTGTAATTCTAAGTATGCCCTGCTGTGTGTTAGAAATATTTTATTAATTGACAACTTGGTGTAAAAAAAAAGTACATCAACATATGGTCATTTTGTGGGAGTTTCTCTTATTCTGGCACTTCAGGGATTCAAGACATATGATGGGAAGTCAGGAAATTAGATGTGCAACTTATGCTCCTTGGAAGTCAAAAGGTGCTCTCTAGATGTTGTACCCCTCTATGTGTTTAGGCTGTGAAAAAAGTCTCACACATGTGGTAATCCCTATACTTGGGAGGAGTAGCAGATTGTGTTTCCAGCTTTAATTGTTAGTAGGTCTGTGCTGTGTGTGAGAAATACATTGTTGAAATGTCAACTTTGTGGAAAAAAAACTGGAAAAATGTCCTGCACTGGAATGGGGTGAAATAGTCTGGTCTTAAAGAGGTCAAGTTACTGAACAATACCATCTCTGTGGTGGCACTGTACTCTCATGACATGTGTTCATTAGGTTTCTGAACAAGATCATTGCTGTGATGTTGGAAGGTCAGCTTTAAATACATTCCACATCGAAAAGGTTATGTAAATTAAACTCACTGAATTCACTACTAAAAAAATAAAAATAAATAAATATAGGTCTACTTCAATGTAATGAACTATTGCATGCTAATAAAAAAGAAGGATGTATATAGCTTATGGAATTCATTTTCTATAAATGTTAATGTCACGCCTTTTTGTAGACCAAACAATCAATCTAGAATTACAAGCATGCATTGGAATGGTGTACAGAAAATAAAAATCCATTCTATATTCCCTTGCCGCCAGGGCTTTGCGGGATCATGATCGCCTGGATTTAGATACACCAACTCTCTGGTTTTTGCACATACACCAGTTTATAAACACTTCTCATTCAAAGGGAGGATGCTAGAAGCACGCAGCATGGCCTCATTCACAGCAGTTACCTCCAGGCTGGCTCCACATGTAAGAGAGAGAGGGCAGCGTGGAGAGCAGAGACAAGCCTCAGCAACGTGAAAGAAAAAGGTCAAGTTAATTTAGTTGGAGAGAAAGGGGACTGGGTCTCGTTTACACAGCGTCTAACTCCTAGCAGCAGCGTGCAGCCTGACAACGCAGTTCTATTAGCATCACTGAAAAGGAGCCAGGCTCGTAGGGAGATGCAGCAGGGTGCAGGGAATTAAGGCCCGGCCTTGACCTCATGATCTATAAAATCTCCTATTACCTTTTTACTGTTGTGGAAAAGACGCATCAATAAGTAATTCACTGGCTGAAAACAAAGGCCAAATGTGTGAAGGCTGGCTAGATTATTAGGTCATCTGGGTCCATTAATAAGCCAAAATTAGCATATTATTTCCTATTTTTAACAGTTCATTTTCTGCGCTAAATAGATAAGACAATTACGCAGGAGACCACAGACTGCTTCATTCCAAGACTAGCTGCAAGGTCATCTGTTGGCAGAACAGGCCAACCGGGCACTAAAAGTGGTTGAAGCATCTTTGAGTGGAAGTGGAAAAATGGAAGGATTAACGCTGTTTACCTGGTTAGGGATTTGCGTTGAAGACAGTTAGTGCATAATGCATCTCCTCTGGAGCTCTAAAGGGAAAGTGTAAGCTGTATTTTATAGATCTTTCCATTTTTTTTTTGCACTGCAACAGAAATTTAGGAACGCACGAGAAACAACCAGTTTTCTGAATACGTAATCAAGGAAAAAGGAGTATGTGTTATACATCAAAAATGGAGAGTGCATGGTAAAAAGGTTAAGCTACGTGTTATACATTTGCTCAGGGAGAAGCAAATGCCTATGTGCATTTTATCAGGCCTTGGAAAAAGCCAGGCACCTGACTGCTGTGCAGCAGCTTTGATGATGGTTCTGCATGGGCGATAAAGAGAAAGACTGCACATTATAGTATATGTATAGCCAGGGAGCCATATAACAGAGAGGAAAGAGGCCATTCATTATATATCCCATTAGAGGGACGTAAAAATAGGGAGAGAAAAGGCCCTGTATAGCACATCTAATCACTGAGCTACACGGGCGAACTGGATAAGGCTTTTGCTTCAACAACTATACAGTGTGTTATTACACACCTACAGGGAATTTCATAGGCACAAATCCTGTGGATGAAGATGCATAAAATCATTGATGATGGAGGATAGACTTTCTGAAGTTCTACTTCTACTACAGAAATCAAATGTAAGCGCTGGGCTGAAGGCCATTCCATGGCTTGTGCTTAGGGCAACAAAACTAGGGGCATGGTAGTACTGAAACTCGGAAATGTATTCACTATGAGAGTGTGAAACTGCATTAAAGGCACAAAGAACTAGACACGCAACTGGTTGTTGTGGGCAATGGATACACCATGGCTCCAATGTTTACTGCTTAAAAGTGACTTTCAGTATGGACCTTTTCAACTTTATCTATAGTCCTCATTAGATGCTCAGGTACAACAGGGGGAACTGCATTAACCTTTTAAGACTCTGCAGCCTTGGTAACCCAATGCCATCATCATTATTTCTTCAATCGCCACCTCAGTTTGTATTGTCCAGAGAGAACCAAGACACGTCAGGGAATTTACTAAAACTGGAATGTGCAAAATCTGGTGCAGCTCTGCATAGAAACCAATCAGCTTCCAGGTTTTATTGTCAAAGCTCAGGGGGTTGAAAGGGGTTGTAAACCCTTGTTTTTTCACCTTAATGCATCTTATGCATTAAGGTTAAAAAAAAACACCTGGCAGTAACCAGCCCCCCAGCCCCCCGTTTTCCTTACCTGAGCCCTGGAATTTTGTCTGGCAGAGATGCGCTCGTCCTTTGCCCGGGGTTCTCGGATTGGGCTTTTGATTGGGTAGATAGCGCAGTCATTGGCTCCCGCTGCTGTCAATCAAATCCAATGACGCGGGCGCCAGGACTGAGTCTGACATTCGTGTCTATGGACGCAAATGCTGGACTGGGGAGTGCACCGTAAAGGTAACTCCCTGGGAGAGTGCTTCTCCTAGGGGGTTATGTGATAAAAGGAGGAGCCGCGAGAGCCGCTGAGGGACCCCAGAAGTCGGTGTTCGGGGCCACTCTATGCAAAACGAACTGCACAGTGGGGTAAGTATGACATGTTTGTTATTTAAAAAAAAACGCAAACATTTACAATCAATTGAAGGTGGAAGCTGATTGGCTATCATGCACAACTGCACCAGATTTTGAGTGCTCCGGTTTTCGTAAATGTCCCCCAATGACTCCATTAATGCATGCATAGCAATAATGTCACAAGTGTTACATGAAACTGCTATCGGTAGTAAGTGGAGCCTCATGAATGGACAGTATCTTTCACACTTTCATAATGCAATTGAAAATCTATATACATGCTTGGCTGAAAATCATCAAACTTACCACAAGGCCCTTTACTGATTACTTTAATTCTTCGCTGCTGGTTACACTGGGCACGTTCAAGTTCACACTCGTTACTGTAGGTGGAGTAGTCGGATCCGCAGACTGGTGCCACCACAGATGGGCAGGCATTTTTCTTGCAAACACAGGTTGCTTGAGATGGGTCTGTGCTGCTCTTCTCGCAGGCCGCACCAAAGCCGCACAGCATTCCTCGACATGCTGAAATGAGAACAGAGAAACAAGAAAAAGGTAAGGTTGGGGGAAGAAGTTGCAACAATTGATTATCAGTCTAATGGTAATATGCATGACAGAAATAATGCTCAGGGCTGCGATAATTTGTCACTGAGCAATTTAATTCATAGAATTTCAGAACATGTAATAAATAAAATAGCAACAATAACACAAGTCAGCAAAACATATATATAGGTTTAGCAAAGTAATGTCCAAAGTGCAGTCTGATGACAGTGATAAACTGATGAAATGTGGCATTTGATTGGTTGCTGTGGGTTTCTTATGTACAGTATATACATCATTGCCACTCCTACTGTATATTGCATAACAAATGGCTAAAAAAAAAAAAATAGCAATTTATTAAAAAATAAATCATCATCCTTTGCCAAAACCTGATGGCAATGAAAAGCATAGCTGCTTTTATATGTATAAACCTATAGTATTCTGTCATATATAGGAATATAATTAAGCACACATTAACGCACACAGAATATTTTACATACACAGGTTAGTAGCCAGGAGTCCAACTCAATCCATTCTGACAACCTGCAGAGAGGTTGAGGGCTTGGGGGCAGTAGGTCATTCTATGCGAGTCATTAGTACATTCCAGCCTAGGCTTCTATTGCCCCTAATTAACTGTGGCATTGTGTGACAGCAGAGCTGATTTACTGATGTCAGTCTACAGCAATAGAAGCACTGTGTGTGGGAGAATTAATATAGATCTGTTTTCACACTAGTATTGCAAGTCTCACTGCGAAAAAAAAAAAAAAACCTGCAAGTTCATACTGTCAGGACAACAATACAGTTAATGTTAACCTGCCACAAACCTGCACAATTCAACCAACCAAGCATATATTGAAAATTATTTAAGCAGAGGTTGCCTTAAGAAAAAATTAGCGCATCTTGACTTCTGCTGTAAACGTTTAGCTGACCCCAACCTCTCCTGCCTCCTGGGCATAGCTATTGATCAGCGAGGCAGTTTACCACAAGTCCAAACAGATGGCACTAGAGGTGGGAGGCACAGTCCCAGCTCAACATTTAGGTCCCATTAACACTAATGTAGCATGAAAACTCATGCAAAATTGTGCTATTTTTTCTGCATACACAAAACATGCAAGCATTGCGCATCACGCTTGTGGTGCCATTTATTGTTAATGCCACCCCAAATACGCCTAGAAGTGCATTCTTTGACAAGTGGTACTAAAAAAAAAAACACAGAAGGTGCGAAGTTAAAGAAGGTTCATGAAATTGATTTCTGTGTTTGTGGGGCATGGGGCATCCCATTGAAGTGAAAGGGCTGTCCTACGTACAAAGCGCACATGTGTGATGCCCCATATCGCGCTACATAAGTGTGAGTGGGGGCTTAAAGGAAATGTCAAGGTGTACAACCAATTAGGGATAAGCTCAGGCGTGCTCGGATCCCAGCCCAAACACACCTGCGGCTGAGGCATTCACTGCCCTGCAGCCACATGTATACAAGGGGTATGTATATGAGCAGTTGCAGGGCAGGGGAATGCCTTGGAGCTTATGATTGGCTCTTTGCAGTGACTGTTTTCTGGTGGGATAGCTTAGGTGGGTTAGGACTAGGACCCAAACACGTCTAAGTTCATCCCTGCATGTAATGTCAGCTACCTTTATCTCTGGAAATCCTGAGAGTAATGTGCGTTTTTCACTGGAGGAAACTTCTGCTTATGCATTTTTTCATTATATGCTCAGCTGATCTTCTCAGGTTTGTGACAGGTTTACACTAATGCCGCGTACACACGAAGGGACAATCCCGCGGGATTATCCGCTGGACCGAAGTCCAGCGGATAATCCCCTCGTGTGTGGGCGCCGGCGTACTTTTTTTGGCCAAAGTACGGCGGACTAAAGTTTCAGGTTTTGTTCTCAAATTATCCGCTGGACTTGGCAGTCCAGCGGATAATCCGGTCGTGTGTAGTATGGTCCGGCGTACCAAAAAGGACGCATGCTCAGTAGCTATTATGTCACGGACTCGCTCGGTCTGGTAAAACTAGCCTTCGTTTTGAAGCTCGCACAATCGTCACGCTGTTGTTTTTTTTTTTTTTTTTTTTGTTTCTGACAGCGGGATTTGTATGTTATCGTACTTGAAGAATGATTTTGCCTTGCTGCTTGTATATTCACGCAGAGTACTCCCGAACGTTTTTTCTTCAGCATTCTTTAGTGAAGTTATATATTTGTCTATATATATATATATATATATATATATAATAATATATATATATATATATATATATATATATATATATATATATATATATATATATATATATATATATATATATAGATATAGATATAGATATCCAAATCACCAAATGAAAAATATATCTATATTTCTCAATAAGGCCAAAAAAATATATATCGATATCTACATAGATATATATATAGATAAATATATATAGATATATAGATCTATACGTGTCTAAAAATAAAAAAATTATATATATATATATATATATATATATATATATATATCTATTATATATGTACATATATCTCTATATAGATATTTTTTAGGATTTGTTGGTTATCAAAAGGATTAGTTATTACACATGATACAATTGTGGAGTCAGCAGAGCTTGCCCTTAATTCAGATCTTAAACCTCACCTTTCCAGCGACAGCACTTGCAGTTCCCTTGAAGTTGCACTTTACACTTGTATTGTCAAATGAATGTTTAGACATGTACCTGCCTACTCCTAAAGAAACTATGTTTTTGAATATCAAGCACGTATATCATTATTTGATGAAAATAAAATGACCATTTATTCTGGTTAAAACAAACAAGGCAAAACAAAATAGGAAGGCAACACTGGAGCCACTTGTAGATTTTGTGAAGACTTTTTGCCCCAACGGCAGACACCAAGTTTGTGAAGCCAAAAATGAAGCTTGGGCACATTTCATACAATATAGGGAGCACAAGAAGATTGACCAGGAATCAGACAGACCAGGAACAGCAGCAGATGACATCTATGTCCCCAAGCTGTGGCACTACAACAGCCTGTGTCTTATGGGAGACCAGATTGAAGCCAGGCAATCACTTCCGACTCTTCGCACCACGCTTCCCTGCACTCTTCCCTGCAGTCTTCCCTGCACGCTTCCTTGGAGGCTGACTTGTGGTAGGAGGAGGAGTAGGAGGAGGAGGAGGAGGAGGAGGAGAAGGAAGACGAGGAGGAGGAGGAGGAGAAGTTGGTGTCGGGCCTTCATGGGTCAGGCGGGTGGATTCTCGTAATTCACCCCTCAAACCCCCCCTAATTGCCTCAGAAATTAGGCCCTCACACAGGTGCCGTTGGCCCCTCTCCATTTCCAGCAACCTGCTGGACACGTAGCTGGCATAGCCCTCTTCTGGAAGGGGGGGTTTGTCGAGAATCGCACTCGCCTTCCGAATCAGTTCCAGTGATTCCTCCTCCACAATGGTCATCCTCCTGGGCCTTCTTGGGGGTAAGGGCAGGGGTCGAGGTAGACTTCTTAATTGGGTCTGGCTGTCACTCTGGCTCGTGCTGGGCCCAGCCACCTCCTGGCTCTCGCTGGGCATGTCCTCCTCCTCCTCCATACCACTTGTCCCGGCATCATCCTGGGTCAGCTCATCCTGTGTGCAAATAAAAACAAAAATCAAACACCTGTTTTGTGGTTTCTGGCCTACTCAATCATCCAATTGTAAACTTAGGAACGAGCATCTAAATTTTCCAAAAGATCCAAAAGGCTATCATTTGGACCCCTGCATTTTCCAAGCAGATCACCAATGTTGTCTAACGCTTTTTTTGCCACTACTGGATGTATGTATACACTATATATGTATCGATATGTTGCACCAACACTTTTTAGAAGTGTGCATAATTTTTGTCAGTTGTTTTCACAATTCTGAGTTCAGGGTGTTAATTGTTTCACATTTTAACGTTGACAGCATTAATATTCACACAATCACAATTTAGGCTACTAAATATATACCTGGCTCCAGCTGGGCGCATCAGCCTGCTCCAAGGTGGAGGGGTCTTCTCCTTCCGTGGAAGCCTCAGCTGGGGTGGAGGGAAGAGTGGAGGGAAGAGTGGAGGGAAGGGTGGAGGGAAGAGTCGACAGTGATTCCCTGGGTTCCATCTGGTCACCTATAAAAGTCAGTTGGTTGTAGTACCACAGCTTGGGTACATAAACATTCTCTGCTGCTGCTCCTGATCTGACTGATTCCTCAATCTTCTTGCGCTCCCGCTTGTACATGTGCCTTAAACTTGCAATTCTGGCTTCCACAAACTTGGTGTTTGCGTTGGGGACTTTAGTCTTCACAAAAGCCACAAGTGGCCCCAGTGTTGCCTTCCGGACATCCCTATTGCCATACAAAGGGTTCTTGAGCTGCCACAGGTTGGTATTTTTTCTGTACAGGGCAATGAATTCGGACATGAACTCCTGGTCCTTGAATGGATTCAACTGGGGTGCAGCCATGTTTGTTTCTGTTTTGTTAGTAATGGCAATACAAAAGACCAAAAACACAAATGTTACTTAAAAGGCACAACCAGTTTTTCTTAACAAACATTACACAACACACCCACACACAGGCAGCAACACATCCACACAGGCAGCAACCCCTACACACAGGCAGCAACCCCTACACACAGGCAGCAAGCCCTACACACAGGCAGCAACCCCTACACACAGGCAGCAAGCCCTACACACAGGCAGCAACCCCTACACACAGGCAGCAACCCCTACACACAGGCAGCAACCCCTACACACAGGCAGCAACACATCCACACAGGCAGCAACCCCTACACACAGGCAGCAACCCCTACACACAGGCAGCAACACACACATATCCTTAAAAAATGCTGGCCCAAAACCCAAAAAAAAACACAGTAATGCATCCTAGAAAACACTTACCTTCGTACAGAGCGCTCGCTACTTCCGTTCGGGAACACGTGGGCCCCTCAAACAGCCTTATATACACTGCGCACGCGTCGAAGTCCGCCTGCGTCCTCCGCGTCGCCCGCCCATGACGTTCCTCATGACGAGTATTCCCCGCCCCGCTTCCCCTCGTTGCATTGTTGGTGAATTAATTGATGAATATGGCGGACACATTCTCAGCCAGTAGCGCGGAGGAAAGCCAAGAAGCCAACACATCTGCATCCAGCAGCAGATATAAGGCCACCAATATGGCCTTTGAAGAGATGGTGGAGATGGTGGACATCCTCCAAAGGGAAGATTACGACGGGGAAAATGGCCCGTACCCTCGTCCCAACTTGCGCAAGGACAAGATTCTCACTACAATCGTCAGCACCCTGGAGCAGAAATTCGGCGTACGAAGGGGCAAGGATCAACTGCGCAAACGATGGTCCGACATCAAATCCAGGGAGCACGATCAATACAGGAGAATTCGAAAAGCCATCAAAAAAAGTAAGTCAAGCACGTGCGCTACTATGGTTATACTTGATATGTCTAATCTTGCGCAGATGTTATTACCATTCGTCCGTGAAACTTGCGCAGATGTTATTACCATTCGTACCTGAAACTTGCGCAGATGTAATTACCATTCGTACGTGAAACTTGCGCAGATGTTATTACCATTCGTACCTGAAACTTGCGCAGATGTAATTACCATTCGTACGTGAAACTTGCGCAGATGTTATTACCATTCGTCCGTGAAACTTGCGCAGATGTAATTACCATTCGTACGTGAAACTTGCGCAGATGTTATTACCATTCGTCCGTGAAACTTGCGCAGATGTAATTACCATTCGTCCGTGAAACTTGCGCAGATGTTATTACCATTCGTACCTGAAACTTGCGCAGATGTAATTACCATTCGTACGTGAAACTTGCGCAGATGTTATTACCATTCGTACCTGAAACTTGCGCAGATGTAATTACCATTCGTACGTGAAACTTGCGCAGATGTTATTACCATTCGTCCGTGAAACTTGCGCAGATGTAATTACCATTCGTACGTGAAACTTGCGCAGATGTTATTACCATTCGTCCGTGAAACTTGCGCAGATGTTATTACCATTCGTACCTGAAACTTGCGCATATTTGATGAAAGTTCCGTTTGTCTTCATAACGTTTATTGAGTTTACCGGGCTTTGGGTTGTTGGAGTTGTAAGGTTGTTTATTATTGTCACTATCTATACAATTACTGCTGTAGTAAGGGTTTTAGGGGTAACTTACACAGGGACTCCAGAGGCTGTTTTGGGGGGGGGGGGGATAAATATGTTAAGCAGGGTCTCATGCTCACAATTCCCAAAAAATGCTCATCATCTCTAAATACTGTAGGTGGTGACTTTTCAAAGAAGTACACTCACCTGTCCCTTGGATGGTGCAGCTACAATCTCTGATCTTGCAATCATGAAATTAATGTTTGCGGCTTCACTTCCCGGGTCACTATTGGGCATGCGCCAGTTGCGCAATGCAATAGGACTGGTCCGCGCAAGCTCGGGGACCCCTGTGTGTCCCAGCAGACAGCACGGTGGGACGGGATGTGGCGTATACTTCTGTGGGAGTCTAGGGCCGGATGTGTGTGCAAATACCTGCCTTACACAGGTATCTGCAACCCATCCCCCCTAAAACGTTAAAAATAAGACACCACAGGGGTGCAGGGATCCAATGAGCGGAAGTTCAAATTTAGGGTTGAAGGGCGCTTTAAGTATTGGAGTTTCATTAGATAGACATTTCAATTCTGTCTTCAAGTAGGATCTTCTAACAAACTGCTAATAATTGGCAAGACTTTTAAACAATGTTTACTAATCCTATTTTGGCACTCAAATATCAGTGTGATTCAAAAGTGTACCTTTTTGTGTTCCATTACCATAGGGGGCAAAAGACTCAGACGTCAGTCCGAACCTACGAGGACCTCCCGGCATCACCAGACTAATTGGGCAGTTAGCCCAAGCCCACGCGTGGATGTGGCGGAACAGGTCGTTGAAGTCGATCAAATCTGCACCCCACCAAGTGAGTGTCTCAGAACACAGATTGAGCTAATAAATTAAGGTCTGCATGTTTTTTACACTTTTTTTCTTGTGTTTTATCTACCCAACTTTTAGGTGATGCTGATCTGTTTGTGGAACGACAAGCTGCGGAGCCATTTACCACTGACAGTGCCCACAGGCTTATTGGCCAGATCATGGCCTGGAATCTGCAGCTGGAAAACATGCAGAAGGAGATGGCCACCATGCAGCAGGGAATGAAGGACATGATTGATGTTTTGGGGAGAATCTAAAGACCCCTTTTACATTTCTTAACATCAATCATGTCCTTCATTCCCCTTTTGAAGCGCTGTTTAACTAATTTTAGAGGCCAAATTTTAAATATGCACACGGTATGTCAACATGTGCTATGTGCCATCAGGGGATCTCAATGGACGCATTTTGTGTTTGCAACCCCTAATGCTAGTAGGTGAGAGGGAAGGGGTTTCACACACAAAACACGTCCATTGATTCCCCATGATGGAACATAGCACATGTTGACATTACCCATTTTCCTGTTAAATTTGTGTGCATATTCAAAATTTGGCTTCTTCTGTTCATGGGTTACCTGTTGAACTTTGTAAGTTCTGGACTTTTACATTGTGTAAATAATTTTAAATGCTAAGCCAAAATGTAAAAAAAATTTTAAACATGTTTTTATGTTTGTTTTAAAAAAGCAATCCCAAAAAAAACAACAATATGTTGTGAGAAAAACACCAAAAAAATGTCAAAAAGATAACATAAAAAAAAAAAATAAAAAAATCATGTTCAAAAAAAAAAAAAAAAAAAAAAAAAAACTAAAAAAATATACCAAAACAACCAAAAAAAAAAAAAAAAAAAAAAAAAAAAAAAAAAAAAAAAAAAAAAAAAAAGGTTTTGGATGTGCACTATAATAAAAAAAAAAAATGTTTGCACAAATTCAAAAATGTGTGGCTTCTTCTTTTTAAATACTACCAGTTTGACAAAAACATGTTGTGGTTCATTGACAAAGGGGCTTATTTACTAAACGCTAAACAAGTTTCCCACTATTAAGATGTGCACTAGGACAACATATAAAACAGGCCAAATTAAAAGCAAAACAATACGAAACGACCAATATTTCAAACATAAATAACTGTATTTATTCATTGTAAATGAAAAAGATGGTTTAAGGGTCTGCTGCCATTTCAATGGCCCCCCTACCATTAAAATACTGTAAATAAAGGTCCCGCACTTGCTGGGCTGATTGTGGTGCGGAACCAAGAGGGCGGTTATCCAGCCCTGTCATGTTGCCTTCCACTCCGGCCTCAGGGCCAATTGGTAAGGAGTATGTTCCTGAATGTTTCCGCAAATAATTGTGCATGACACAGCATGCTAGAATAATAGTATTGAGTTTGTACTCTGCCAGATGTAGCGATGTAAGGAGCAATCTGAAACGGTTGGCCATAATACCAAAGGCATTTTCCACCACCCTTCTTGCTCTGGCCAACCGATAGTTAAAAATCCTCCTCTCAGGGGTGAGGGATCGTTGGGGAAATGGCCTCATCAGATGGTCACCCAGACCGAACGCCTCGTCGGCAATGAAGACGAACGGGAGTCCCTCCACATTATCTTCATCTGGTGGCAGCTCCAGCCCACCAGTTTGGAGACGATGACCGAACTCCGTGTGGTTGAAGACTCCTCCGTCCGACATCCGGCCGTTTTTCCCCACATCCACATACAGAAATTCATAGTGTGCCGACACCACCGCCATCAACACGATACTATGGAACCCCTTATAATTCCAATAGTATGACCCCGAATGGGGTGGGGGCACAATTCGCACGTGTTTGCCGTCAATCGCCCCTCCGCAGTTGGGAAAGTCCCAACGGGCAGCAAACTGGGAAGCCACAGTCTGCCATTCCTGTGGCGTGGAGGGACACTGTGAAGTCAAACAGAAAGATACAATTTAAATTATAAACCAGGCAAAACACCAAACTAAATGCAACAAATTAAAAAACAATTTGGAAGAACATATGTATTTATTTTGTAAATCCTTGAAATAAAGCCAAAAGATTAAGGATAAAAGGGACAAATCTCTGATTGATGACCCCTCTGATGGACCAGAGAAGATAATAATGGGGATGTGGGTGGGGAGTATATAATGGTAAGGTCACACAATACACATGCAATTAATTAAAGGTGTGTGTGGGGGGGTGGGGCTAATTACAAGCTGACCAAAAACACATGATATTAATTATCAGGGGGTGTGGGGGGGGGAGGGGCTAATTACAAGCTGACCAAAAACACATGATATTAATTATCAGGGGGTGTGGGGGGGAGGGGCTAATTACAAGCTGACCAAAAACACATGATATTAATTATCAGGGGGTGTGGGGGGGAGGGGCTAATTACAAGCTGACCAAAAACACATGATATTAATTATCAGGGGGTGTGGGGGGGGGAGGGGATAATTACAAGCTGACCAAAAACACATGATATTAATTATCAGGGGGTGTGGGGGGGGAGGGGATAATTACAAGCTGACCAAAAACACATGCAATCAATTTAAAAATGAGGGTCAAGGGGGGTGAAAGGGGGGGTGAGTAAAGCTGTACAATGGAGCTGGTAATATACATTTTTAACCAAAGAAAGTGACTAGGCTAGGGTGTTTAGGGGGCCAAGCTTCCATGCTGGGGAGGTTGGTGCAAGCAAATATGCATGTGACCCACTAAATAATACATTCTTAAAAATATTTCGATAACTCAAACATAAAATACTAGACAAAAAAAAAAAACACCAAAAAAAAAGGAATAGGCGACAATCATAGAATAGTCCTATCATGGTAATTAGCTAATGATGACATTGATGCACTACATTAACAAACATACAAGACATAGGTAATTTTAAAAGAGAAGACTTACCTTAATGTATTCCTCCTGCAGGACGTGGATAATGGCAGAACAGGTCTCTGGAATAATGAGCCCCAGAGCCTGGGGGGAGATGCCTGTCGTGAACTTGAGGTCCTGCAAGCTTCTCCCCGTCGCCAAGTAACGCAACGTGGCGACTAGCCTCTGCTCCGCACTGATGGCTTGCCGCATGCAGGTATTCTGCCTGGTAATATAAGGGGACAGCGAAGCCAACAGACGGTGAAAAATGGGGTCCGTCATCCGGAGATAATTCCTGAAATCATCAGGATTATTCTCACGGATCTCACGGAGCAAAGGCATATGCGAGAATTGGTCACGCTGGCGCAACCAATTCTTGGTCCATGAACTCCTCCTCACCCTGTTCATGGACCGGGCTCGTGCCAAGGTGTAAAGTCCGTACGTGTGTACGCGGCATAAGACAAACTGCAAGATGTTTTTTACAGAATTCTATAATCTGAATTATTGAGTTCGCTGTGACATCTGTAAATATTGTTCATGTGAAAATGGTAATAAAGTCTTCAGGGAAATTGGGATATTGATCTGTCAAAGGTCAGCAGACCAGTGACCCTTTAGTTGATCACTGTCATGGGAGGGCAGAAGGAATAATGGACACAATCTGCCAGCCCTAAGATCATTCCATAAACATACATTATTGAATCACCCAACAATGTTTATGCCAAGACAGCCAGATGTGAGGAACAAATCCAGAAACCTATGACACCAAAACCAGGGGAAACATACAGATTGGGAACATCTATAGATTATAGACTATGAAGCTAATACAGCCACCACCAGCCAAGGCTTCTCAAAAATAGCCGTGATCAGACAGCTCAGAAAACTCAAATTACTACTTGTACTAGTCTTTCCCCTGATAACATTGCAGACCACTTCTTGCTCCATGATCTACAGTCCCTCAGATGCACATGCCGAGTATGATTAGATTCTCATCTATGATCAGCTTTACATCTATGATGCCTTGAAGTGTAATTCTCATAAGAGATATATGCAGCTAGTATTACTGAAGTAGCCCTCTGAATTGTCTGTGTCACTGGAACTAGTACAGAGTAGGGATGAGCCCATGCGTGTTCAGATTCTATTTCAAACCCACCTAAGCAAGCCCTCCAGGAAGCTGCCACTGTACTGGGCCAAATATAAGCGGCTGAGGAATTCTCTGCCCTGCAGCTACACATTTACACACCCCTTGTATATGTGCAGCACCGGGTAGGGTGAGGAATGATTCAGCCTCTTATTTTTGGCCCAGTATAGTGATCGCTTCCTGGAGAGCTTGCTCACAAAGTCTGGACAAGAATCTGAACATGCACAAGCTCATCCTTACTTGTTCCAGTGGCACAGACATTATTGAAGGAATAACTTTAGTGTGACATTACTGGCTAGCCCAGTAGAGGTGACAGTTCCTGGAGGGCTCGCTCAAGTGTGTTTGGACTAGGATCTGAAATGCATATTTTTCCTTGACTTCCATTTGTTGCAAGCTTGTTCTTGGTCTGTAGCTCAGAAGTAGAGAAGTCAGACCTATTCAGCCAAATAGAATTTTTAAAGGGAAGACAAAAGTGGCAACCCTTATATTTCTTACACGACTGATACTATTTAAGATGACAATCCTGTTTAACATTTAAGATAGAAAGAATGTGCTATTTACATAAAATGCTCTTTAATATTGGTAACTGGTACCATCTGTGTGAAATCTTATGAGGCCTTCTCCGACTGGTGACTCTATGCCACTTTTTTTGTAATTAATCATAGAATCTCAGACCTTTATTTCCTTTTCCCTCAGATCAGCCATCCTGAGTTTCCAAGCCTCTCAGCTCCCACAGTCTCCAGGTTAACAAGATGTGGTCTGCTTTCATCACGTCAAGCAGGAGGTTTATTAAGACAGGCACTTGTTAGACTGGATCTCAATCAGCCTTAGAGTGGTGTCTATGAATGAGTGATCATCAAAGCCAGATGAGTTGGAGATACAAGTGCTTCTTGTGCAGTGGAAGGCACTGATGATCCTTCATTGCTGTATCCACAGTGTGCAGTATGGAGAGAGTTGATGATGCTAGCAGGGATACAAATTCTACTGTCATCAAAGTGCCCACAAGTACTTCTATAAGGTTCTGTTGCAGCTGTAAATTAACAAGCTCAAATTGAGAGCTGCTAATACAGTGCACACTGTCAATCTCGAAACCTGCAGGCGAGACATAGAAATGATCATGCCGATTCATTACTTTTTTCTCCTAAAGTGCTCTCATCTTCCAAATTAAATAGTAGTCACTGATTCTGAACCTATATTCAACATATACGGTTGCTAAACATAGCAGTTGTTAACATTTTAGAATTATTTCCAGAAGTTTTTGCTTACAATAAAGTTGTATTTGCCCGGAATGTACCATAAAAGACAAATGATTTCACACCAGCAACAAATGACTCTACTGCAGATCCTGTGCAATTTCAAGGAATCTTATAGCAGGAATATGGAGGATGTCAGGCTGCAGGTTTAGGAGATATCCAGTGTAGCTACAGGTAAGTCTAATTATAGGCTTGCCTGTAGTATAAAGTGGCTGTAAAGGGTTTACAACCACTTCAAATGAAAACTCAGATTACAGCCCTTCATGGGTGTACTGGCCGCCTGAGTGTATATTTTGAAGTGTCATTCATAAAAGACACTCCAGAAAAAAAAAAAAAATGACCTTCAAGCCGCCGTTTTTTTTACAGTACGTAGGTGGTTACATTTAGGGATGTTTTTAATGACCATATGACTGGGTCTATTTTATTTTTTCCTACACGTTTACTTTGAGCTGTCAGCTCTCACACACGTTTTACGAAGAGATATCAGGATTCAGAAGTGACTCACAGCAACTCAAGAGGTTTTTTTTTTTTGTAAATGTAATCGTTAAGTTGGCCTTTAACCTTACCATCCAATTGTACAATTCTATTAAGATTTACAAACTACTATGTGGGGAAAGAGCCTACCTAAACAGTCCATTACGTTATTATCCAGCAAGGAGGGCCCCCACACTACCCTACTGTGGCCCATTCACACTGATACATGCTGTGTAACCAATTTTACTGAACACTGTCATAACACATGGTAAGCGTTACTGTGCGATTCATTTTAATCCCACCACAAAGCACTTTAACAACTAGATTTTAAGTGCTTTAAGGCCTTGTTTACACACAAAATGGTGTTTACCACCCCCTCTGAAAAATGATCAACTGTGGCATTTGACAGATGGCTGAAAGGCAATATGTTGCCTCCTCCCCTCATGTGTTAACCCTTGCACATCGCCATCGCAAAGCTGTTGCAGTGTGCTCCTGTGCACTTGAATCGGTTGGAATTGGCAGAAGTTCTGCCTGCCAAATAAGACAGATGATATCATTTTTTACACGCTGTGCCACAACCGCGTCACGGTCTACTAACATAGCTATGCTTAATTGTGGCTCAGAAGTCGGAGGGGTGGGGGTGGGGGCTAAACTATGGCTCAATCGCCTCTTTTTACCACCCATATGCCTCCATTGTAACTGAGGTCTAAGCTAGATTGCTAGCCTGTTCCTTTTAAGTAGATGTATTACAACAGTGGTCATCAACCACGCAGTTCTAAACGTACTTGCGGGCAGAGCAGGCCTTCTCTGACCTTTCTTCTTAGGTCTTACGAAGGAGCCGCACATGCTCCGAAACGCGTTACCGCCCCCTTCTCTCCACTGACACCATCAGCCTCGTGTGTCCCACAGTGAATACAGGCTTCCCTGATGCCTCCTCTCTCCAACACGTATGAGAAAGCTTTACAGCTGCTGGACAGCTCTACACTGCTCTCTACCACCATGCTGAGGGTGGACACATGCCACAGACAAGGACTCCTGATTTTATCATATCTTTTAACACTCAACGATCTTGTAAGTTCTTTTAACCCTTTGTGCACTTTATTAAATTTAGCATACTGCACTTAGAGGCGCATTTCTTTTCCTCTCTGAAAAAGTTACTTTCTCATTCTATTTTGGGCATATTTGTTACTTGGGCAATTGTTTCAAAAATACCCCACACCACCCCATAATATTGGCATCTCCATCTTCTGTTAATATTGAATAAAAGATGCCGTAGTGGCGCACAGATTGCATTCTCCCTTGCGCCGAGAACGCTATAGTAAATTGGGGATGTGCGCTCTGTTCCCGGCGCACCGTTTCCTAAATATGAAAATGTCTGTTGCGCCTCGCCGTGCGCCTCTACTATGGGGCTTTCGTAAATCAGCCCCATAGTCTGAATAGGCCCTTGGGATTAAGGTATATTGTTCTACAAGTATGGAGATCTCTTCCAAAAGGCTCAGTTTACAGAAATTGACGCATACATTCTGCTAGTAAAACCGATATGCTTGCCAATGGCTGTCCTTACTATAGGCTGTGTACATGCTAAGGTCCGCATTTATGGTAAGAATATGTACTACCAATGGCATTCTTGCCATATGCGAGGAAACACTGCATTATAATGCTAGAAATGCAGAGAGGGGATTCCAGGCATGTTTCTATATCTTTAAGAAATATTAAGGTAGATGAGCTTAAAGAAAAAAATCCAAGCCACAGACATTGCTTACTGGATAGAGAATCAGTGTGTTGATTCTGATTTGTTGTCCAGTAGTCAGCTGACACTGTAAGCTGCATAGCTGAAATTTGAAATATTGGCGTCACCCGTCTGGTCGTATTAAATAAAATAATTGTTTAAATCACAAAAATTAGGTGAACAGAATTACAAACATTTTGGCAGTTAAAATACTTCACAGATATGTATATTAACTGTGTATTTATTTACCTTCTTGGAGTGCCACTTTAAATTAAGTTTGAGTTCTACTTTCCATTTGAAGTTTCCATTTCAGATCTGCTTCAGCATAATTTATTTATTAGTTTCCATCCCCACTGAACCTGTACCTAAAAACCTGAAATCACAAGTTTGCAAGATACAGCCTCTGACACTATCGCTCGGCTAGATCTAAAGAAAGTTAATTTATTCCATCTCAGAAACTGGCAACAAATTAGGCTGCTAGCACTTAACAACGGTGATACATTGTGCCTGTAAAGCAGAAGCTCCCAACACAAGGAACATCAGAGACAAACAGCTCATAGAATGAACCCATTACCCCAACATCTTACATCTGCTGCTGCAACACAATGCTAATTATCAGGAACTCATTTGGTAGACAAGTGGCCCATATTGAGACGTCCCGGGCTTGTTACAAAACTGAGTGATCTAATGTGATGCACCAGGCACATTAACATGTCAGTGTGTAAATGAACATCTCCTCTGCTCTCAGAGGCAAGCCTCTAACATAATGGGAACCTCAGGTATTCTAAATAAACAGATCTGAAGGCTATAAACTGCATGTAGATACTAAACAATAGAGAGATGTCAGAGAACAGCTGGAATATTTTCACAAATCTTCCCATCCAAATATTTTTAGCCAGGATAATAGACAGTATGGCGGGTGCAAGGCATATCATCTGGGCGCACAGTGTCGCAAAGAGTTATTTCAAAACCTAAACATGGCTTGTATGGCATTCATATTGCCTATATTCAGATAACTGCTGAATGTCATAGCCATTTTTTTCAGGTATTTATAGCTGCCCTATAAACCAGCTCAGCCACCAGTGCAGGGAACATACTACTGCTGTTATATATCATTGTGGTGACTGTCCTCTGTGTCGTAGCTACCACTTTATAACCCCATTCAATGCGCAATGACAATAACACAGCTCACTGCTGGATTGTTTGCCACGGCCTTTAAGTGGAACGGTGATCAGACTAGGGGCCTTCAAGTTTTTACATATTTTTTAGCAAGCAGTAAATGTGCTTTAAAACACGGCCTCTTTAACCTTTGTAGATGCGCACACTGCGGAGCAAATTCATCCTTAAATTCATAGCAGAAGTTCTTGAGTCATTCTCTCAGCAACTCAGCACACCATGCTACCCCCCAACCTTCTACTATCTAATGAAAACACAAAGCAGCCTCTCTAGGAGGTTGTGAAGGGTGAGCTGTACTACCGAGAGCCCAATCCTGAATAAGTTCTGAGCTTCTTCTGTGAACTTGGAGTAGGCTTTGCACCACAGCACCTGTAGCTACAAAGGTCAGTGAGGGCTCCGCTGATCCCCGCTGAGCCGACGGATGACAGGGCGGTCCCTGCACACTGTGCAGGGACCGCCCTGTCAGATCTCCGCTCTCCCCTATGGGGGATCGGATGAACACAGACCGTCTGTCCGTGTTCATTCGATCCGCTCTGCAGACGGATGGAAAAATAGGGGTTTTCTCCGTCTGCAGAATCGGACCACAGCGGAGGCGGAAGATATTGGGTGTCAGCGGATGCTCATCCGCTGACACCCGCTATCCCATAGGGGTACATGTATGTCCTTTTTCATCCGAAAATGGATGGATGAAAAACGGACATACGGTCCGCATGTGTGAAAGGGGCCTTTGAGTGTCCAATCATCAAGCCCCAGCACTGTGAAAAGGGGAGTGAGTCACATGATCCACTATGCCTGGCACTTCTCTTCACTTACCTATATCTCTTTTTCCCTGGCAGTGAAGAGGTTGAAAGGGAAGCAAAGGCATACCTCCCAACTTTTTGAGATGGGGATGAGGGACACCTATCAGCAAAAGTATGCAGGCATAGGACACACCCCTTGCCACGCCCCCTTAAAAGGAGAATTGTACAAAAAAACAAGATTGGTTAAACCCACAAGTTCTTTTTCTACCACTACTATTCCTTTATATTGGCTTTTGGAATTTACAAATGCAGCAATTTAAAAATCAGATGTAAGGTTTAGCATTGGGAAACACTTTAAGATAGATAAAAAGTGCATTTTATATACATCTATATAGATCAGACCAAAGTGAGGGACAAATGAGGAGGAATGAGGGACAGAGACACATTGCTCCAAATCAGGGACAGTCCCTCCAAATCATGGACAGTTGGGAGGTATGGCAAAGGGATGATGATATATGCCTGAGGGAGGGTAGGAATAAAAAAAAACTGTTGCTTTTCCCTGCATAGGCCAAACAGGTTAATTTCAAAGCTGTCCCATCAGTCACAATGACTGGGTGGGCACAGCCTCCTATTTTAGGAGAGTGTCGGGTACTTAAATGTAAATTGCATGCATTCAATGATATCCATAGCTCTGCATTCAAAAACTAAAACTTTTTTTCTGTTCGTTTTTTTTTGAGTTTTAAATATATTCCACCCAATTTCTGCATCAAGCTACACCTTCTGACTGGTAGACGACATGCACAATTTCAACCAACACACAAACCTAGTGTTTTGGACGCTGAGCGCCTACTTAGCGAAAGTGACAAACCAGGAAGCGGCTGGATGCCTTCAGATAGAAAGAGCATGTCGCTTGTGTGGAAGAGTTAATGACACAATGCTAAATCTTTAGTGCGGTAGAGGCAGGAGAGCTGGAGTGGAATTAATACAAGAGCCGTGAGCTGAGCAGTATGCAAATCCACTGATCACATATCCTGAGGCTTGGGCTATCCTCCCCCCCTCCTTGATGCAGAACCACCTCTATCTCAGGCAGACTATGCTAATGTGACCCAGCTAATCCATACAGCCTACTCATAGCCCTGACCAAAGGACAAGTATATGGGGAAATGAAAGCTGCCAGAAACAGGGAGATTATGAGGCCATGCTCGGAGACAGTGAAAGAACGGGAAAGGCAGAATAGAAAACCAAGCATAGCACAAAAAACAAAAAAAAAAAGTGTGCGAGGAAAAAATCAATATGGAAGTGGTGTCACCAAACAATGGTTCCTGAGCAGCCAATGCCTGAACCTTGACTAAAATCATCTGCACTCTGATGTCTTCCCATAAAGCCAGCTGCCTAGGAGACCGGACCTACTGCCCTTTTACTTTCTCTGCCGAAATAAACAAACAGCAATGTACAATACTGAGTACTCTGCAAGTCAAACATTCTCAGCTTTATTTAATAACCTGCAAGAACCATGGCTCCTCGAGCCAAAGCAATCAATCTGAAATCAGATTTTATTGGCGTAACTGCACATTACGTAAAAATCTGGTTTCTACTGCAGCTTGTATAGAAATTTGTTGCTCCATATTATTAAATAACATTTGTTATAGCAATTTATGTTCACATATTAAAAAAAGTTTTGCTATTGCTTTACTAACACATCAAGTCACTTAAAGCGGATCTCCACCCAAAAGGGAAAGCTCCACTTGTTAGCAGCCTCCCCCCCCCCCCACTGCCACATTTAGCACTTTTTAGGGGGTAGTGAGGAGTGGGTACCTAGAGATTAGCGATTTACGACATTTCCAACCCCCCCCCCCCCCGCTGCCTTCTGGGACAGACACAGGTCCCTGAAGACTGCGGGACCATTTAGAAAAAGCATCGTTACTCGCACATGCGCATTAGGAAACCAGCAGTGAAGCCTTCAGGTTTCCCTTACTTATGCCTGTGTCTTGCCGAAAAAGGTCCCCCGGCGGATAATGTCCCCCCTGTACTGCACAGGCGCTGAGCTTGTGCAGTACGAACGACTACGGACCCGCCAAAAGTCTCCGAAGATGAACAACTGCCCTCAGTCCAGGTTCAAGCCCCACCATCCAAGTGGACATAGAGTTAGAATAAAAATATGCTGAGCGCAGCGAGGCCATGCCCGAAGCGTGGTGTTCAGCTCACAGGTGTTCAGCTTCAGCTATTTTTGGCGGCTCTGTTGTGCTTCGTACTGCACAGTACAGGGGGACATTATCCGCCGGGGGGACCTTTCTCTTTAGAACACCGGCGCCTGAACCAGAAGCCGATTGACAAATCAGCTCGGGGGGCTGACATTGTGGGATCCTGGACAGGTAAGTGTCCTTATATTAAAAGTCAGCAGCTACAGTATTTGTAGCTGCTGACTTTAAATTTTTCTTTTTACTTTATACTAAGACACTCAAGTCCAAAAGTCCTATTGTTTCCAAGGAGTTATTATGGCTATTGTCTGAAATTCTTGTCAGTGATCAAGAAGCGATTCCTATTCACTAAGCATATTATTTTTACTCTAGTTCTGACTTGGCCCCACGACCATTGCTATAGGTCCAGTAAGTCTGTGCCTATAGAGAAAAAAAGACAAAGAAACAGCTCTTCCGCAAATTAGCAAAGTTGGCTACATTTTTGAATAGAATGAGGAAGAATTAAAATCCATCAGTATATTTTTGTCTGTCTGTATCCTATTGAAGGGCATTCCCTTCAATTCCTGTCCCAGGGATGCAACAGGATACAAGAACAATTTTCTACCAAGTGAGGGGAATTCCCCTTTAGACAGTTTTCACCAGAACAGATGACCCCATTTGAAGAAATAACATCACCTCTTGTTCTGGAGACAACTGTAAAATTTTGGATGTTCCACTACTTTCTGTGTCAGTGACAATGGTCACCAGGAGAGTTAGGGCTAATTTATACATGCGTTGTCCTCCGAATGCGATACATGGCAGATCTCATTTCAGAGGGTGTTTGACAGGCAGTCAGCAGGCATTTTGTCAACCTGTTTTACTTCTACAAACCCACATCACATCGCTCTGCCTTCATTTAGTTGAATGGGTCATGTTTGATGGGGAATACTGCCCACAGAACATGAAGGGGAGTTACTTTTTTCTATGCTGTGGCATATGTTTGCCCCTGTCCACTGCCTTTGCAGCTTAAAATGGTTGTAAAGGTAGAAGGTTTTTAGTGGCTGTAAACCCTTACATATACCCACTGAAGTGACCAGACGCAGGTGATACATATAGATGAAACAAATCCTCCTACATAAGTTATACCTGTTTATCTGCAGCCTGCTCTTCATCTGTTCAAAGTGCAGAGTTTAAACAGCTTGTCTGAGCTGTCAGAAAAAAGGGGACGGACAGCTGACGTTACACTCTGCAGAGCTCAGTGAGGAGAGCTCTGAGAACTGATTGGAGGGAAGGGACACACCCCCCTTCATACAGCACACAGGAACAGAGCTGAGGCTGTCAATCACAGGTTGTGTGCTGGAGCTCCTTCCCCTGTCACCTTTTTTTTTTTCCTTGTGTCAGGAAAACATGTCAGAAGTGACTCATGCTGGCAGCTGAGGAATGAGGCAGCAGACAGAAATGACACTTAGTGCTCTACACTGAGACAAGTGCACACTATAGAGGTATACACTTTGTTCGTAATTCATGTTTGAGGTTTACAACTGCTTTAATGCAATCTGTGCATTAAAGTAAAAAGCCATCTGTGTGCAACTCTCTCCACCCCCTTATACTTATCTGAGCCCAGACTCAATCCAGTGCTGTGCCTGAGAGCTGCAGCTCTATCCGCTCTCAATGCTCACTGGACATGAAGGCAACAAAGCGAGCCATTGGCTCCTGCTGCTGTCAATCACAGCCTGTGAGGAGAGAGCTGGGGGTGGGTGGGGCTGAGCCGTGCTGTGTGTGTCTATGGGCGGTGAAACAGGTGAACAAAGTGAGAAGTCTTTTGGGAGGTAAAATGGTTCACACATATGGATTGTAAATGTGTATTTAGTGTATTGGCTTCAATTATTCCCAGACATGACAAGTTTTTATAGCTTTTCAAAGTCTAATCTAGAGCTTAACTATTAAACATCTATCTCCTGCTATCCCATAACGTAAGCTATTAAAAAAAAAATAAAAAAAAAACACTTAATACAGATAATATGGGTAATACAGATTTTGTTAGCAGCTTAGGTTATAGGACAGCAGGAGGCATGTAATATAGTTTAGCTTCAGAAAGAGCATTAAAAAAAAGTTTTATATTTGTTTTAAATCCAAGTAGACTGACTCCAATTAGCTACCAATCCCGTGTTACTTGGATTTGTCTATAAGAAAAAGGGTAAGAGTAGTGCTGTACAAAATTGTATGTTCAATTTAAAGTGGGGTGCCCCTTAAAAAAAAAAAAAAATTTAAAGTCAGCAGCTACAAATACTGCAGATGCTGACTTTTAATAATCGGACACTTACCTGTCCCAGGGTCCAGCGATGCGGGGGAACGAAGCCCCGCTCGGCGGCGCCGCCGTTCTTACTGTGGGTGGCGCCGTGATTGGCTGCACAGTCATCTGGGACCTGTCACGTCTCCCAGATGACTGACTGCGCCGAGGGGAAGTGATGTCACCAGCCTAGGCACTGAAGGAGGCAGACTATGAGGGACCCCCTAGCAACAGGCATTTAGAGGTAAGTTAAAAAAAAAAAAATTTCCAAAGTTTTTTTTATTATTTTTTTTTAATTTTAATCATATTTCTTTTTTTTTTGGGGGAAACACCACTTTAAGTTTAATCCCTAAAAAATGTCAGTAGCAAAATACATGAAAAAAGAAAGGAACATTATTTTACACCCAAAGAACAACAAAGCCTCCTGCCCCGGAGATTACGGTATCACTTTTGTTTTCTGGAGGTTCAAGGAACACAAAGTAATTTGCTCAAGGTCACAGGCAGCTGTCACCAAAACCAAACCTGATTAACCTGCATCTTCTGATATTACCAGGCCGGGTCTTTGTGACACGTCGCATTGACTGCAGGGTCACACCGGATCTAAGAAGAATAAAAACTAGCTGCTGCCTCATTTAGCAGCCGCACACGCACTGCCGAGGAAGTGCTATTCACATGCATGAATATATATTTTTATTGACAGAATGTCATCAGAGAATGCGCGGCTTTCACTAATGGCATAGGAAATTATGATGCAATAAATGCAGCAGTCAGATGATGTTTAAAGGGAATCTATTAGCTTCTTTATGGTATCATATATATTCATTATTACGGCTGATGAGGGCCATGTAATAGTTACAGAAAAACTGACTTATGCTCATCCGTGAAAACCACAGCTTAATTTCTAGAATCCATTAGGTTAACATGAATTTACAACCAACATAAGAAAATTCACAAGGAAGGATGATAAAAGTAACAAAGAAAACAAAATAAACAGAAAAAAACAAAAGAAAAAAAGCTCAGTGTAAAAAACATACACAAAATGGGGCTGATTTACTAAAGGCAAACTGTTCACTTTTGCAAGGGAGTTTTTCCCAGAGCTTAGTGGATGTGGTGAAGCTCTGTGGACTTCCATCAATCATAAGCAAAAAAAAAAAGAAAAGTTGCATCTTTTTTTCCCCCTAGCATTTCAATAGGTATTCCCTGCAAAGTGAAATGTTACCAAATATACTAGACTGATGTGAATGTATAATATGTAAAGCATTGTGTAAATTGATGGCGCTATATAAATACCTGTAATAAATAAATAAATAAAATGTATTTACTAAGCCCCGGGGGAAACTTCCTTTACTAAGGACAAATATGGCGCGCACATACGATCGTAAATTCGGCCAGAAAAAGACCGATAAGAGCTTTTGGTCGGAAAATGCGACCGTGTGTATGCTCTATCAGACTTTTGCTGGCCAAATTCCCGCCAGCAAAAGATTGAGAGCAGGTTTTCAATTTTTTGGTCGGAAAAAGTTCAGATCGTAAATTCCGATCGTCTGTAGCAATTCCGATGTGCAAAATTCCTACGCATGCTCGAAAACAATTTGACGCATGCTCGGAAGCATTGAACTTAATTTTCTCGGCTCGTCGTAGTGTTGTATGTCACTGCGTTCTTGATGGTCGAAAGTTCAGCAAACTTTTGTGTGAATGTGTCTATGCAAGCCAATGTACACGGCAATAGGCTGTTCACTTTGCAAAGTAATTCCAGTACAATTCTGGCACTGTGAAGGAACAATTCCTTTCTTTAAAGGATAAGTTCACCTTTCAAAACATGTTACATGTTACACCCATATTCGTGTTTTGATGCATTTTTGATACTACTACTACATTTTTTTGGTAGAGGAAAGGACTGTATGTTGGTTGTTAAGGAAGCAAAACCTGCCAGCAACCGAACAACCAATGACTCATTCCTGCTGTTAGCTGGGGATTGCCAGCTGACAGAAAAATGTAAGCAAAGGAGCTGGACAGAAAAAAAAAATGGGAGTCCCCCCACAATCCATAACATGCCCTTTGGGTCTGGTATAGATTATAAGGGGGACCCCACACCCCAAAAAAATAAAAAAAATGGACTGGTATTGTTCGGGAGGGGGTCACTTATGTCCCCCCCTCTCCATTTCCTGGCCTACCAGGCTGTATACTCATTAAAGGGTCTTTTAAGGATTTTTGAAGGGACCCCAATGCAATATTTTGGGGTTGAATAGCCTGGTACTGATTGCGGGGGGCCCGTGCCATTTTTTTTAGTCTGGTACCTTTGTGCATACTGCTGTCAGCTGGGAAGGAGTCATTTGTTGTTAGGATGCTGGCGGGTGCTGGCTCCTTAACAACCAATGACTCATCATGAATCCCTGGCTAATAGAAAGGATGAGCCACCAGTTGTTAGGACACGGGCTCCTTAAAAACCTGCAAAAACACATCAAAAGCACATAAACATGCATTTTACATGCATTTTTGGAGCGTTTACATTGAGATCTATGGGAACAAAATTGTGCTGCAACTGCACTAAAGTGGCACAGGACCCTTTTTCGAAACTGTGCTGTGTTGTGCTGCATTGATGTAAATGGCCACCAGAGAATAATGTGATTTCCTTTGTCATGCAATTCTGTGTCACTCAAGTCGCATTTGAAATTGCACTAGTTTGAGCCAAGCCTTACTAGTTCTAATAAAAGTTTTTATGACAGCCTGTTTAGTGGAGCAGAACCTGTCATTACTCTGCTTGGGTAGAAATCTGCTATATGCACTAAGCTATATGTACCACAGATACACATATAGCTTAGTGGATTAGCTCTTACCTTGGAAAAAGGTTCTTTGCTAACGCTGAATATGACTGAAACTAAATCAGAAAAAGCGATAAGCGACAAAGCATCAAAGTCTAAGATTTTCCTAATTGGAGCTGCTGGCCATACACTATATTTATACTAAGAATAAAACAATAAATTAAAGAAGAACTATCACCAGGAAAAAAAAAAAAAATCGTTCACTTACCCCTATTAAAATCCAAGCATTCAGGGAAATGGAAAGAGTGGAAACTGTCAGCTTGTGTTATAAATAATTGCAACTGGATAAAAGAGCTTTATTTAAGAAAGTGTAGCGTAGTATCTGGCTTGTGCTGTTGTCAGCTTGTATTTTTGTAAATTAAAGTCTTTTCTCCAGCTGCAATCATCCACAACACAAGCTTACAGATTCCACTCTCTCTGTTCCCCTGAATAGCAGGCTGCAGCTCCAAACTCTAAACTAAAGAAAAACAATGAGAGACAGCACTGCACAGCAAAAGGATGTTCTGTCTGGCAGTTTTTGTGGAAGCTGTGTAGACTTTGTGTGCATGCCCCTCTCCTCGTGAGCCGTCAGTCAGGTCTCCAATAGCTATGCAGGTGGGTAGGGCTAGCGATCTGACAACACAGTTCAGCAACCCCAAAGCAGATTTAGATGGGGATAAGTATTATGTGCACAGGATCCCCTGGAGTGAATTAAAAACATATTTTTTTTTTTGCTTTTAACAATATTTCTTTAAAAGTTTATTGCTTCTCTAGGGAAGCACTGAATGTTGTTGCTTTACTGTAACATAGTGGATTGGCCCTACTCCGCCATAAAGTTACCAACTGCAAGGACTGTGAAAGATAGGACTGGTTTGCAGCATTACAAGCTGAAGGTAACAGCCAGGCTGTGCACAACGAAACAGTTAATGCATCTCAACACTTGGCAAGCTTGGGAAGATCACTTGCCCAGTGTTCATCCCACATAACACACACCTGGATAGACTGACATGAGAAGGACTGCATATTGCTGGTTCAACCATAAATTAGGAAGGGAGCCAAGAATGGAATAAAAGGCTTGTACTCATTAACACTTCAATGCTGTGAATCTCCTTAGACAGGCCGGAGGCTTTCAATCAGCAGCTTATCATCTCCAGAGCTCTGGCAAGTGGATTCTAGTGTGGAACCTCTCTACAGGCTTCTCCGGGAATATCTCAGCTGTCTGGACATATTTCTATGAAGGTTGTAGTAATTATGGGATTTCTGATTTCATACAGACTTCAGTAAATACCTTATACAAAGGGTACTATGAAGCTGATTTATAAAACAGAAGAAACATAAAAGGAGGAGTTGTTGGTCTATTACTTTCCATGTGTTATTTTTCCAGAGACATAGAATAAAACAAGCATCTGATTGGCTCAGGTAGTGGCAAGCACAAAGGGCAGAGGGTCCTTGTTCAAAGGAAACAGTTTGTGCCTCTCTTAGATGTTGTGCTAGTATTTCATAGATTCCGAGAGCCACTTCACCATCTCTGTTAGGACTTATGTATCAACGTATTCCTAATGGGAACTGGAGTTTCTTTTGAGCCACCTATCAGCATTAGACCTGCTCTGAAAGTTTGAGAATGATTGATGAGGAGCTAAAATAACTCTGGTTCTTAATAAGAACATGTTGAAGGTCTGACCGCTAATTTATTTTTCTTTAATATATATTATGCCTGCAAGCATAGCTGCACAATTTGAATGCCTAATTTTACAATTCTCTTTTTGGAAAAAAAAAGGGGGGAAGCAGGGGGGAATCAGGGTGATGAGTTGCGTTGGTGTAACAGTGCGAAGAAATGGTCAATCCTCTGAGCAGCTCTGCAGGAGGGACTTCCCTTCATCTGGATATACAAACATATTCCAGTATGGAAGGTAGAAAGGTAACATATTCCAATATACCCATGCTATTATATATCGTTGTCTTCTATTTTGGGCTGTAAGTACCAAATCTTCCATAGTATTGATTTTCCTGCTTCAATAAGCCATATAGCAATGAAAGAAGGATTTTGGTCTTTCCAGCACAGAGTAACACAAGCTTTGGCGGCATTAAGCAGGTGACGAAGAACTGACTTCTTGTATGTCGGAAGCAGTATTTGTGAGCAGTGAAGTATAAAGAGGGCCGGATCCTTCTGAACTGGAAATTCTGTAAATTGTTGGGAGATCTGCTGTACTTCAGACCAATACTGTTTCGGGCAAGACCAGAAGATGTGAAGGAGTTACAACTTTGGCATGGTTCTCCTAAACCTCCAGCAGAAAGATGCTTCATTCTATGTTGGTCCCCAAGAATGTATAAAACATAACCTGTTGCCTGAAATTTGACTTAAATGACCAGATAAGTACATTCTACAAATGTAAATATATAAATAAAACAATATCTAGATGTTGTTGGTGGAAGGAGGGCTCTAGGGATGCTAGATATCTGGATTGGGGTAAAGGCAATATAGCGATGTCCTCCCTTCAATGCATGTCTACATATGAAAATCACTTGGTCATCTGATCTCTACCAAAATAAAAGATTAGCCAATCTGAACTCTGATCCTTCAGAAGAGATCACACCTTTAAACACCTAGATCTGTCATGTCATAAAGGGAACTGAAGCAACGTTTTCCCAGAAAAAGTATTTAAAGGGTAACTCCACTTTTGTGGGCAAAAAAAAATAGCAAACAAAAGAAAAAACAATATAGCGTATAATGGAGACAAGTCACATTGTGATTAAAAATTAAATTTCCTTCTCAATCTGCAGCTGCGTAATTTTCTGAAAATGCAATATGGCTACCTGGAGGTGTTCTGTACAGAGTGTGTACAGAATGCCCCCCAGAAAAATAATTTCCTGCTTGTGTGATTGGCTTACCAATTTTCCCAGAATTCTGCCCTAAAATGCAAGTCAGATTTCAGGCCTCCCCTGCAACAAAAATGTTATTTTTAGTGAGATACTTCCAATAGGAAATCACGTCTAGAGGGATGCAGGACCCTGCAATTTTCCTCAGAGCCCTGAAGGTGCACAGCTGATTGATAATTATGAAACTACTCCCATTAGACTCACTTTTCCACATGCACACAAACGCACAGGGATTTCTTCAGAATAACAAAAGATAGAAATCTGCAACAAAGTTTGTTATAATCCTTGTAATGTACATGTAATGTTTTTTTCTCAATAAAAGTGGAGTTACACTTGAAGCCCTACTGTTACTGTTATCATAGTAACATGGTTAAATCGGAACTACACTGTACCTCAGCAAAACAACACTATTTAATTAATTTTTGATCATCAAAGCAAACTCCCCCCATCCATCCATGTCTCCATGCTTTTTTTGCTGAGAAATCATTTTGAAAACACCCCCTAGCATTTTTGCCCGCGGCCAACTTGAGTAAGGGCAGATGATTCATGTAGCATTTACTTCCTGGAATTCATCTGTCATTAGCTCAGGCATGCAGGCAGGAGGATGTGCTTGGCTGAGAAAACCCCTCCTAAAGGCACCTGGGATGTATGATGTCATTTGCCTAGGCCTGAAAACCAGGAAGTAACTGAAGAAATGTAAAAAAAAAAAGTTTGAAACAAGTAAATATGATATACGTTCCTATCTATTTACTAATACTAGCAGCATAAGGATTAAAAATTGTCAATGTTGATTGAGAGAGCGAAGTTCTTCTTTAACATTTGAGTACAGATCTGCTTTAGGTTTGCAAGTTCTGACAATTTTAAAAGCACTATATATTTTTTTTTCAAAGGTATGAGTTATATATTTGAACCCATCAAACATTACAGTATAATTACTTTAATCTGACTTTGCATTGGAATGCACAGGCGGGGAACCTGAATGGTCCTAAAAGATTATACACAAACTCATCTGGTAGCTCATAAAAGTATCATCCTTATTCAAATGCTTATCGGTTTTCTCTTATCTGCCGGGTAACAGTGTGTTTTCCCTACCAAGAGAGAGATAATTATCATATTAATGAAGCCGTATTTTATTTCCAATTTGCTATCCCCCTAGTTTTCTTTTTTTTTTTCTTTTGTCAGTTTGAAATGAGACTTGTGGAAAAAAAAAAAAAATATAAATGGTAAGCATGAAATGTTTGAGAGAGAGTAGAAAGAGATGTGATGTGGAGCGGCAGCAATATAATAAGAGAAAAGGAGGGCCTTGTAGCATAAGAAAGAGAGATAAATCTGTGATTCATTGATGGCAACCTACCTCCTGCAGGTTGAGAGGAGAAAGGAGAATGATAATCAACAGTATTGCCCTTTGAAGAATGATTAGATGCTAGAGTGAGAACCTGTCTCCTGCTGGGCTGCCGACACCGAAGGCCACATTGTGCTGCTTCCAAATGGTTCTCAATGCCCCAAACAAAACTCGTTCGGACAGCAGAGCCTTGAATCTTTAAACACGGGTTTGGGGGAAACAAATCTTTATGTTTATTTTAATAATTTCATGTCTGTGTGCCAAACTGCAGTTTTTATTGTTACACTACAAATATGACTGCAGTCTATATACAGGAGGAGATTCATTTGCATGCTGTGCTACGGGTACTGGTTTAAGTGTATGTCTGAATATAAAGTAAAAAAAATATATATGCAGTACATTTTTGCAATACATGCCCCTTCACTCATTTTTGTATGTTTAAAAGCATTTTAAGTGCAAAAAAATACAGACTGAACCTGCCAGAAGTCCAGTGAGCTCCTAATGCCACGTACACACGAGAAGATTTTCCATCAGAAAAATCTTGGGTGTTTTTTCCGATGGAATTCCGCTCAAGCTTGGCTTGTATACACACGGTCACACAAAAGTTTGCTGAACTTTCGAATGTCAAGAACGCGGTGACATACAACACTACGACGAGCCGAGAAAATGAAGTTCAATGCTTCCGAGCATGCGTCTAATTGTTTCTGAGCATGCGTAGGAATTTTGCGCATCGGAATTTCTACAGACGATAGGAATTTCCGACCGAAAATGTAAGAAAACATGCAATCTTTTGCTGGCTGGAGCAGCAAAAGTCAGATGGAGCGCACACACGGTCGCATTTTCCAACCAAAAACTCTCATCGGTCTTTTGCTGGCCGAATTTCCGAGTGTGTGTACGCGTCATAACTTCCTTTAGAAGCTGACAACTTGACAACTCTGCTGCAATAAAATTCCAAACAGTGCTATCAGCCTGGCCAAAGTTTTCCAGTGTGAGGCTAAAGAACATCTCCTACTTATGTTAGGGATATGAGGACGGGGCGTTCTTAAAGAGGAAGTAAAGCCTCCTCAAAAAAAAAAACGGAACCTGCAAGGCAAAGGCATAATAAACTAGTATGCATAGCATACTAGCTCATTATGAATGACTTACCTGAGAACGAAGCCCCCGAAGCGACCCTCATCCACGATCTTCTGCGCCGCCATCAAGCCCGGAGTGACTTCCGGGTCTCGCTGCTCCAGCGCTGTCATTCGCTGGATCTCGGCATGCGCAGTGCGCCTGCGCGCCGCTGTCTACAACGCATGCGACGTAGACAGCGATGCCTCTTTTTTTCTAAATATCTCCTAAACCATGTAGGTTTAGGAGATATTTATTGGACCTACAGGTAAGCCTTAATCTAGGCTTACCTGTAGGCCAAAGTGGTTTGTAAGGGTTTACAACCAATTTAAGTGGGAGTTCTCTGCACAAACATGAAGTTTGCAGCTTTTGAAGAGGTAAAAATTGAAGTGGAGTTTCACCCAAAAGATGAAGTTTCCTTTAAGCCCCCCCCCCCACCACCAAAATTGGCATGTCATTTTTGCAGGGGGAGGGGCTGGGCGGGAAGCGGATAGTTTTGACAGGTACCCACTCCCACTTCTGCTTGGATCGCCTAGACGGTCTGAGCGGAGGTTCTCCTCTCCCTCCCCACAGTCTTATGGGACACGTCACAAGTCCCTGAAGACTACGGGACCATTCAGACAGCGCAGCTCGGCTCACGCACGCAAGTCATGGCCCACATTGAAGATATTGGCGCCGGGAAGCCAAAGACTAGTGAAAAACTAGCCAGAGTGAGGCTGTCTCTGGATCCTTGGACTGGTAAGTGTCCTAATATTAAAAGTCAGCAGCTACAGGATTTGTAGCTGCTGACTTTTCATTTTTTGTTTTTATTACAGACTGGAGAACCACTTTAACATGTATTGCAGAGATGTGCTGAATGTGTTTTTTGTTTTCGTTTTTTTTTTTTTTATTATTATTTTGCTCAGAAAACACCCAAACATACACTTTCTGTTCCCAAATTGTTTTATTTTTTCCATTAAGTCATGAATAATCATCCCAAGGCTTAATTCTTTAGACTATTTCTTGGCTCATTCCACAAAGTTCCTTCCTCTACTATGCACAGAACAATAACTGTTACATACACAGCCTTCATGAAATAAAAGAATATTTCCATCCGAAACGTCAAAGCTAAAGTTTAGTTAAAGTAGAACTTTTTTTTAGAGGGATACAGCACTACTAGGGACATACCTACCTCTAATGAAGAGTATCCCACATCCTGGTGGCTGCTCTTTAGTGATGCTGGATCCTCCTCACAACATTGAACTTCTGGCGCTGCGAGGGTTAACTGCCCCTCTCCTCCATTCACAAAACTCCTTGTATTAGGTTCCCAGACTGCAAAGCATTCAGTGGATGAAGAAGGGGCATCCTATCATTCATCTACTCAATTCACAAAATGCTTTGCATTCTAGGAAAATAATACAAATAGCTCTGTGAATTGAGTAGAGGAATGGTAAGGGAAATTGGTTGAGAAAGGGGTGGTCAACAAACACTTTACTAACTTAAGTCCAAACCCAGAATTGTTTCTTTTTTTTTCGTCTCCAAATTGCTTCAGTATTCACACTCATCCCCCAGAAGAAACAAGAGCTTATAATGGTGCAGTGTATTATATATTAAATTAGAATAGAAACACAAAACACTCACCTCTGCCAGTGTTCCATACAACACAATATTGCAGCATTCTAATACAAGCATAATTGTTAAGAGCAACATGAATAAATCGATCGACGTACTAACTTGCTCAGTTTGTTTTTAAAAAGTAGCTTCGGGAAAGACTAGAAATTACTGTATGTTCCCTTTCTTTTTAAAGATGTCTGTAACCCGACTAGAGATTTCTCCGTACATCCTGACCCCGGTGGTAATGTTATCACTGGGAGAGGAAAAAAAATCCTCAGACAGCAGTTAAAACTTTACAGTTGTTCTATCTAAACCGTCCCCATGCTATCCAAAAAAAAAAAGACGAAGGTAAATTTTGAGAGTTAATGTTTTGACAGTCTATGGAAATGTTCATTCACAATGTCATGTTTGCCAAATGCTGGTATCCATATACATGTCTCCCAAAATCTTAACATGAAACGGCATTTAAAGGGAAGACAACATCTATTTTTCGTGAACACATATATGTGAAATTATCGCAGTCATTTTTGATGGGACGATGGCAATGAGCGTGTATTTGCTTTTTTCTTTTTCTTGTATTAAAGCGCAGCTTCTGAAAACTCCAGATTTTTTCCTTACCCAATTCTCCACCACCCCCAGCGTACAGCGCTCCCCCCCATGCTCTGGTGGTGGACTGTCCCTACACATCTTCACATTCAGTATTGGGCTGTGGACTCTGCATTAGTCTTACTGATGTCAGGATCTTAGACCCCTGGAGCATGGGGAAGAAGACACTGTGGAGACCAATCCAGCAGCACGGAGTAACGAAAGATAGGGTCAAAAGATCTACTTTTCCATGCCCCCTAGACCTAAATGAGCAGTTAACTCTTGAAGTGTGGGTGCAGCCCCTCTGCAAGGGAGAACTTTCTTTCCTGGGGTTCAGCTTTAAGCAGGGTGGATATAAATCAATGAGTTAAAAAAAAAATTATAAAAAAAAAAGCACGGGCTCCCGATGCTCACACAGGAGGTGTGTGCTCCGTGGGGAAGTGTGAGCTCATTAGCTTCACACTTGACTGCCTGTGGAGCACACACCGGGGAGGGGAGGGGGGAGAAGATGGAGCAGATTGGCTGTGTCCTCTCTCATCCCGTGCGAGAGAGGACGGACTGAGGGGGAGATAGAACTGTCAATGCCGGTGTCCTGCCGAGAAAGTTCCCCCGCCGGATTAGGACCCCGTCTACTGCACAGGCGCAGCACTTGCGCAGTACGAAGGACTGGGCATCTTCCAAAAATTGCCGAAGCTAAATAGCTGCGAGTGAAGTGTAAACCGCGCACGCGCAGTTAACATGCCGGTGTACGAGAGACGATGCCGCACGCTCCCGATGCTCACGCTACTCTGCAAGGGGCGGGTCTGTAACCAAGGGCGACATTTGTTATTATTACTGTAACCAAGGGCCAGATTTTTAAGTATTGCAAAACCCGCCTTTCTTTTATTTAAACACGCCTTTGCCCCTTGCTTAGAGTAATAATAGACCTGCCCCTTAGTTAGACTCCCCTTGCAGAGTAGCGCGAGCATCGGGAGCATGCGGCATCTTCTCGTACACCGGCTGCGCCTGCGCGGTGTACACTTCACTCCCACATTTTCGGAAGATCCCTAGTCCTTCGTACTGTGCAAGCGCTGAGCCTGCGCAGTACAGAGGGGTCCTTATCCACCGAGGGGAACCATCTCGGCAGAACACCGGCTCTGTGCTGTTCCATGAGAGACATGCTCTCAGCTCAGAGCCATGCTGAGAAGGCAGACGGCACTGATGAGTAACTGACAGGCTGCACTGATGAGGCTCCACTGATAGGAGGCACTAATGGACACTGATAGGAGACATTGATGGGCACTGATAAGAGGCATTGCTGGGCACTGATAGGAGGCACTAATGGGCACTGATAGGTGTCACTATGGACTACAAATTATAACATTAGATACTGTTGTAAGAAAGTAAAGTTTGCTTGTGTATCAGATGGGAAAACAACCTTTAGGATGTCAGATAATCTTGATGAACAAACATCTACTTGTCTATGTGAACAGAAATATCAGCTCTGTCAACAGCAGCAAAGCTAACTTCAAAGGACTTGCACAACTGATTCAAGAGTACAAATGTTCTCAGTAACCAATCAGAAATGTTTCTTATATATGAAACACAATACCAGTTTATATGCTGTAGGTGAAAAAAAAAAAATCTCTGTTTTGCACTAGTCTAGTTAGATCAATTTAACACTTGCAATGTGCCGAAGGTTTTCCATACCCAAGGACAATCCAAAGGTTCCTACTATATTCATTCTGCTTTGGGTTACAGAGCAAATGGTATTGTCCCTTAGCTAATAAACATGTTATTAAACCAGCTAAGTATCTTACTTTACTTGTCACAAGAGTAAAGAGTCGTGCCTTCTGAAAACTTAATTGAAAGTTTGTCAGAGGAACACAAAATCCAGCTTGTCCCACCTGTATATTTTACAGCATCGGGAGGTAATAAACTATTTTCTTTTTAATAAAAACTTCAGCTCATCAGAGTAAGACGTTATGTAAAAATGATAAGTTGTTTACCTAATATCCTTGTAATAAAAATGGAAATCCTGACCCTCTCATATAAATCCTCCATCAGCAATCAGGAATCGGGATGGAAAGTAATTAGCTAATAGGGGATGCAAGGATGCAGGAAAGTGCAGCATTGACCAAATGCATCATAATGTACAGAACCCCCAGCGTCTTAGATATAAATTACAGAAAGTTTGGACTGAGGTTCACACCATTACTCAAACATTTACAGATTATTCCATTATCAGGAATCATGTGTTCTTCCTTCTCCATTACAAGAAGTTCCCATTCAAAACTTACAATCTATTATAATATATTTGGCCAATGGTGCATGCTCCTGCATCTCCGTATTGCAAAAACACCCATCCTCTGCAGTCCAACGTTGACTTCACTGCATTACCAACATTCAACATATGGAGGACCTTACTTCTAAATTCCGAAATACCTACCCCTCCTCTAAATAGAATTCTGGTCTACCCACCACCTTCCTGCCTAGAGATTACCTACCTTCCTCTTACCCCTAGATACCCTCTTCCATGGTGCCCCTTCCCCAAGCCCCCAACCCCTCTGCCCTATCTACTTGGCAAATATGATTCCCCACTACCCCACCATCAACTCCACACCCCCTATCACCCCCCCTTCCCCCAGTCCCCTATTGCAAGCCTTTCTCTTACAAACTTAAAATGTTGCATCTAAAAACTCAAACTCTTTACAGCATCTCAAACCCAAAGACATGTCCCTGTCCTTCTCACAGCAGTACCTTGCATTTCTATGACAGTGATGTGTACTATTGGTAAATAATACTCATGGAACTACCAAGCTGTACCATTTCAGCATGTTGATTGGTGAGACTGAGGACTCTAATTGTACTGTAACCTGTATTCTATGATATGCTGAGGAGAAAGTTTTGCCATACACAGAAATAAAAATGAACATACACGCAGTACGTCTTAGAAAAAAAAAATCGGAAGATAATAAAAAAATCTAACTTTGCTTTCTGATTGTGATTGAATCTTCTAGTGTAAAAAAGATAGTTTGACCTGGTCACTTCTTCTTAATAAGGTTATAGACTCATCGAGAGAAGAAAGCAACTGAGTCAGCCTCTACCCCACCTACGACCTCCCTAGGCACAAACTATTGCTTATTGGGCGAAATATTCTAGCTGAAAAGCAGTTATATAGATAGCCATCTGGAAGTGCTGATGGACAGTCAAGAGACCCCAGCGGGTCAGTGGGGGTTGTAAAACGATGTTAGGAAAGAGGATAAATTGCTAAGGGACAAGGATCACTTGGAGTTTTTATATAGCGTGAGATTAAACTTCAAAACACAATTAACCATAGTCACTACAGAACTATAGCAGCATCAAAGACAAAAGGTTATTTGAAAGGGCTACTAGCAAGAAGATCAACAAATGAGTATTTACAGATACCCACGCCTGTGCAAATAATGTACCACACATTTATGAACATTTGCTCTATAGGCTCATGTTATCAACCATTTTAGGGTGAAGCTGGCCATGTTATATATACACATCACAGTTTGACTTTAACGCAATCATTCCAGATATACTATTCAGTAAACTACTTGATTTGGTGTTACGGCTCTCTATTTGTTCATGGATTATAGATTTCATTATAACTTGTCCACAAACATTTGAAATGGGCCGCTGCTCCTCTTCTCTGCATATGCCAACCACTGGCTCTCTCCAAGTTTGCATGCCGAGTCCATTCCTTTATGCTGTTTTACACTCTTCAATTCTTTCTACAAACACTAGTATTGAATTTGCAGGTAGTACGACAGTAGTTGTCCTTATCAAGGGGGCTGGGAGGTGAGAAGCTTTATAGAGAAGAGGTTTGGAAAATGGTAGAGTGGCATTCTGACAACAATTTGATGTTAAATGTTGCAAAAATCAAAGAGCTTATTATTGATTTTAAGAAGCACAGTGCTGACTTACTCCAACTTTATATAAAACGGGGTTCCGTGTGGAGAGGTTTTCCATTTTTAAATTCTTAGGATTTATGTTTCCGAGGCTCTATCCTGGCCGGCCAATATTAAGGCGGTTATGAAAAAGGCTCAGCAGCCATTGCATTTCCTGAGAGTACTCAGGAGAAGTGGAGTTGCTGGTGAGCTTTTACCACTCTTCCGTTAAGAGCAAACCGATGTACTGTATTTCGGTATGGTAGACTGGTAGCTCAGTGACGGCAGAAAATTATAAATACCGCAAAGAAAATCATCAGTTGTCACCTTCCTTCTTATATGACATTTGCAGCTCCTGTTTTCTCTGCAGAATAAAATGTATTGTGAAAGATTCTTTGTACGCAGGTCATCATCTCCTTGAATTGATGTCTTCTGAAGGGCACTAAAGGAACACTTAAGTCTGGACAAATAGATATCGGGTTAATTACTTTCCTAGGTCAATTAGTGCACTAAATCTGTATAAAATAGGGAATTTTCTGTTTGCTTATTTTTTTTTCATTTAAATTATGTTGCTACAATAATGGTAAATGGTGTTAAAGCCTGGTAACATTTTTTAAAGAGGTATCAGTATTTTATTAATAATACATTTTGTAGTGATTCGTTTTAATAGTCATAGCTGTTTTTAGGGAAGGAAGAAGGGGGTGAATTGACAGGTAAGTATAATGTCAATAACACTTTTTCAGATTTGACCTGTACCTTTAAATGCTTTGTTTTTAAGTCTGAATGTAGTGTACCTTTTGGATGTCATTTAGTTATTCAGTCATTTCCCAGTCCACCAGTTTTAAAAAATATAAGTCCATTTTATTTGCAGCACATTTAAACCAAATGAATTACAACTAGTGACTCTGCACTGACTCCCTACGTAGTTGATGACGAAGATGTGTTAGTAAGAGCACAGTGGCCTTCATTCATCAGCCAATGTCTGTGTGCCCCATTTCTTTCTGGAGATGACAAACATATCCAAATATGTTCTGTCCATAATTCATAAAGGGGTTGGCACCATGGTGAAGCCATTAATCCATTCACTGGAAAAAAAAAAACTCAGATGAGGATTAGAAAAATCTTGCTTGCAGCTAGAGCTGCCAAAAAAGCCCTGTTATTGTTCTGGGGAAGCTAAAGGCAGCATCAGAGTGGTTATAATAGCTGACTACAATCCAGCGCTAGCAACATAACCACGGCATAGCCCAGAAACGGTTCATTTTCTGCCTCCATTAAATTACAAGCATCCAGAGCCACACTAAAACTGTCACTTGCTTCACATCCCCAGAGACAACGCAGGATTTATACAAGCATCCTCTTCACATCTCTATAATGGCTTGTGCCCTAACCCCCCCCCCCCCCCTAAAGGGCTTTCCACAAGGGTGTTTTTTTTTATCAAACTAAAATTTCATAAAGCAAAAAAAAATGTATGTAAAATTAAGCCTGGTTGTCATTTTTTCATAATTTAGTGGTTTCATGCTAGTGGCATGAATTGTAGCAATTGCATATACAGCATTGCAATACATTAATACAATACTGTAAGATATTTTTATTTTCCTCTTTAACTAGTGTGTGCGTTTTTGCAGTATTGGAGCAAAGTGTCATGCTACATTTACAAGCTATATACGATAGATTAGAGGGAAACTATAGTATTTTTGGTGTATGTGTATAGCATTCTTTTTTACACATTGAATGGTTTTATGTGGTCAGATTGTACAATAACTTATCAATAATATTTTGTTGGATTTGTATGGAAACAGTTAAGTTTTTGTGATTTAAGTGGGGTGCTATAAGCATCCCTAATATACAGATAAGCACTAAAGGGAGTATTTACAATTTGGGTATGAATCACAGCCATGGTGTCCACCCTGTAGTCTGAAGGCTACATGTGGCCCCATAGTACTTGCTGCGTGGCCCCCCAGACCCCAACAGTCAGAACCGGGAGTAGGATCACCATTTTGAGAAAGGGCTGTAATGGAAGAAATCTCTAGCAGTCTCAAATAACATGTTTCAAGTCTCTGACTGTCTTATGCCCCGTATACACGGTCGGACATTCCGCAAAATGCGTCAGATTTTTTCAGACGGATTTTGTCCGAAACTTGTGTTGCACACACACAGTCGGACAAAGTTGTCGGAAAATCAGATCGTTCCGAACGAGGTGACGTACAAAACGTAGGATGGGACTATGTAAAGGCCAGTAGCCAATAGCTTTCAACTTCAAATTTCTTCTGAGCATGCGTGGCACTTTGTGCGTCGGAATTCTCTACACACGATCGGATTTTGTTGTCGGAAAATTTTCCACTCCTGCTCTCAAATTTTTTCTGACGGAAAAAGCCCGCTAGAGCCCACACGCGGTCGGATTTTCCGACAACATAACCCGATCAGACTGTTTCCATCGGAATATCCGACCGTGTGTACGGGGCATTAGGGTTGCCACGTTTTCTTCAAGTCAAACCCGAATACTTTAGCGGCACACAGCATTTTTTTTTTTTCTTAAGCATACACTATAGCAGGGATCCTCAAACTATGGCCCTCCAGCTGTTGCGGAACCTACACATCCCATGAGGCATTGTAAAACTCTGACATTCACAGACATGAAAATACTGAGGAACAAGCAATTAGAAATGTGATAGTTGTGTCACATATTACTTTCACACACATATATTACAGTGCAGGAAACCATCACTGAGAATGTGTGCTCAAAGTAAATGTTTGTACTGCATGCAATATATTATTATTATTATTATTATTATTATACAGGATTTATATAGCGCCAACAGTTTGCGCAGCGCTTTACCACATTAATCCCTACACTCAGCGATTATATTGGCTAGCACTCTAAGCACCATGTCTAATATGCTTTTTTTCCATAGAACTAGCTTGGAAAATTATTACGAGGTAGGTTGCCAGGTTTTTCCCCTCAAACCTCCCCAATTGTCCCAGCTTAGGGCTAGCATGCAGAATGTGATTAACCCAGTTCATACTTCCTTTCATTCCCTACTATCCTCTTTGCCTGCTGACACAAAGTCAAAGAAGCATCTAAGCTCAAAGTTGATCTGGTTTGATTAGGAACCCAACCCCACGTGACAGTCCTTTGGGCCTGGGGATTCACCACTCAGACACACAATGCTGCATCCTGGGAGGGACAGGAGATTGTCACACATATTGGGTATTTCACTTCCCCACCGTGGGGATGGAAGCATAGAACTTTAGCTGTCTAGATCTCTAGATCTGCTAATTATTTCACTGAAGGCAACCCCTGCTAATGCATGTTTTCATTACATGCTCAGTCTGCATTGAAGATATTTATGTCAAGTTTACTTTCATGGCAAACTGAAAAAATGAAGAAGATGATAAACTCTATTGGCAGAGAAATGTATCTGTAAATAATGCCGTGGCCTCTGGTAGAAGCAACAGCTTTGATTAGGCCAAATCATCAGAAAACATGACCCTTTCTGAACTCATTATATATGTGTTATGCATGTGCTATATTACACTAAAACAAGTGGTGAGATTCTTTTTTTATCATCTAGTCACACATATGATCATGTGCAAACAAAGTGTCAGATCTGCATTAACCCATGCTGTTACCTCCCTTCAGTCTTTTGAATAATTTGTATTATTACGGACTAAAAAACGACTTCCCTGGCTGTCACACTGCTAGGGAAGTACAGGAGATGAGAAGGGGAATGGCAAATTGCAACTTCAGTTTAATCAAACCAGTTCATTAATAGTATTATAGATTAGTATTAGTATTATGGATCACCTGGGCATTAGAGCTGCTGGAACATTACACCATGTATGACGAATACATACACAGGTAGGCTTTATTAGGTGTCCACTTAGGGCTCATGCAAGCAGATGCACATAGCCCAGATTAGCATATTTCTGTGGCGGGTGAGGCCAGGTGTTTCCATTCAGCAGCAGGCACTATGCCTGTACAAGTCAATGACAGGCTGATATGGTCTACTGTATGTAATCGCACAAGGAGCAAAAACATGCAATTTGGTATAGGATTGCACTCCTAAATGCAGATAGTTTTGGGCCCAGGGGCACACAAATCTTTAACGGTTGATAGCTGCTCCGTGTACGCATAGCCACAGACAGTGTCTGCCTGTCATTGATTTGTATAAAGTGAAAAATTATGTGCAGCGCTCAAAACATTGAAATACATATGTATACAAACTAATGTACACTGTGCAATGACCACAAAAACTAATAATAATGAAAATGAGATGTGAAATTCACACCCAAACTAAAATCCATGTGCCATCATACAAAGGTTGTTTTAAAACATAAACATAGCAGTCTTTAAATAAATGGTGAAAACAAATTGTGTAACTAGAAGTGGGATTCCACGTGACATCAATGTTGAGGTGAGGACACAGACAATAGAACCACCACCGGTTAGTGAGGAATCTTACCGGAGTGAGAGGACTCAAATGGGCATATGCTCAGTGAGTCAACAAGGCTTATGGTGCAAACACCAAAATATGGGACCTCCACGTCTGGGTTCCAAATCAAGTTGTAAGGCAATCCAATTGGTCAAGAGATGTCACCAAGAAGCGGTCTTCAGAAGCAGCCAACTTGTCAGACCAAATCCTCTCAAGTGTTCAAAATAGCATGACCAAAAAAGAAAATACTTCACATAGTGTGAATCCATATAAACGTAAAATTTATTAAAAGAAAATTGGAAACACTCACATTTAGAAAGTGGATCAAGCGCTTAAAATTGAAGTTTGTGGGTAACGCAATGACATCAGCAGGGCTTGTCACTGATTTGTATAGACTTACTGTCTGCCGGTGAAGAAAAGCACTTGACTGCTCTCACTGCAGAAACACATTGCTCTGGGCTGTGGATAACCCTAATGTGTGTATGAACCCTTATGCCCCGTACACACGGTCGGACTTTGCGGCGGAAAATGTTCGATGGGAGCTTTTTGTCGGAAATTCCGACCGTGTGTAGGCTCCATCGGACATTTTCCATTAGAATTTCCGTTGCACAATATTTGAGACCTGGATCTCAAATTTTCAGACAACAAAACCCGTTGTCGGAAATTCAAATCGTGTGTACACAATTCCGAATCACAAAGTTCCACGCATGCTCGGAATCAAGCAGAAGAGCAGCACTGGCTATTGAACTTAATTTTTCTCGGCTCGTTGTACATCACCGCGTTCTTGGTGTTCGGAATTTCCGACCAACTTTGTGTGACTGTGTGTATGCAAGACAAGTTTGAGCCAACATCCATCGGAAAAAAAAACATGTAATTTGTGGTCGGAATGTGCGATCGTGTGTACGGGGCATAACTGCTCCAGCAGCCACAAAGGCCAGGTTATCCAATACACAAATAGTGACATCAGGTTCTGATGTTGCACCTTGCCCCTCCTCTTATCCTTTAAAGGTAACAAGCCAATTTACAGTGAGACAATTAATTATTTTGAATCAGTCTATTTAAATTTTTTTCACAACTTTTACCCAGCATTCCCATATTTACTCAATTTATTCAATTAGAAACGTGGATTTTAGGTGAAATCTGAAGACTCTTGAGTGAAAACATTTTTAAATTGACCCCTTAGTGGGGGTTTTTTACACTGTACTTAAAGCGGACCTTCAGTAATTTTTTCAACTTTCCATCTATTAAATCTTCTGCCCTTCTTGTTTTAAGTTTGGATAGTAAAATATATATTTTTCTGCCAGTAAATACCTTCTACAACCCACTTCCTGTTTTTTGTCTGGTAAAAATCCTAGGCCTATGACATCATGCACAGCTCCCTCTCTCTCACTCTTGTGAAAGTTTGCCAGGAAGGGAGGAGGGATGAGTCATAAGAAGGCCAATCAGAGCTTCAGGGCTGGAGGTGTGCCTCTGTGTGTCTGTGTAAATCCAGGAAGTGAACAGGCAGCAGCTTCAGCTGCCCACAGTTAAATCAGGGATTTATTTTTACACTACTATTGCTTAAAACAGTGATGATCGCTGTTAGAATCAATAGTTTTATCTGTCATGAATGGCTTTCATTCATGACAGCTTGTGATCTGTGATTGGCTACAGCTAATCACATGGTACAAGGCGCTGTGATTGGCATCATGTGATAGCTGTGGGTCAATCACAGCATCATAATAGTAATCAAAACAGTCGTGAATGGAACCCATGACTATTTTGTTTACATTGTAATCATGTAATCACTATGATCAATCATAGCGATCGCATGATACCCCGGCTGCTCACAGTGTCCACCAGACATAGTCATCATGGAATTGGCCAGCTGCACGCCCCAGGAGGCATAACAGTGTTTACGTGCACAGCAGTGTTCCAGTATATTGCAGAGCCTGCAGCTGCCGCCCTGCCACAGTAAGTTTACTGTGGCTGGGCGGCAAGTGGTTAAAGCTGAACTCCAGAATAGTTATTAATTTACATAAGGTAAGGCGTAAATGAGCATGACACACAAGGAGTCCCCTGGTCAGTCAATCATTAAATTATGTCATAAGGGGCATAACAGACCAGGAGTCTCCTGACCCATTAATCAAATTCAGTCATGTTAGTGGGCAGAACACATCGGCATTCTAAGATCCTGGGTCCTCCCACTGCAACCGGTGGTGATGTATATACATCATTGCTTGTAAATTAGGAACTACAGCCTGAATGTTAAAAGGTTGATGACCAGAGGCAGAAGAGGCAATAGCACCCACTGGACTTACACAAAGGAGACAAGGTCTTCAAAGCCCTATTATGCATAACTTATGGAGTGATTTCTCAATCGAGGCAGCATAGTATGCAATAATAAGAAGAGATTTACTAAACGCTGGAAATTACATTTTTACATGTGCTACAAAATGTTTGCCTGGACTTCAGCTTTAATATTTTGAAACATTCCCAAGTGTTAATATTGTATGTAGATCTGTATGTTCTGCATTCAGTGACTCCTAAATTAGTGGGTAGAGAGCCACTTTGAGCCTCTCCTTGCTAAAACTCTGTGGATTGCCTATCACTCCTGCATTTGGCAAAAATTGAAGGGAGGGTCCGGTGTAATCCATGGAATGAATAAATAGTAGTAATTTTTGGTCATAATAACCAAAGAAACTGACTGTAATATCTTTAATGGCCCAATGTACAAGAAATCACAGCAAGCTGTCAGGGCACAAGCCACTTTTCCTCAAACAGATTACAAATGGAGCGTAGAAAAAAAATGTCATTATTCAAGCACGCTGTTACTTTGAAATACACACAAAGGAATAGCTGTTTAAAAAAAATAAAAAACACTGAAAACAGGTAGCAGTTTTGCTAGAAAAAGAATAAGAAACAAATATAAGTAGTTTGGTATTCATGGAAAATATCAATGGGGATGACTGGAGTGACAGATATGTACTCACATTAAGATGTGTGGCGTTATCTGCAGTGTACATGATCAAATCCCATTAATGTTTATGACTCAAGTTCTTTACCAGTAATTAATGAGTCCCAGACTGATATTTATACACATTCCTGTGTACACCCCAATGTATTTGTTAAGCCTAGGTTACAGTGTGGGTTCACTGCAAATCCTTTCCAATTTATTTTGTGCCTTTTCGATGTGCAATTGCCCAACTCTATATTGATCATACCATACACAAAAACTATTTTAAGCTTAGCCTTTTAAAAAGGTTTTCAAGATACCTATTAAGTCTAGAGATTTTGAAATATATGAACTCTTTAGATAGAACAGAAAGTTTTGTTCTGTTGGGGGTATAGACAGTAAAATGTATAGGTTCAAAGATTTTCTGATCCTGTGCTGCTTTTTGTCTGTCTTTGTTCTTTTTGTTCCTGTTCTTTGCCAATGGTCTGACATAGTTTTAGTCCTTTAGTTTCACATAGAAAAAAATGCAACTCTTAATGGTTTTGGGGTCTGGTCTTGTAAGACATTTTCCATCTCAAAGTGGCTTTTCTGTTTCTTTGTCAGCCTGATTTTGTTGCAGCAATCTCCAGTTAGGCGATTTCTTAGTATTTTGGAGCTCTGGGTGCTTAAATGTTCAACAGACCAAGTGGCAGACCAACAGTGACATACAGACAGGACATGGACATTCTGTGGAGTAGCAAGAATCTAAAGTGGAAAAAATAAAGCCCAATTCTGGATTTTTTTCTTCCCATTCTTCTCTCCCAACCCCCTCTAACCCATCCTGATTTGGACTTTAACGACGGAAGTCCCAGCAAGTGGTGAGAAAGAATCAGGACTGCTCTCTCTGCTCTGTCCTTAAAGTATAACTACATGAAAAACCTATTTTTGGATAGTGTAGCGATAGATTAGAACAGTGCTGACTGTGCCCCCAATAGGGAGATTCATCCGCTCTATTTGTCCCGTTTACCATTATCATTTAAAGCAAAAGTAAAAGAAAATCCCAAATTCTGGGTTGTCACCAATAGGGAGATTTCCTTCTGAATTTCTGTTTTGGCTATAAGACAGGAAGTGAAAGCAAATCTGCATAATGGGACCCAGATGAAAAAAAAAAAAGAAATTATAGGAGTTATAACTGTCCCTTACTCTATCCAAAATGAAAAACAAAAGTTTTGCCTATAGTTACATTTTGAATGTAAATAAACCATGTCATTGCCCTTGCCATAACATCTAAAGATGGTCAATTGGTCATACATGTAGCAAATTTTGGGCGTTTCCTAATGAACCAGCTAAAACTCGCTCTGTAGGTTGTCCTGTTGGTTCCCTTCTGCCCGATATCCTTTGACCTAAAAATCAAAAAAGAGAGGGGCATAAAACCAGTTTCCGACCGCCTCACGCAGATATACTGTGGCAGAATGGCTCTCCTGGGCGAAATCCCATATGGGTAAGTCCTTCCCCTTTTCTGCCACCAGAGGGCACGCGTGCATGCCCGCTGCATGGCGGGTGACCCGGTGCGCGTGGCAGGCAATCGCCGCCAGCACGGGGATCTGTGTGTAAACACACAAATCCCTGTGCTGCCAGAGGAGAGGAGAGGAGCCATGTCGTTTGTAAGTAAGTAGGAACATCGATAGGTCTCCTCTCCTACTCAGTCCTATCCCCATACAATTAGAACACACTGAAGGAACACACATTTAACCCCTTGATCACCCCTAGTTGTTAACCCCTTCCCTGCCAGTGACATTTACACAGTAATCAGTGCATCCGTCGCAATGCAGCTAAAAATCACAGATCACCGCCATTACGAGTAAAAAAATTAAAATAAATAATAAAAATGCCATAAATCATTCCCATAGTTTGTAGACGCTATAACTTTTGCGCAAACCAATCAATATACACTTATTACGATTCTCTTTACCAAAAATATGTAGAAGAATATATATCGGCTCTGGGTGCCGGCTGTCAGAATGCAATAGCTATCAAAGCAGATTCGTCCAGCTATAGTTGTTAGCATTGATTGGGAAATCCATAGGTATAAAAATCTACTTTATATACATTTATTTTACATTTCTTCAACTTTCATTTCCCAATAACTGGGATTATTTATTTTTTCTATTGGCTGACCAATGAAATAAAATAACATTAATAATAATACTTTCAACAAAAAAGGTCATATGTAAAAGATTGCGTAAAATGCAACTTTACCTTTAAAAATCAGATTCCTGGTCTGAGTTTTCACAGCTGCTATCCAAGAATTACTAGAGGGCTGTGACATAGCAGAGGGCACCATGAAAAGCTCAAAGCAGCCTCCATGATCAGGCATTATTCAATAGAATAGCAAGAGAATGGTTTACTTTCAGCTGCATGGACTTTCCCCAATGAATATCAAAACAAACGATGATACAATTAGTATAAATGATTTTCTGTTTCTAACAATTCTCATGAGTGCTTTGCCATTTTCTCCTCATATAACATAAATACTCAATGAATATATCAAGTAAATAGAGTGCACTCTAAAAATCTCAGAGACTACAGAACCAATGTAATTAAAATGGTTGTAAACCCTTACAGACCACTTTGACCTACAGGTAAGCCTAGATTAAGGCTTACCTGTAGGTGCAAGAAATATCTCCTTAACCTACAAGGTTAAGGAGATATTTGCAAGAAAGACGGCACTGATGTCTATGGCGCATGCGTGCCGTAGACAACGGCACAGGTGCACTGAGCGTGCTGTTTAATGAATGGGATCATGTCGTCACTGACGGCTAACGCGCACATGTGCGGGAGTGACGTCATCGCATTTTTTTTTTTGTTTTTGTTTTTTAGAGAGGGTTTACTTCCTCTTTAAGTAAAGAATGCCAATGTTTCAATTTAAAATGGACAGAGAGCTTTACACATTTTGGGAAGCTAAATTATTGGATATGGCAGATAAGCCCTGTAATTTTCTTACCATCCAAGTAACTTTAAATACTATGCATAACACTAAAGAAAAGTTCTTCAATTGTTTTTAAATACCACACCATTCTATTGCAGGTGTGCTTCTTATGGTTCTTAAAAATAAAGAAAAAAATGGAGAACTGGCACAAAAATTTGTGTAGAGAAAATGATACAGACAGAAGAATAGCATGTAAGAGAACACTAGGAGCTGTGTAGGCTGCGGATATTTGTATAACCACCATGGTGTGCCGCATCATTAAGATGCCAATCAGGATCATTATGACTATACCTAGAGAAGACAATTTTTTTTTCAGCTGTCAGCAACAGGGGAGCAATCCGGGATATCAGTGTTTTCAGTGTGTATTAAGTTTGCCTGTTTTCAAAGACCTGAACGTTTACAAGAAGAAGTTTCTGGTAAAGACATCCATCACTTAGTATACTATGCTGTTCAAAGAAGATAGGTTGCGGTTTGATAAATATAAACATAACATTTTCAGCTTTTTACGCTGTATACCTGGATAAATCGATTGCTAAAGAGACTTATGCCACGTACACACGAGCGGAATTTCAGTTGGAAAAAACTTGGATGTTTTTTCTGACGGAATTCCGCTCAAGCTTGGCTTGCATACACACGGTCACACAAAAGTTTGCTGAACTTTTGACCGTCAAGAACGCGGGGACGTACAACACTACGACGAGCCGAGAAAATTAAGTTCAATGCTTCCGAGCATGCGTAGAATTGTTTCCGAGCATGCATAGGATTTTTGCGCGTCGGAATTGCTACAGACGATCGTAATTTCCGATTGAAACTTTTTCCGACCGAAAAATAGAGAACCTGCTCTCAATCTTTTGCTGGAGGGAATTCGGCCAGCAAAAGTACAATGGAGCATGCACACGGTCGCATTTTACGACCAAAAGCTCTAATTGGTCTTTTGCTGGCGGAATTTCCAATCGTGTGTACGCAGCATAAGTCTGTCACCCACAATTTCACACGAGACTTAAAGATAAAAACGCATAAATCTGAAAATTCAGTTAGGTATGTTATTTTGCCTATTGCGATTCCTGTGGAAACGGTCTATATTCATGTAATAGGTGGTGTTTTCAGCACCACCCGATTTTACAAAAGTGTCTTTCTGGATGAATTTGTTTTGATCTGTTCTTGTCAATTACCTCTTGGCCTGAACATTTTACAAGATATCCTATGACCTTTGTATATTACCAAGTGATGATGCCATAGTGGTCTCTTGTATTACTTGTTCATCTACACTGCTTAGTATGAGGCTTATGGTTGTTGCCATAAATGAAGAAAAAAAAATATTAACTGAGTCGGGTGGAACGCTGTCAGCAAAACAATGATTGCATCCAAAACAATCACTGTTCAGGTATTCACTATTCAGGCAACCATGGCTGTCTGAAAATAATGTCCGGCAGTGCCGATTCCTCCATCTGGGCTGTTGGGAATATGTGGGAATGTTGGCAGGCAGGTTTAACTATAGCTCCTTTTTTTTCTTCTTACTGGTTTACATTGGAATGTACCTTAACACAGCTTGTCCTATACACCAGTTACTTTCTTTGTCCTGCCAAGATATGCAGCTACATTTCTTACATAGGGTGTTGTTAACAACCCTCTGCAGTGAACTTTAAATGGAATCTATAGTCTTTTCAGCCTGATGTAATGAAGTATATCAAGGTATTTAATAGTTATATATGTACGCAGGGGTGTGCTTGGTTTTATGAAGAACTGTCCATATATTGTGTTTGTTATGTGGTTGGAACTGAAATACATGTCTGAAACCTTTGCTATTCAGTATTTATATATGTGAAGTATGCAGGGAGACTCGTGCCTTTGGCATCCTTATGACTTATTAGGGAGTGCCGCATGAACCTTTTTCCGTTTTACATATTTTAATTACAAAAGGTAGGTTCTGCTTCATGCTTTGAGGTGCTACAAGGGGGTTGTGTTTTACTGCTCCTTTTTCACACTGTATTAGTCGAATCATTGAGAATAATCTAAATCCTACAAGGCTGCTGCCTTATCTTGACAGTTGTTCAGCAGAGACTAATGAAAATTCTCCAAATTAAAAATAACAACAAAAATGGGGGATAGCAATAAAACACAATAAAAATACAGGGAGCTCAATGGACTACTCCAGAGTGGCACGGTTGCAGCATTTCCTGGACAACACTAGTAGTATGCAAATCAGGAGTTCTGACTTTCCTTGCGGTTTGTTGGTAACCCTGAAAATACTGGGTTCAGAAATAGCCAGAAAAATAGCATTCGAGGGAGATCAGAAATAGCAAACCCCTGTATTCTTTTTTTGTACAGATTTTCTTGAAAGCAAATATATGATTTACTCATGTAGGTCAAAGCAACAGGTTCACTTTAATGTTTCCACTCTCAGCAGCACACACTCACCTTTCCTTATTTCCCCTTGTTGCTCTGTTCAGCCACCAAGAGGAAGAAATCCCACTTTAGTTGGAGATTACACAGGGCTTTCTTCCTTCCCCCATGTGATAATGCTAGCCCAATCACTGAGGATTGGCACTGTCACATGGATGGAAGGGGGGCGAGTCACGTGCTTCCCCATACCTGGAAGTACTTGGTAATTTCTTCACTCCCAGTTGCTGAACAGAGCGAGAAGTAGCAAAAGAAAGGTATGTATGTACTGCTATGGAGGAAGGGGCATTATGTTGGACATGTTGATTTGGCAAGCACAGGTCTGATTTAGATCTTTGGCAAGGCCATCACACGAGAAGCTGTACTTCTTAAGGCCTGTACACACGATCTGACTTTTTGACAACAAACATGCAAATTAGCTGTTTTGGAGCAACATCCGACCGTGTGTACGCTCCATCGGACAAACTTTTTCCGTTTTCATCTGACTTTTGTTGGCTGTGCGAACGGACAAACTTTCTGCCAACAAAAGTCCGATGGAGCAAAGTCCGATCGTATGTACACAAAACCATCGGACTTTTGTACAAACACGCATGCTCAGACCAATGCAAAAGATCAGACAACAATACAGAAGTTGACCAAAGGTGGCGCTGGAGTAATTGATTGTCCTCTTTTGAAGTGTCATCAGTACGTTGAAACGTCACTACGTTCGCGTTTGTTGCCTAAAAAGTCTGATCGTGTGTATGCAATATAAACTTGCGACCAACGCCCTTTGTACAAAAATCCACGGGACAGTTTGTACAAAGTCCAATCATGTGTATGAGGCTTTACAATGCTGAAGCATTCCTTTCTGTATTCACCATGCTTTGCAAAATATCTCTAACATTCTAAGTAAAATATATGTCAGAAATGTCACTCTTGATTTTAAATAAAGTTGGACAGTTTAAAAAGACAAACACAGTTATATTTTTAAGTAGGAGGAAATAATATACGGAGACTTGTATCATAGGTTCACCACAATCCTATCCCCCGGAGACAATGACGATCAGCACTATAGCACTGAGAGAGAAATCAAACAATTTTCCAGGTTCTTGCCCCGTACAGCACATTTTCATAAACTGAATCTGACTTTGATGATTAAAGCAGCCTTCCCTTGAGTAAAGCTTGCTTTAAATGAGGGAGGCTTGACAAGCCGGGGCATATGTGTTTTGATTACAACCATAGATTTTTATTTAAAGCTGTCAAGAATGAGATTTCTTTTAAAGATCTTACTTAACTATGCCAAAGAAATGGCTACAGATCCGCAGCTCTGAAACAGGTATAAAAAAACAAAACAAAAAAACATGGAGGCAAAAGAACCATGCTTGGTTACTATATCATCCGGATTCACAAAGCATCTAACTGCCATGACCTCCTCCCACCAACCAAGACCCCAGAATGTCTGGACAGAATTCTGTTAATTATTTAGACAGCTCTAGTGACACAGTTTTGTTACCTTTCTAAGCAAATTTAGAACGAGAAGGAAGGAAACGGTTGAACAAGGAGAGAAAAAAATGAGTCGATCTTACAAGTTAAGAAGAAAAAAACGGAGATGAAGTAAATTGGATACACACACTTTCCCCAATAAGGCGTTCTGCTACAGAATATAATGTAGCGAGTTAGAAGATTTCAGGCTTTGGAAGAAAACTCGGCTTCAAGGTGCGTACAGTCCCTACAGACACGACACATTTTATTCTGAATAAGTGTTTGGGTAGCACAAAGCTCCATGTTTAACAAGTAAACACATTCCCTGCGCACAGCATTCTGTGGACATGTTTCAAGAATGCAATCCCACTCCGCATAAAATGCATTTCTACCCACTCCTAGTACAGCGTTAGGATATCTGTATTGTGATGCAGGGAAATTTGGTATTGGTATTAGTTTATCTAAAAGGTACCCAAGGACAATAGTTCGTAATCTGACCTAGCCAATTTTAGACATAACTGAAAGTTTCAAAACAAATGCCAAACGATTGTTTAGTATGGATAGATTCCACTCCAAAATGACTGTAAAACTGAATATGGGAAAGATCAGACCAGAAAAAGATAAGATAGACAACTGGTCAGATTTGTTTGAAAGTTTGGTAATGGAAACTCCAGGGTACAGCAATAGATATTTCACACTTCCCTCCTTTATGCTGTGCAGCGCTATTCCCCCATCTTAACATTTAAAGTGGTTGTAAACCTTTTTTTTTTTTTAAATAAAAAAATAAACAACATGCCTATACTTACCTGCTCTGTGTAATAGTTTTGCACAGAGCACCCCTGATCCTCCTCTCCTGGGGTCCCCGCTGGTGTTCCAGGCCCCTCTTTTTCATCAGGTGCCCGCACAGAAAGACACTTTCTGTGGGGGCACCCATGAGGGCTCGCTCCCGAGTCCCACTGCTGCATCCATTGACAGACAGCGGGACTCCGCCCTGCCCCACAGGATTTGATTGACAGCAGCAGAAACCAATGGCTCCTGCTGCTATTAATCTGTCCAATGAGTGTCCAGGGGGGCTGCAGCTGCAGCACAAAAGTTTTTTCACCTTAATGCATAGAATTATTATTATTTTTTACCTTAAATGGAGAGGAAACAAAAAATAGGTCATATGGCCATCCTTGGTCTTTCTGAACTAACCTGTGGGAGGGGTCAGGTGGAGCCAGCACATCAGTGCAGTAATGCTCACTCAACAGTGACTGAAATTTAGCAGACATGATTATCTAAACCATGGGTCTCAAACTGGCGGCCCTCCAGCTGTTGTGAAACTACAAGTCCCATCATGCGTCTGCCTGTGGGAGTCATGCTTGTAAATATCAGCCTTGCAATGCCTCATGGGACTTGTAGTTTTGCAACAGCTGGAGGGCCACCAGTTTGAGACCCCTGATCTAAACTAATACACACAGCATTGCCTAAATGTGAACAGTAGAGGGCAGTAGACCCAGTGCCATCTCATCCAGATGAAACAGGTTCTATAAAAGTTGGGTGCACCACAGAGGACACAGCAGCAGAGTCTGACACCTCCTAGCCCAGGGGATGTATCTAAGACCGTCATTGGATCTTGTGGGAGACTGAGTGTAAGCAGACGTGAAGTATACCTGCTGCAATGCCCTTCAATGAACATTCAGAGGCACACAGTAAAATAAGGAATGGAAAAAATATACAGTATCTCACAAAAGTGAGTACACCCCTCACATTTCTGTAAATAATTTTATTATATCTTTTCATGCGACAACACTGAAGAAATAACACTTTACTACAATGTAAAGTAGTGAGTGTACAGCTTGTATAAGAGTGTAAATTTGCTGTCCCTTCAAAATAAATCAACACACAGCTATTAATGTCTAAACCGCTGGCAACAAAAGTGAGTACACCCCTAAGTGAAAATGTCCAAATTGGGCACAGAGTGTCAATATTTTGTGTGGCCACAATTATTTTCCAGCTATGCCTTAACCCTCTTGGGCATGGAGTGCACCAGAGCTTCACAGGTTGCCACTGGAGTCCTCTTCCACTCCTCCATGACAACATCACAGAGCTGGTGGATGTTGGATACTTTGCGCTCCCCCACCTTCCGTTTAAGGATGCCCCACAGATGCGCAATAGGGTTTGGTTTGCAGACATACTTGGCCAGTCCATCACCTTTACCCTCAGCTTCTTTAGCAAGGCAGTGGTCATCTTGGAGATGTATTTGGGGTCGTTATGTTGGAATATTGCCCTGCGGCCCATTCTCCGTAGGGAGGGGATCATGCTCTGCTTCAGTATGTCGCAGTACATGTTGGCATTCATGGTTCCCTCAATGAACTGCAGCTCCCCAGTGCCGGCAGCACTCATGCAGCCCCAGACCATGACACTCCCACCACCATGCTTGACTGTAGGCAAGACACACTTGTCTTTATACTCCTCACCTGGTTCCCGGCACACATGCTTGACACCATCTGAACCAAATAAGTTTATCTTGGTCTCATCAGACCACAGGACATGGTTCCAGTAATCCATGTCCTTAGTCTGTTTGTCTTCAACAAACTGTTTGCGTGTTTTCTTGTGCATCATCTTTAGAAGAGGCTTCCTTCAGCCATTCAGACCAATTTGATGCAGTGTGCGGCATATGGTCTAAGCACTTATAGGCTGACCCCCCACCTGTTTAACCTCTGCAGCAATGCTGGCAGCACTCATACGTCTATTTCCCAAAGACAACCTCTGGATATTACCGCTGAGCACATGCACTAAACTTCTTTGGTTAACAATGGCGAGGCCTGTTCTGAGTGGAACCTGTCCTGTTAAACTGCTGTATAGTCTTGGCCACCGTGCTGCAGCTCAGTTTCAGGGTCTTGGCAATCTTCTTATAGCCAAGGCCATCTTTATGTAGAGAAGCAATTCTTTTTTTCAGATCCTCAGAGAGCTCTTTGCCATGAGGTGTCATGTTGAACTTCCAGTGACCAGTATGAGAGAGTGAGAGCGATAACACTAAATGTAACACACCTGCTTCCCATTCACACCTGAGACCTTGTAACAGTAACGAGTCACATGACACCGGGGAGGGAAAATGGCCTGTGGCCTGTTCATAGATTGTCATGTAATATGTATATTGAGTGCATATGATTAAACAGGTCTCTTATTTATGTTCTCTGTCTCCGATACAGATGCCAATGTAGAACTGGATAAAAAATGCCTTCATTTGCCTCTCTCCAAAGGGACAGTACCATTTTTTCATTTGTTGGTCAAGCATCATCCAAGGTCAGTATCTACTTTCTGGACATAGAAAGTGGTTCAGAGATGACACATTCATGGCAATGATTAAGCACTTTGTGTGAATCCCTCGTGTGTTATGTTTTTTAACCTTCGATTCTACAATAAACCAACAAATTTTTCTTCATCTCTGGATGTGCCGCTTTTTCTCTTTGTTGCATGACAATTCCAGTGCTTAGGTCTTGCCTGCGTTCACAAACGTTTAACATCATTAAGTGTTCTTGCATAGCAAGATCACTTATTGTTATCTCACATATATATTATTATTATTATTCTTATTATAGCCAAATTTTGCACGCTAACTCCTCCCACAGTTTTTACGCTACATATACCGAATATATACCAAAACGTGCGGATTGTTCCCGAATGGTGTGCTATTACTTTGTGGAACGTTTTACCAAATGGTTCACAAAATATCGTAATTTTTGCGGCAAAATTTGTCCCATAGGAATGAATGGAGAAATGTTCAAAACTAGAGTGGGAGGTGACAAAACCTCTGAGGAGAATTATAGCTCCTCCCACACAGCTCTGAGGGGATTATAGCTAGTTCCACACAGCTCTGATGGGGGGTTATAGGTAGTCCCACACAGCTCTGAGGGGGATTGTAGGTAGTCCCACACAGCTCTGAGGGGGATTGTAGGTAGTCCCACACAGCTCTGAGGGGATTATAGCTAGTTCCACACAGCTCTGAGGGGGGTTATAGGTAGTCCCACACAGCTCTGAGGGGGATTGTAGGTAGTCCCACACAGCTCTGAGGGGGATTGTAGGTAGTCCCACACAGCTCTGAGGGGGATTATAGCTAGTCCCACACAGCTCTGAGAGGGATTATAGCTAGTCCCACACAGCTCTGAGGGGGATTATAGGTAGTCCCACACAGCTCTGAGGGGGATTATAGGTAGTCCCACACAGCTCTGAGGGGAATTATAGGTAGTCCCACACAGCTCTGAGGGGAATTATAGGTAGTCCCACACAGCTCTGAGGGGAATTATAGGTAGTCCCACACAGCTCTGAGGGGAATTATAGGTAGTCCCACACAGCTCTGAGGGGGATTATAGGTAGTCCCACACAGCTCTGAGGGGAATTATGAAATTATGAAATTTGAAAAAATAAAAATAAAAAAAAAATAATAAAAAAATAAAAAAATAAATAATTTTAGAAAAAAAAATGAAAATTAGGAAATTTGAAAAAAAAATCTTTTGAAAAAAAAATAATTTTATAAAAATAATAATTAAAAAAAATAATAATTAAAAAAAAACATTTTTGAAAAAAAATTTTTATAAAAAAATAATAATAATTTTAGAGAAAAAAAATTAGGAAATGTGAAAAAAAAATATTTTTTGAAAAAAAAAATATTTTTTTGAAAAAAAAAATATTTTTTGAAAAAAAAAATATTTTTTGAAAAAAAAAATATTTTTTGAAAAAAAAAATATTTTTTGAAAAAATATCATTTAAAAAAAAATAATAATAATTCAAAAAAATCATTAAAAAAATGAAAATTAGGAAATTTGAAAAAAAATAATCTTTTTTGAAAAAAAAATAATTTTTGAAAAATATTTTTTTAGAAATAATTAAATAAAAATCAAAAAAAAATCATTAAAAAAAATAAATAATAATTTTTGAAAAAAATAAATAAAAGTTTAGTTACTCAAGCCACTCCACCCAGTTACTCCGCCCACTCCAGTAGGTGGAGGCAAGAACACGTCACACAATTTCCCCAGAAATTGTACCTTTTCTAGTTTTTTTTATTATTATTTTTTATTATTATTTGTTGCTGTATGTCACAGGACAGGAATCTATTCAAGAAGACTTGTAAACCTACTTAGAGTTCCACTTTAACTCAAACTCTTTTTTTTACCTAGTAAATATTTTGGTGGACAAATTATGGATTTCACAAATAGCACTCCTGAAATAACCAAAGCCCAAAGCATTCATTTTTAAGCCAATGCATCCCTAATGAAGGTCAAACAAGAGGTTCATGGAGATTAATAAAAATTGATGAAGGTGCAAAAGGTGTCTTGCTATCAATATAACCAAACAGACCACTTTTCTCAGAAAATGGCTTTAGTTATTTGAAATGCACTGTATGCCTTCACTTTTCTACAGCCTTGTTTCCATAGTCTGAGGTCTCTGATCATTCAAAGGTTAATCTCATTCTAACTAGCAGGACTTGTGATGTACGTGTTTTTTGTCCCTCGAGCGCCCATGGGGTTTCTAGATGTCAACTGCACTGGCAATCTTCGCCTCTCGCTGAAAGACAGACTTTTTTCAGACACAGACCATCTAAATAGGTTGTGACTTTTTCCAGCAATAACCTGTTGGGTTATCACATCTTTGGCAGAAACTGGGAAAAGCACGAGGGAAGGTGACAAGGGTGCAAGCAGCTGAATTCATTTGCAGTAATGCTCTCACATACACAGTGTATTCTGCATATACCATGCTAAACATAGCACTTAAAAGAATATTCTAGAGGGATGATACAGAGATGCAGAGATGCCAATACTGACAACACATTGCCAAGACTACCATTAAAAAAAAATGTATTCCAGCATGTAGGGTAGTGGCACTTACAGTAGCCTACACCAACACTACAGCAGTTCCTGGGCCCAGCTCATTAGCCTTTGGCTCCAATGTATAAATGCTGAAAGTGCTGGGTGGGTCATGTGCATAACATACTGCTTATGATAAGGGAGATCCAAACTTCTATTCATCTGAGCATGCTCCGTATTTTCAATAAGGGCATTGCAAATAAAAACTGACCTTTTTGCTACCAGCATTCACATTCCTAGGGACAACAAAGGTTATTTAAAGCCAGTATTGGCACATAAGGCATTAGAAAGGGAAGCACTGGAAATAGAAGTCTATCTTTAAAGTACCGTATATACTCCAGTATATGTCGACCAGAATATAAGCCGAGGCCCCTAATTTACCACAAAAAAACTGGGAAAACTGGGAAAACGTATTGACTCGTGTATAAACCGAGGGTGAGAAATGCAGCAGCTACTGTAAGTGGAAAAGAGGGTCAACAGTGCCCATCTGCATACCCCCCTGTGTCCTGTACATACCCCCCTGTGTCCTGTACATACCCCCCTGTGTCCTGTACATACCCCTCTGTGTCCATTGCAGCCTACCTGTGCCGATCTGTGTTCACCATTGCAGTCTTCATCATGTGTCCCCCATTGCTGATCCTGCCGATCAGCGTGTAAGGCAAAATAGATGGAGGCCATTCCAATATACAAAAGCCGCGCCTCCTCCTCGTTCTCGTCCGTGATAGGAGGAACACTCTGTTTTCCCAGCAGTCAGTGTTCAGTATTCCGCCTATCACGGACATCCTCTCATCCTTGTCCACGAGATGAGAATGCCAGGACGTCCGTGATAGGTGGAACACTAAACACTCACTCACTTCTGGGAAAATTAGTGTTCCTCCTATCACGGACGAGGAGGAGGCGTGACTTTTGAACACTGTTGTCTGTCTGCATGACACGCTGATCATGTAGGCAGACGGCGGTGACTCGAGTATAAGCAGAGGGGGGTACTTTCAGCTCTAAAAAAAGGGCTGAAAACCACGGCTTATACTCGAGTATATACGGTAACGCAACAAACTAAATTGACAAATCTAATACACCAAAATATGGATCTGTATGTTTAAAAAATGTATTTATTTTCAACTGGGTTCAATGAGATGAAATAAAGATCCTTACCCTTGTGTTGAAGCTTTGTGAATTGAGCCTAAAGTTTTTTTTTTTTTTTTTTTAAAAGGGCAGGAATGCATTTATTTCTGGCGCTCGTTGCCTACATACAGTACTTAGACATTAGACCCTACTGGCAGTTTTGTTATTGGTTAATAGTCAATGTTGGGTATTACAGTGCAACAACATGACAGCACTTTGAATTATTACCTGCATGAGAATGTGTAGAACCGTTTACTTTACCATCACATTTTCATTCATTTAATGGGGTCATTCAGTGAGCTTCTATAGCATTTCTTATTTCTACTGAGTGACACCCATGTGTCTAAAACCTCAACAGAAATCCATTATTAGCCATTTTTGCATAATTACTTTCTTCATACACTGCTTCAATCAATTTGACATGGATGACTGGATGTGTCCATCACTCCTCGGCACATCGTAGTATGCAGTTTCCGTCTTCTGTCCCAGATAAGACATTCTCGCCTCCTATCTCTTGTAAAAGGACATTTTTCCTGTTTCAAAAATGCTCAGCTCTCAGCTGTGTTGCAGTGATTCAAAGGAGCTGATGTTTTTTTCATAGTCCCTATCCATTGCTTGATATCTCCGGGTAGGCTGCTGTCACTTTTCTACTGGCAGCAGAATACACAGTAAAGACAGGAAACTTTGTAACTGTTCATACAGATGGAAATAATGATTCTTCAACACCACAGAAACACACTCAGAACCAGATTTAAATAGAATTTGCAGTCAAAACTCTTGTCAAGCCATTACTAACCACTGCCTACATGCAAAACTTTTTCCCACGTAACTTGTGTTTTCAGCACTCACTCATTTGTTTCAGTGCTAGCATGAGACTGCCTTTTCTGAGTCCGAAATAATTTTTTTCAGTATTTGCTTTTTCACACACTTCTGAACCGCAACCTTTTGGGGCTGGTTTACTAAAGGCAAATAGACTGTGCACTCTGCAAGTGCAGCTGCTCTAGAATTTAGTAAATGTGATAAAGCTCCATTATCCAATCAAGTGCAAGCAAACATGCTGTTTTCCTTGCACCTGATTAGGTATTCTTTCTAACCTGAAGCTTTATCTCATTTACTAAGCAATGGAGCAACTGCATTTGTGGAGTGCAACTGCACCTGTACAAGTGCACAGTCAATTTGCCTTTAGTAAATTAATCCCTTTGTGTGTTATTTAGGCTACTTTCACACTAAGTCGTTTTACAGGCGCTATATCGCTAAAAATAGCGCTTGTAAAGAGCCTCTCCTGTCATTCCAGTGTGGCTGGCAGGACGTTAAAAAAAGTCCTGCAAGCAGCTTCTTTGAGGTGCTTTGGGAGCAGTGTATACACTGCTCCTAAAGCGCCCCTGCCCATTGAAATCAATGGGAAGCGCCGCCGATGCGCCGGCAATGCTCCGCTGTAGTGGCACTTTTAACCCTTTCTTGAGCCGCTAGCAGGGGTTAAAAGCGCCCGCTAGCAGCTAAAGCGGCGGTAAAAATGTAAAAAATAAATAGCGCTGCTTTACCGCAGACATCCCCAATGCCCCAATGTGAAAGTGCCCTTAAAAAACACCTGATCAGCTAGTACAAGTGCTTGAATTATGATACAGCTGAGAATGGGACAGATGGCATGTTTTTGGTGTCCATTATTTGTTCTTGTGTTCTCTTAGGATTTTGAGGCAAAGTCCACTTACACCATTATTTCAAGGTAACTGGCTCCACATACTAAGATGAAAAGTGTGATAAAATTAAATGAAGTGAGATGAAGTGGTCTGGGCCTGACTTACTGAAGTATAATGTAGGCTGGAGTCAACTTCAAACAACCAATCATTTGATTCTTCACATGAATGGATGTAGGATGTGAACAGAGGTTCACTTCACGTTAACCTTCAGTAAATCTAGCAAATGGCTATTTAAAATGAACCTGAGCTTAAAAAGTGTACATTTGCTATGTTATAGGGAACATTTAGGCCTCATGTACATTGGAAATCTGGCCCTCGTGCATGGAATTCTGGCATTTAGGTGCAGAAGGAAGACACACACCCGCCCCCTCCAGTCCAGCTGCCTTAAGCATGCAAAATTCTTTGAGAAGTTGAAAACTGCTAGGGCTGGATGGGACAAAGAGCGGTGCCACTGTTTAGGGCAGTATGAGTGCCCAGAATGCAGTCTGCAATCTGGGCATACAGTACTGGTGACTTGGTCATTTCCCCTCTGTCTGCCTTTTTTGGGCACTCCTTCCAGGGTTCAGTTCCTCTTTAAGATTACTGCACTTCAGTCCAGCGTAGATGATGGTTGAAACCTCCTATTACAGATAATTGTATAGCATAGCATATAGCACTGTTTACAAATAGGCTTCACCAGCAGTGCATGTTCTCCATCGACTTCCTCACTGCTTTTTGGGTGTTAGGAAAAATACAGGGTATGGCGGGGCATGTGAATCACTCCACGTCTTCTCACATGACATTGCTGGTGCTTTGTGACTGGTAGATTAGGCAGCACTATCTTCAAAGGGGTAGGGTGAGAATCCTCAGCCTTGTATACAACCACACATAGATCATACAATCTTCCTTCCTGCAACCACGGGTTGCGGGATTTAAAATCGCTCGATGCCCCCATTAACGCAGTCAGTGTTGATGGGGGGAAATCCCTCCAGCAGAGCTATCATGTTCTTTCACAATCAACCTGCCCACAACATGGTTTGAATCTTGTCCAGTCCCTGCTAAACTGGACAAGAATTGAACCGTCTATGGCTGGTTTAAGTCTGAAGTTTACACTTTGTTAACTCTCCATTACTCCTGGCAACTGAGCAAGGTAGCATAAAGAAGATGGTATCTGGGAAGGGCTGTATATGTAGCTGGTGAAACCAGTACTAAAGTGTGCGTGTTGCTTTGCCCTGCAGTTTAAGCAGGTATCTACAGGTATAAAGAAATCCAACTATAGCACCAAACTGTGAACTGATCAGGGGGAAGGTTGGGGGTAAAGAACATGGGTAGAGATGGGCGAGAACAGCTGTGATCGCATTTAGATAATAAAGTCTTGTAAAGTAGGGCAATGTATGGTCCTAATCAAAATACAGGAATCAGTCATACATCAGGATGGCACATTCACCATAGGTCACCTTGGGAAGGCCAGTCTGAGAGCAATAAACATGAAAAGGAAAGCGCAAACCAGATCTCATTAAAACCCATTCACTTTAATGAATATAAAATAAGCATCCACTTACATCAGGATAAAGGAACTGTCAGCACCACAATAAAGGGAAGCCAGCACCTCTCCATATGTCTGTGCTGACGTGTGATATCCAGAGAGGTGCTAGGTTCCCTTCATTGTGACAGGTCCTATATTCTGATGTAAGTGGATGCTTATTTTATACTCACTAAAGTGTACAGTTTCTGCTGACATCTTGTTTGCGCTTTCATTTTCATGTCTAGGTATCTACACGTGCCTGTGTCTATGTTCATGCCTTGGGGGGAGCAGGAAAATGGATCATTCAATATGTAAATACTGTCATACAGCTTGCAAGTCAGCACTCTAGCACACCCACCTATGAAGGAAGGCTCTATTAGCTAGAGGGACTACGACCATTCCCCCGGAGAAGGGGAAATCTGAGCTCAAACAACCTGCAGCTGAAAGATGTCATGTTCATAAATAGAACCTCAGATTTGAGGGTTTTGGGGGCATCTAGTGGGAAAACAGAGCTGTATAGCGACTACACTAAATACCTGCACCGAAAGATCATTTACTTTTTTTTTTTTTAATTTAGGACTTTATTATTATTACATTATTTTGAATAGATTTAGCTATATATACATTGAAAGATCATTTACATGTATTGTTTAAAACATTCACTACCCACATCCTTGCTGCCAGTCTATAGCTGGCCATACACTAGTAGATTTTCGAGCAAAGGTTTGTACGAAAATTCCCAGTACGTCAATTTCTCAATGAAATTCTAGTAAAGTATGGCCATCTTTATTTCTTTTCTTATGGCCATCTTTATACTGAACTCTCCCCGATGCTCCAAACAAACTCTTCACAGCACTGAATGGAGATTGTGGCTAGTATGCACTAGGCTGGTGAAGTAGAACGATGGGAGGTTGTGCGGAGCCGAGGAGGGTGCACCGCCGAGATATCGCTGCACTGAAGACAGGAGAGCATAAAGCAGTCTGCTATGGGGGAAGCATAAAAATAAGTGTAACTAAGCAGAAAGCACAATTGCAATTTATGTGTTTTTATCAATTTGTGACCTTTAGAATAGTGACAGGTTTTCGTACCCAAGAGGTACCCCTCACATTTTAATAAAACAAGGAACTATTTATAGAGAAAACAGCACTGTTGTTTTGCCCGTTTGCCACAGTCAGGATTTATGCAGATGCTGTCACTCTTCTTTCAATTGTTAAGCCTAAACTTGCACCCTTGGGAGATCCAAGCTCTACAAACAGATGTCCAGCCAGTGTGTCACTGTCTCAGATGACCACCGGAAGATTATGTAATGTTTTTAAGATATAATTTTAAGCAAACTCGACACGGACTGACGATTGCAAACAGCTGGAAAGAGCCAGAGCATGGATAATGTGTTTTTTATATTCAGTTGAATAGGTCAGTGCACCTAAGCAAGAGATCAATTAGGCAAGGTTGGAGTATAGCAGCACTATGCTGGAGGAGAACAAAGTATTTGAGCTTACCTCCAGCATGTGCATGGAAAGGCCGGCTTGAAGGGAGAGGCCCGGGCTAATGTATAGCCAAGTCCCAGTATCTGATGGTGCCTGCTTCACAGGAATGGCAGAATAACCGCAAGAATTGAAGGCACATCAAGGAATTTAACTTTGGCTGGGATCCAAATGTAGACTGACCGAATGGAATCTGCATTTTTGGGTGTGTATCTGTGCAAGGCCTCTGGTGACTGCAGCTGTGAATGGGAGGCTATGGAAGCCTGCCTATACATAGGAAAAACATAGTGAGCGTCCCAATTCACATATGAAGATATTGTCATGGCAGCAACTCAATAATGTTGTTGTGCAATGCTTACAATGATATCCGTAATAGATTTGGGTCCAATAGAGCAAAGTTACTTTTATGCTTTAATCCCCACGCAGACTGATTTATTTGAGTTTTATCAATGCATTATATATTGAGAGCTGTGAAACAATCCTTTTCATGGTTATATAAGACTTTTTTTTAATGACTAAAGTCCTTTTCCCTTATCATATTCAACAGCCTTTTGTTCAACTGCACTTTTCAAAAGGCATCATTTTCAGTGATGCCACATAGCTATTGAATTAGATGCCCAGACTGTTTATTAACATCAATAATGTATCCATTTAACCATAAAGGATAACTATACTTTTGTTAGCAGTGGGCTGCACAGTACGAATATGGTATGAGCATAGACAGGAGAGTATAAACCTTGCCTGGAATGAAGTGAAAGGATAAGTATACAAAAGTATAGTTCTAATTTAAAGCCCAAATTTTAGGACAAAACTACCCCCATTCCCCTTTTTCTGATTGCTGGGTTTAAAACAAAATCTATATCCCCTTTTTCACTTACCTTAAGCCGCAGTCACATGATCATCTAGCGCCAGGTCCTTTTCCTCTCTGTTTAGTTCTTGGATGTTTCCTTGTTACAATTTTCCACATCACTTCCTTCGTGATGTGGGCAATTCTCATTGGCTAGCCAGTAGAGGGGGCACTCTCAGGATCCAGAAGACGACACCAGAATGAGGGGGGGTGAAAGGGACAGGTGATGTTGAGGGTTTTAACCTGTGGCGCTGGACTACTGGTCTACAGGTGGAAATAACATCAGCCAAGGATCTGGATGAGAGTGGACTCCCAGTATAACTGACTTCATCAGGTGAGAAAAATTGTAATTAAACTCCACAATACTTACCTTTGCTTGAATAGTCCAATGCTCATGAGCTTCCTCACCAGCACCAGCATCTTCTCCCCAGTATCTTCCAGGTGCTGAGCTTCTGTCATTTTAATTGGCCGGTGTGCGATGACTTCACTCCCACACATTTGCAGGAGTGCAGTCGTACCGATATACAGGCCCTGTGCCGGATGCGCAGCTCAGTGTAAATTTTACAGAAGACTGAGCAAGTAGGGTTATTTCATGGCACGTCTCTTCTGCAATAAATAGCCTGCCTGATCACAGTTTTCGAATATTAGACTTTAGTTCCCCTTTAACACCTAGAAAGGATAGTTAGAGAGGGAGGGGGGCGAATTGAGAGGGGGTAAGAGCGCATGGCGAAAAAAGTAGATTTTTCCCAGAGATGTGCTATTAACCCGATTGTAAGCTCTAACGAGCAGGGCCCTCTGATCCCTTCTGTATTGATTTGTATTGTAAGGCCCCTTTCACACTGAGGCGCTTTGCAGGCGCCAAAGTTCTAAAAATAGCGCCTGCAAACAGCCTCTGCCGTGTCTCCAGTGTGAAAGCCAGAGGGCTTTCACACTGGAGCGGTGCGCTTGCAGGACGCTGAAAAATGTCCTACAAGCCGCATCTTTGGAGCGGTGTAGGAGCGGTGTATTTACCACTCCTAAAGCGCCCCCTTCTATTGAAAACATCGGGTCAGCGCTCCAAACCCGCCCGCAAAGCGGCGTTGCAGCGGCGCTTTGTGGACGGTTTTAACCCTTTTTCGCCCGCTCGCGGGGGGTAAAACATAGCATATAGCATATATATATAAAACATAAAATATAGCGCCGCTTTACCGCCAGCGCGCCCAGCGCCTCAGTCTGCAAGTAGCCTAAGTGTACTGTCTGCCCTCATGTTGTAAAGCGCTGCGCAAACTCTTGGTGCTATATAAATCCTGTATAATAATAATAATAATAACCCAATCTCAATCTACCCTTATGTTATGTACAATATCTAAAGTGCATTTACTTACCAGATTGAGCCAATTCACATCCTATGAATGTGCCAAAAAAGGTAACATGAATGATATTATGTCATATATGTATTACAACTTTGTATTTAGCCGATTTCCTAGATTTCAACTTTAAACTGGGCACTGGTCTGTCTGCAGACTCCTAACCCTGGCCCAAAGGACAGGAAAACATTGAATGTATGCCTATACAACCGTTCTCCAAAGCTTCAGGAAGTCTATAGGAAATCATCTAAACTGCACTTTGGCAGCTCTGTCAACTTCAAACCTGTCAAAGTCTGTAATAAAATTGTGAACATGTTAACAAATTAAAGATATTAGCAACTCCATTAGAAACTATAAAAAACAGGTTTAGACCGGAGTTCTTCTTTAATTTAAGAGATTCACAAATACCAAGCACACAAAACAGTAACATGAGCACAGCAAGGGGATCCATGCTAGTCCCTCACCAGCTGGAAGAAAATAGCTCTTTTAGGTTCCCCTCCCCATGTGAACAGATGGGAGGGCAAGGCAGGGGAATGACTAGAAGATCCGGTTACCTCTAGCACCAAGCTTGGTTTGCCTACACTTAATATTTTGGAAGGAAAATTAGCTAAGTCTGGTAATCTTTAACCTCAGACAAAGGAAATACTTATTTTCACATTATTTCTGACCTGAAGGTAAAACGAGGCATTAGTAAAGCAAAGCATGGTCAAGGTAAGTTCAGTACCGGAGCGGTAACCCACAACAACCAATCAGAAATAATCTACTCAAGGCTGAACAAGAGAAAATCTATTGATTCCCCCGTCCACGCCAAACAGCAGATGTAGGTATATCTACTGCGGACTTTTATATTCAGAAGTATCTGCGGCGGCCTCAATACAGTGGTGCTGATGAAGAGTAACTGCATGCTATCAAATGATGTCACTGTTTGGCAAATAATTTTCCATTCGGTTCAGATGATTCTTAGATTGAATTTTGTTGAGCCAGCTGGTGCCTTGCAAGATCCCCTACAGCTCAAGCTTCATCTGATTTAGCAGGAATCGGCCACAATGTGAGGCGTCTATGGCCAGTCTAAGTAGACGTTCCGATTTCACTGCTCAGGGCTTGCCTATTGGAATAAGCCCTATTGGAGTAAGCCCGTGGATGTCAATCCTGTGAACAATGCGAGGCTGTTGTCTTGGGACAGGGTGGGCAGATTCCTTGTATGAAGAACTGAACAGCTGGATATCATCTAGAATATAAACAAAGGCAAAGTATCTCCTTGCCGGATGCACACAACATGTGCAGCTAAAAGTGGCAATAAGGAATGTTCGTTCCATCTTAAAGGACAAATAAACCTACAAAACATGCTAATTACCGAGATAAAATTGTAATTCTGGGAAGAAGCATTTTATTTCACACATCTGACATTCTGTTTAGTAATTTTAAGTACGCAGCAGTCCGCCTCTTCTCTGTCAGAAATGAATGGTAAAGGAAAATGACTGGCCAGACTCCGCTAAATAAGAAATGTTAACCGATTCACCCCCCGGAAGATTTGGCTGCTGAATGACCAGGTCATTTTTTGCGATTCGGCACTGCGTCGCTTTAACTGACAAGTGCGCGGTCGTGAGACGCTGTACCCAAACAAAATTGACGTCCTTTTTTTCTCACAAATAGATCTTTCTTTTGGTGGTATTTGATCATCTCTGCGGTTTTTATTTTTTACTCCATGAACAAAAAAAAGAGCGTCAATTTTGAAAAAAAAAAAAAAACACAATATTTTGTACCTTTTGCTATAATAAATATCCCCATTTTTTTATAATTTTTTTCTCAGTTTAGACTGATATGTATTCTTTGACATATTTTTGGTAATAAAAACCACAACAATCGTATATTGATTGGTTTGCGCAAAAGTTATAGCATCCACAAAATAGGGGATAGATTTATAGCATTTTTATTATTTTTTTTTCTTACTAGTAATGGCGGTGATCTGCGATTTTTATCGGGACTGCGACATTATGGTAGACACATCGGACACATTTTTGGGACCATTGGCATTTATACAGCGATCAGTGCTATAAAAATGCACTGATTACTGTAAAAATGTCACTGGCAGAGACAGGGTTAAACACTAGGGGGCGATCAAACTATGTTCCCTCTCTGTGTTCTATATGAATGGGGGATGGGAATGACTAGGGGAGATGACAGATCGCTGTTCATAATTTGTATGAACACACGAACAGTCTTTTTTCCCCTCAGAGAACTGGAATCTGTGTTTACAAAACACACAGATCTCAGTTCTCGGTGTCACGAGCGATCGCGGAAGCTGAGCACTCGCATCGGCTCCAGGGGGAGGGAGCGTGCACACGCGCGTACTGGCCACAGGGCGAAGTGACGTTACATAATGCAGCCTTACCATTGCCATGAATGCAGCCTTACCATTGCAATCAATGCAGCCTTACTATTGCCATGAATGCAGCCTTACCATTGCCATCAAGACAAGCACAGACAGAATCTCCTGTTTACTTGGCCTCTTTAATACAAAGTCCCGCCTCCTATTATAGACAGAACAGTCGTCCAATGCCAACCTAGGAGACGGGACTTTCTATTACAGACACCGCCAAGTAAACAGGAGATGTAATCTGACGACACTCGCCCCCTCCCTGTCCCCTCCAAGGCAGCGCTGATAAATACAGTATATTTAGTGGCCCTGGGGGCCAAAAAAGATATAACCAAATTACCAGGGGGGCCGTATTAAACCAAAACATGGGCTGCAATTGGCCCACGGGCCGGACTTTGGACATGCCTGCCTTAAGTAGTGCATATTAAGTAGTACATAACCATAACATACAAAGCCAGCCACAACATCACCAACCTCATCTGCAGATATCAAATCGTCCCCTCCGCTCCTCCCAGGACTTCCTGCTTTCTAGCTCCCTTGTTACCTCCTCCCATGCTCAACTTCAAGACTTCTCCAGAGCCTCTCCCATCCTCTGGAACTCCCTGCCCCAGTCTGTCCGATCAGCCCCTACCCTGTCCACCTTTAGGAGATCCCTGAAAACTCATTTATTCAGGGAAGCCTATCCCACACCCACCTAACAACAACTGTCCCTGAGCCACCCTCATCAAATCATTCTCTGCAGCTATTACCTTTTGTACCACCACCCCCCCTCCCTTTAGAATGTAAGCTCTACGAGCAGGGCCCTGTACCTTTTGTATTGAACTGTACTGTAATTGTGTTGTCCCCCTATACATTGTAAACTGTTGGCGCTATATAAATCGTGTATAATAATAATAATAATAATAATATTCAAATGTTTAGTATATATTCGACACAAACTGTTACCTATTACCACCCACACAAACCCAAATGCACAGCTTTGATTGGAGACTGTTTATACTTTATAAAACATATAGAAATGTTTTGCATAAGTAAGCTATAACAACCATTAAAAATGTTGCATTTTGGTAGACTAGAAGTAATCCAGGCAGAAGGTCACCATCTACAGCTCTAAGGCAGACAAAGTCCTTCACAAGGAAACTCAGCATAGTTAGACTTGTATGTATAAATTGGGTTACAGTATGGTCCTGACCAGTGGCGTCGCTAGGGAGTGGCTTTTGGGGCTATAGCCCAGAATCTGGGGCCCATAGCCCCAAGTCTCTGCAGGGGTCCCCAAGGGGAGGCTCTCTGGGGACCCTGATGTAAGTGGGGGGCTCTTTGGGGACCCTGATTTTAAGGGGGAGGCTCTCTGGGGACCCTGATTTTAAGGGGGAGGCTCTCTGGGGACCCTGATTTAAGGGGGAGGCTCTCTGGGGACCCTGATTTAAGAGGGAGGCTCTCTGGGGACCCTGATTTAAGAGGGAGGCTCTCTGGGGACCCTGATGTAAGGGGGAGGCTCTCTGGGGACCCTGATGTAAGGGGGAGGCTCTCTGGGGACCCTGATTTTAAAGGGGAGGCTCTCTGGGGACCCTGATTTAAGAGGGAGGCTCTCTGGGGACCCTGATTTAAGAGGGAGGCTCTCTGGGGACCCTGATGTAAGGGGGAGGCTCTCTGGGGACCCTGATACAAGAGGGAGGCTCTCTGGGGACCCTGATTTTAAAGGGGAGGCTCTCTGGGGACCCTGATTTAAGGGGGAGGCTCTCTGGGGAACCTGATTTAAGAGGGAGGCTCTCTGGGGACCCTGATTTAAGGGGGAGGCTCTCTGGGGACCCTAATGTAAGGGGGAGGCTCTCTGGGGACCCTAATGTAAGGGGGAGGCTCTCTGGGGACCCTGATTTTAAGGGGGAGGCTCTCTGGGGACCCTGATTTAAGGGGGGGGCTCTCTGGGGACCCTGATTTAAGAGGGAGGCTCTCTGGGGACCCTGATTTAAGAGGGAGGCTCTCTGGGGACCCTAATGTAAGGGGGAGGCTCTCTGGGGACCCTGATTTAAGGGTTAGCTCTCTGGGAACCCTGATGTAAGTGGGGGGCTCTCTGGGGACCCTGATGCAAGTGGGGGGCTCTCTTGGGACTCTGATGCAAGTGGGGGGCTCTCTTGGGACTCTGATGTAAGGAGGAGGCTCTCTGGGGACCCTGATGTAAGGGGAGCTCTCTGGGAACCCTGATGTAAGTGGGGGGCTCTCTGGGGATATATAGACACACACATGTATATTACTGTATATACATGTGTATGCCCTTCTTTACTACGCTGCTATGGGCTCTAGCCCCAGATCTTTTGTAGACCTAGCAACGCCCCTGGTCCTGACCATACATTATACAAAATGTTAAGTTATGCACTTATGTTAACGTAAGAATACATGGGATTACTTTACAACAACTGGAGCAAAGGTAGTGTAAAGTAAAGGTGCCATTTTTCGACTGGTCATTAGGGGGACAGCTTCCACTTTTTTTTGTTCTGGCCCTTATATTTTTTTTATATTATGATAGCAAGAGTCAGGATCAGAATCTTGCATCCATGTCTAAATCACTGATCCATACCAATTTTATTCTGCCGCAGAGTATTGTATTATTCAAAGCTAGAAGCAGATAATGCAATTTTTTTAACTCAAGGCAATTTCGAAAACTTCCTTTTACTGTTTTGCATTCGGGAACCCTAAAGACATCTCTCAGTAGTCTGTAAACTACGTACCAACTGTGCAAAACAAGAGAAAACCGATTCATTCTCTTTGTCAAAAAATCAAATTAGTTTCACAGGGAATGTTCTATTACATTAGATGCGGTTTTCTTGGCCACAAGCTCTAGTCAAGAGACTTCAGTCTGCCGCCTCAGAAAATAAATTGGTGTAGCCAATGCCAAAAAACTGCCTCACTTTCTTAGCCTGTGTCCTGCTAGGCAGTGTACAATATGGAACGCACATAGTAAAGGTAATGCCACATTGTGTGACATGCCTCCATTCAGCCTGTCTCCAGGTTGCTGTGCATCACTGCCGCCTGCTGTAAAGGAAATCTCTGATACTGTCATCCAAGGTAAAAGAGGGACAAGAAGACGAGAGGGTGGGGGGTGAAGAGGGGAAGGAATAGGGAAAACAGGCTTGATGTAAACGATGGCTATTTTTACTTGGCAAGGTATGAAAACCTGCCTGGTGATCTAAAAATAAAGGCAAGCAAGTTGGCTGGAACAAGTCGGGCTGAACATTCGCATGTGAAAAATAAGGGACCAGCAATAGCAAGTTTTCTAAATGAAGCCATCTGCTGTATCACAGAGATGTACCTAATGAGATACATAGCAGGTTTTATTTTGAAAAAAAAAAAAAAAAGAGTGAAGCATTAAAGTGACCCATTTCTAAATATCGCAATAGGAAAAGAACACGAACGAATCCACAACAGCGTTTCTGTCCAAAATGCTGAAAGAAATGAAGCATAGGAGATGGTCCTTTTTCTGATGTTACAATTTAGATTTGTAGATACAGTGACATTAAATTTTAGATGTGAAGTTATTGAAATGGTAACTGATATAATCCTAATGGAGAAATATCTGGATTTGGAAAATGCAGTGAAGGAGTTGAGTAGAATTATAGGGGTTTGATAATGTTGAGTTTGTGTGTATATATATATAATATAAATAAATATATAAATAGAGACTGTCACTTAAAGAATTTATAATATGCTTGATTTGTTTTTTTTCCTTTTTAGAGGGCTTTAAACGAAACTTTAAAACTAAACTATAAAACTTTTTCACGGAAGGGAGTTTAACCGATTAAGGACCGCCTCACGGCGATATACGTCGGCAGAATGGCACGGCTGGGCACAACCACGTACCTGTACGTGGCCCTTTAAGAGCCCAGCCGTGGGTCGCGCCGCCGGCGGCACTCTCGCGACCCGGTCCTGAGCTCCGTGACCGCGGCACCAGCGGACCCGATCGCCGCTGGTGTCCCGCGATCAGGTCACAGAGCTGAAGAACGGGGAGAGTTAAGTGTAAACAAACTTCTCCCCGTGCTTCCTAGTGATGCTGTCACTGATCGGCTGTTCCCTGTCATTGGGAAAGCCGATCAGTGACATCAGACGCAAAGCCACGCCCCCTTGAGTAAAAAAAAAACACACACACACACTTAACCCCTCCCCGACCCCTAGTGGTTAAGTCCTTCAATGCCAGTGTCATTTACACAGGAATCAGTGCATTTAAATAGCACTGATTTCTGTATAAATGCCAATGGTCCCAAAAATGTGTCAAAAATGTCGATGTGTCCGCCATAATGTCGCAGTCACAACAAAAATCGCTGATCGCCGCCATTACTAGTAAAAAAATAAATATTAATAAAAATGCTATAAAACTATCCTCAATTTTGTAAATGCTATAACTTTTGCGCAAACCAATCAATAATCGCTAATTGCGATTTTTTTACCAAAAATATGTAGAAGAATACGTATCGTATATATTTTTTGGGGATATTTATTATAGCAAAAAGTGAAAAATATTGAATTTTTTTCAAAATTGTCGCTCTATTTTGTTTATAGCGCAAAAAATAAAAACCGCAGGGGCGATCAAATACCACCAAAAGAAAGCTCTATTTGTGGGGAAAAAAAGAACGCCAATTTTGTTTGGAAGCCACGTTGCACGACTGCGCCTGGTCTTTTGGCTGCAAATTGGTCCGGGGCTTAAGTGGTTAACAAGACACGTGGCCACTCATTAAAATGAGAAGAAAAGAGGTTTAACCTTAAACTACGTAGAGGGTTCTTTACTGTAAGAGCGGCAATGATGTGGAATTCCCTTCCACAGGCGGTGGTCTCAGCGCGGGGGGGGGGGGGTAGCTTTGATAGTTTCAAGAAACTATTAGATAAGCACCTGAACGACCGCAACATATAGGGCTATACAATGTAATACTGACATATAATCACACACATAGGTTGGACTTGATGGACTTTTTCCGACCTCACCTACTATGCAACAACATGCAAGCTCACCCAATGCAAACTAGATCTGGGCACACACGCTTAGATTTCCCTCCTCTAGCCTGGCAGGAATCTCATATTTGTATAAAGATCTTCTGTTGGAAAGATCGTCGATTGTGCATGAATGGACAGTCCACGTCTAATGTCTGTAGGCAGCTCAAGAGCTGGAATGTGCCTTACCACGCAGGAGAGGAAAGCAATCAGGCACCTGGTGAGAGGTTTGATTTGAAAGAGCAAAGTGGAGGAGCCGGCAGAGTGTGATCCGAACAGAGCAGGGAAGATTAGAATGCCCCGTTCAGAACAGACATTACAAAGAAAAAGACAAAGTCTCCCAAAGGACACATGAAATCAGAAGTCGAGTGGTTACAAAAACATGATGTCCTTCAGATGTCTCACTAGCATGGCTCAGTAGCATCTCTTACCTTTTTTTCCTTTTTTTTACTGTAAAACATTTTGCTCCTAAAAAGTGTAAAAAACTGCAAAACTTCCTTTTTGGATAGAGGGGGGAAGGATTAAAACCTCTACTAAGTTTTTGTTAACTGGGGCTCTACTATGTACATTTACCGAGACAGAAAGTGATCAACTTGCCAGCAGAACTGAAATAGAAGGTAAATCTTCCAGGTGACCACTAAGATGGAATCCCTATCACTTCATGTTACATCTTTGGGACAGGAAATTAAGGGAAATCTCCCAAAACAGCACACAATCTACTCTATAAGCTAGCTATTCATATAGTTTAAATCTAAAAATAGCTACCGTATATACTCGAGTATAAGCCAACCCAAATATAAGCCGAGGCACCTAATTTTACCACAAAAAAATGGGAAAACGTATTGACTCGGGTATAAGCCTAGGGTGAGAAAGTAAGTGGAAAAGATGGTCAACAATGCCCATTTGCATGCCTCACTGCATATTTGCAGCCATAGGTCCCCCGAACTTCAAACTCGATAGTTAAGGGTTCCTAGATGCCCCCTAGCTGCAGCCAAAGTTTGGGGTTTCTGGACCCAAAGGTCCCAAAATGACATTGCTGCAGATGGACACAGTTGACCGACTTTAGGGCCCTGTATCTCGGGGCCACTTAGTGCTAGATACCCCAATGGAACTAGCACTACAACATATCCAAAGCTGGGGTTCCTAAGAACTAAGTGGCCCCGAGATACGGGGCAACAAAGTCGGTTGGGAAAATGTCAAGCACTTTTCTGCAGCAGAGAATGACATTTTCCGAACCGACTTTGGGCCCCGTATCTCGGGGCCACTTGGTGCTAGGAACTCCAGCTTTGGATATGTTGTAGTTACACTGGGTTTGCACACCAAATTTGGGGTTCCTAGCACCAAGTGGCCCCGAGATACCGGGCTCCAAACTTGGTTCGGAAAATGTCATTTTCTGCAGCAGAAAAATGCTGGACTCGAGTATAAGCCGAGGGGGGCATTTTCAGCACAAAAAAATGTGCTGAAAAACTCTGCTTATACTATATATAAGTATATACGGTATGTACATTTTGTAGTATTTTGTTCATCTCAAACCTCTGTACTTGTTCTATTTGCAATATTTCTAGAAAATTATTTATTTGAGAAAGATTACATTTCATAACCCATTGTTTATACTGTGTATTAGAGCTGCACGATTAATCGTCAAGAATCGTTATCGCAATTTTTTCCTGTTGCGATCTTGACAAAAGTGTTTCACGATTCTTGCTATGCAAAGAATTCTCTCTGCTCTTCTGAAACCATAGCCTTCAAAAGAAAGGAAGAACAAAACGGGGCATTCTGCTTCTTTAGCAGTGGAACTTAAAGTGGTGGTGCCACCAAAAAAAAAATTATGGCTTAAAAATCATAAAAAAAAAGAAAAAAAAAAAGAATTGGAAAATTTTTTTTTTTTTTTTACTCACCTCTAAATGCCTGTTGCTAGGGGGTCAGTCGTAGTCTGCCACCTTCATTGCCCGGGCAATGACATCACTTCCCCTAGGCGCCGCACAGTCATCTGGGACCTGTCATGTGTCCTAGATGAGTGAGCGTTGAATCACGGCGCCGCTCGCGCATGCGCAGTGGGTGCCCGGCTGTGAAGCCACAGCCGGGTGCCCACATTAAGAATGCTGGCGCCGCGAGTGGAGCGGGGAACGAGGGGGGGGGTCTCGTTCCCACGCATCGCTGGACCAGGGACAGGTAAGTGTCCGAATATTAAAAGTCAGCTGCTGCAGTATTTGTAGCTGCTGACTTTTAATTTTTTTTTTTTGTGGGCACTCCACTTTAAGTATAAACATTGTAACAATTTGTCAAAAGAATAGACTTTGTGTGTAAATGAGGAAAGTTTAATCACTTAAACACTTAACCTTTGGTTTCATGTTAAAATATTTTTTTTTCACTAGAAAATTACTTAGAACCCCCAAACATTATATATATATTTTTTTAGTAGAGACCCTAGAGAATAAAATGGTGGTTGATGCAATATTTTATGTCACACTGTATTTGTGCAACAGTCTTTCAAATGCAATTTTTTTGGGGAAAAAATTACTTTAATGAATAATAAAAAAAAAAAAAAAACTAACCAGTAAAGTTTTTTTTTTTTATAATGTGAAAGATTTTACGTTGCGAGAATCGTGATCTTTTTATTCAAAGCAAAAAAAAAATCATGATTCTCATTTTGGCCAGAATCGCGCAGCTCTACTGTGTATTGAATGTTGAACTGAACATGTAGAATTAGTCACGTGTCGACCACATCTGCCAGTGTATGCGGGCATCACATACTTGCTTCTGCTGTGTGCCTCCCATCTACCCCAGTTCTTGTTGATTTGTAATGGTTTCAGAAATGATCACATCTAGGAGATCACAGTGTTGATTTGTCGCATTGTTTAACCACTTCAGCCCCGGACCATTTGGCAGCCAAAGGACCAGAGGTCTTTTTTCAATTTCGCACTGCACTACTTTAACTGGTAATTGCGCGGTCATGCAATTTTGTAACCAAACGAAATTTGCGTCCTTTTCTTCCCACAGATAGAGCTTTCTTTTGATGGTATTTGATTGCCTCTGTGATTTTTATTTTTTGCGATATAAACGGAAAAAGAGCGAAAATTTTGAAAAAAAAAGAGATTTTCTACTTTTTGTTATAAAAAAAATCTAATAAACTCAATTTTAGTCAAACATTTGGGCCAAAATGTATTCAGCCACATGTCTTTAGTAAAAAAAATGCCAATAAGCGTATATTTATTGGTTTGCGCAAAAGTTATAGCGTCTACAAACTAGAGTACATTTTCTGGAATTTACACCGCTTTTAATTTATGACTGCCTATTTCATTTCTTGAGGTGCTAAAATGGCAGAGAAGTACAAAACCCCCCCAAATGACCCCATTTTGGAAAGTAGACACCCCAAGCTATTTGCTGAGAGGCATGTTGAGCCCATTGAATATTTTTTTTTTTAGTCCCAAGTGATTGAATAAAGACAAAAATAAAAAAGATTTTTTTTTTTTTTTTCAAAAAGTTGTCACTAAATGATATATTGCTCACACATGCCATGGTTATATGTGGAATTGCACCCCAAAATACATTTTGCTGCTTCTCCTGAGTATGGGGATACCACATGTGTGGGACTTTTTGGGAGCCTAGCCGCGTACGGGGCCCCGAAACCCAAGCACCGCCTTCAGGATTTCTAAGGGTGCAAATTTTTGATTTCACTCCTCACTACCTATCACAGTTTCGAAGGCCATAAAATGCCAAAATAGCACAAACCCCCCCCAAATGACCCCATTTTGGAAAGTAGACACCCCAAGCTATTTGTTGAGAGGCATGGTGAGTATTTTACAGCTCTCATTTGTTTTTGAAAATGAAGAAAGTAAAGAAAAAAACATTTTTTTTTTTCTTTTTTCAATTTTCAAAACTTTGTGACAAAAAGCGACATCTGCAAAATACTCACCATACCTCTCATCAAATAGCTTGGGGTGTCTACTTTCCAAAATGGGGTCATTTTGGGGGGTTTTATGCCATCTGGGCATTCCATGGCCTCCGAAACTGTGATTGGCAGTGAGAAGTGAAATAAAAAAATTACACCCTTAGAAAGCCTGAAGGCGGTGATTGGTTTTTGGGGTTCCGTACGCAGCTAGGCTCCCAAAAAGTCCCACACATGTGGTATCCCCGTACTCAGGAGAAGCAACAGAATGTATTTTGGGGTGTATTTCTACATATGCCCATGACATGTTTGAGCAATATATCATTTAGTGACAACTTTTTGTAAAAAAAATATATATATTTTTTTTTTTTCATTATTCAATCTCTTGGGACAAAAAAAAAAAATATTTAATGGGCTCAACATTGCTCTCATCAAATAGCTTGGGGTGTCTACTTTCCAAAATGGGGTCATTTGGGGGGGGGGGGTTTGAACTGTCCTGGCATTTTATGCACAACATTTAGAAGCCTATGTCACACGTCACCCACTCTTCTAACCACTTGTAGACAAAGCCCTTTCTGACACTTTTTGTTTACATGAAAACATATTTTTTTTTTGCAAGAAAATTACGTTGAACCCCCAAACACTATATATAATGTTAAAGCAAAGGCCCTACAGATTAAAATGGTGGGTGTTGCATTTTTTTTTTTTCCACACAGTATTTGCGCAGCGATTTTTCAAACGCATTTTTTGTGGAAAAAATACACTTTTTTTTATTTTAATGCACTAAAACACACTATATTGCTCAAATTTTTGATGAAATAAAAAATATGATCTTAGGCCGAGTACATGGATACCAAACACGACATGCTTTAAAATTGCGCACAAACACGCAGTGGCGACAAACTACATACATTTTTAAAAGCCTTTAAAAGCCTTTACATGATACCACATTAGATTCACGGAGGAGGTCTACTGCTAAAATTACTGCCCTCGATCTGACCTTCGCGGTGATACCTCACATGCATGGTGCAATTGCTGTTTACATATGACGCCAGACCAACGCTTGTGTACGCCTTTGCGCAAGAGAAGGGGGGGCAGGGGTGCTTTTTTTTTTTTTTTTTTTTTGTTTTTTTTTTTATTTATTTAGCTTTTTTATTTTATTTTTAAACTGTTCCTTCCATTTTTTTTCTTTGTTATGATTTTTATTGTTATCTCAGGGAATGTAAATATCCCCTATGATAGCAATAGGCAGTGACAGGTACTCTTTTTTTGAAAAAATTGGGGACTATTAGACCCTAGATCTTTCCTCTGCCCTCAAAGCATCTGACCACACCAAGATTGGTGTGATAAAATGCTTTCCCAATTTCCCAATGGCGCGGTTTATATCCGGGAGGGGGGACATTCCCTCCCACTGCTTGTAAAAGCAGTCTAGAGGCTAATTACCCGCTAGAATTGCTTTTACATGAAAGCCGATCACTGGCTGAAAAGAATGATACCAAGATGATACCTAAACCTGCAGGCATCATTCTGGTATAACCATTCAAAGTCCAGCAACATACTGGACATATATTGTAATCTTTTTTTTTTCATGCAGCCTCTTGGCTGAACGAAAAAAAGAGATTGATTGGTGGGTATGCCCACCATTAGAGTACCTCCCTTCATCCACCCACTTCTAATGATGGGCATACATGCACCATTTATATATGCCGATGCATGGGGGCATCCTCCCGCAAAAGTTATGCCGTGTACACACGGTCGGAATTTCGACCGTATGTACGTGGCATTAGGAGCCAATCGCTCCTCCCCCCCCCCCCTGCTGCCCCCATGCTTCGGCATATATGCTCTTTTTTTTAACTGTGGTGGTGAAATCACCTCCTACAGCGTTGGAGTCGCGTCTTTATGTATCGTGGGAGCAAACGCTGTTGCTGTCAAGATAAATAAATCCGCGTTGCAACTGAATGGCGCACCTGAAAACAAAAAAATGCTTAACACTAAAACACAGTAAACAAAATTACATACCTGAAAAGCAAGCATGATAAAACATGATAAAACATAATAAAACATTGCAGAATAGAATGGAGTAAAAAAAGAGCAACAATAGAGAGAGAATAGAGTGAGAGAGAGAACAATAAAACGACAACTATTTTATTTTTTTTTATTTTTTTTGAGATTCACAGGTAAAAAAAGCTCCTGACTGAAGCGACTGAATCAAAACGCTACCACAAAAAAACTGTTAGCGATCGCAGGGATCAGGCCTGACTCTGCGAACGCTGCAGTTATGTGTGCTTAGTGTTTTGTAAGTGACAGTGATCGATCGATACTGCACTTGGGTGGGCTGGGCTGGGCGGAGGGGGAAAACGCAGGTGCTAGCAGGTATCTGGGCTGATCCCGCTAACAATGCGTTTTTTTTTGGAACCCTAAACTGCTGGGACGCTAGTATAGATCTGATCAGATCAGATATTGATCTGTTCAGATACTGTGCCACTAAGGGAGGTGTATGCTTTGTGCGTGGGTGTTTGCGGTACTGGCACTAACCTGGGGCGACGCAGACCTTATTTGACCCTAAAACCTAATTGATATCACCCGCCGGGCGATCAGGGGGTTAAACCGTTATTGGGTAATAAATGGCGGGTGCCCTGACAGTATAAAAAACAAGCTAACTAACCAGCGTCACCCGTAACAGTAATACAAAAAAAAACTGGTTACCTAGCGACACTAATGCAGCGATCAGAAAAACGATCGCTTAGTGACACTGGCAAAAGGGGGTGAAAGGGTTAACTAGGGGCAATCAGGGGGTTAAACCTTTATTAGGTAATATATGGGGGTACCTGACGCTATATAAAAACCTGACGGGGAACCTAAATAACGAAATAACTAACTGGCTAACCAGCGTCACCAGTGACAGTTATACAGTGATCACTGGTGAAAGGGTTAACTCTAGGGGCAATCAGGGGGTTAAAACCTTTATTTAGGTTGTAATATGGGGGTACCTGACCTATAAACCTATTTATGAACCTATATAAACATGGCGGTTACCTAAAAAAAAAAAATGGTTACCTAGCGACACTAATGCAGCGATCAGAAAAACGATCGCTTAGTGACACTGGCAAAAGGGGGTGAAAGGGTTAACTAGGGGCAATCAGGGGGTTAAAACCTTTATTAGGTAATATATGGGGGTACCTGACGCTATATAAAAACCTGACGGGGAACCTAAATAACGAAATAACTAACTGGCTAACCAGCGTCACCAGTGACAGTTATACAGTGATCACTGGTGAAAGGGTTAACTCTAGGGGCAATCAAGGGGTTAAAACCTTTATTTAGGTTGTAATATGGGGGTACCTGACCTATAAAACTATTTATGAACCTATATAAACATGGCGGTTACCTAAAAAAAAAAAAAATGGTTACCTAGCGACAGCAGTGACACTAATACAGCGATCAGAAAAACTATCGCTTAGTGACACTGGCAAAAGGGGGTGAAAGGGTTACCTGGGGGGCAATCAAGGGGTTAAACCTTTATTAGGGGGGGGTAGGGGGCTACCTTGGACCTAAAACTAACTGCCCTGACAGTTATTACAGTCACACTGACACTAAATGCAGTGATCAGTAAAAAAATGATCACTGCAATTAGTGACACTGTGACTGGGGGGGGGAGGGGGTGATCTGGGGGGTGATCAGGGGGTGACAGGGGGGTGGAATATGTGCCTAACTGTACTGGTGTCAGTGTACTGTTGTGCACTAACCTTTACATGTTCGCCGCTCGGCGTCTCCGGTCACATAGACCGGCGCACCGAGCGTGACATCACTTCCGCCTTCCTGTCTATACAATAGACAGGAAGGGGAAGCTTTTCATTGGCCAGGAGCGATCGCGAGGGGGTGGCCAGAAACCACTGGCCGTCCCCTCGTCCCGGATCGCTCCTGACACGATCCCGACCGTCCCCGCCGGCGGAGGGGGGTCCGATCGGACCCCCCAACCGCCGGAAGAATGTCACGTACAGGTACGTGATTCTGCCTGTACGTGCCATTCTGCCGACGTATATCTACATGGGGCGGTCGGGAAGTGGTTAAAGTAAACTTGTTAACCTTTTTAAATCAAAGTAATCCTAAATATTTAGACATGTAAATGTAAAAAGATAAGCTTGATGTCAATTTTATCAAAAAATGCAAAATGTTTGGAAACTCTTTGTACATTTAGTTGATAAGATGTAGGTAAAAAAAGGGCAAACACATTTGTTCATTACACACAGGCTCCGCTTCCTGCTATACAGCAGCTGCCCCTTCTCACAATCGAAGTCTGTGAGCCAGCCGACTCACAAAAAACAATGCACTCAATGTGTGGCTGATATATTATCTCAACAGTTGTCAAGTTGAGTCCAAAGGGGTTCCATGGAACCACTAAGAGCTCCCTCTAGTGGCCAATCTGCAAATGTCAAATTAAAGCGGAGCTCCACCCGATTTGAACATATATATGTAAATTAATCTGCTGACATGCCTCTATCCGAAACGGTATTTGTTTTTTAGCGTACCTTTTTTATTTTTCATCCTGACATCCTGCACTTCCGTTCCTCCTCATCTCGGATATGGGCGGGGATATTACGGCTATTTCGTAATATCCCCTGTCTCCTGAGAGCTTGTGTCATAGTACCCAGGAGTCAGTGCAGCGGCCTGGCCCAAGATATCTCGAGACTTGGAAACCGAACGTGACGTCATCACGACAGTCACGTTCGGAGGGAGTTTCAAAAACCGCCATTGTAAATGACGGCGCTCCTATGGTGATCGTACTGCGCATGCGCAAGCTTTTAAGAACGGGCGTCAATAGATCCCGGAAGAGAATGCCTGTGGGCTTCACATGCCCACAGGCAAGATGAAGCCTGCTCTTAGACACTTTATAAAGTGTTTTTATATTAGAGAAAACTAATGACACAAGTGCTGGAAACCAGACACGTTGGTAAGTCATTTCCTATTTAATTTTTCTTTAAAATGACAGGCAGAGGCAGTGGAGCCCCGCTTTAAAACAATACCAAAAATATGAAAGCGGGGGCATTAAGATCCCTGTCAGTATGTGTCCTTTTTGAGAAATGTCTCTTCAATTCCTGTCTCAGAGACACAACACAAACTAAGATGAAATCTATTCAAAGCAAGGGTAATCCTTCACCTTGTAAAACAACCCATTCAGTGTAAAATAGAAATGAAAGGCAAAGAATTTGTGTGTGTATACATACTGTATGTATATTATTATATTTTCCCCTTTTTTAGAAGTGATCACAGTCTTCTCAGCTGCATACAGAGCTCAGAGAGCTGGAGGAATAGAAACAGCATTACACTGGTCTTCCCATTGAATGGCTTTGCGGGGGGAGAAGTTTCAGGACAAGTTTGCTCATTGGAGTAGAGCGGGCTGATTTCCCAGCACAGCTAGAAAACTGACCATGTCTTGCGTCTAGTATGGTCAGTTTTTGATAGGAAAGCAGAGGGACTGTCGGGAACACCAGGGATTTCAGACAAAGGAAGCAATACAAAGAGAACAATACGTTTTCATACAAATACATAGTACAGCAGGCACATATCAAGAATAGGAATTTGTGGGTTTACATTTTTTTTAAATGGAGTTGGTGATAGAACAGATATTTGCGCTGGAAGATTTTCCATCGCCTTCTGTTCTAGAGACAATACTAACATTTTGGATTGCCTATAACTTTCTGTATTGAAGACAAAGTAAGAAAAGATCTAGATGGTAAATCCCCCTAAGTGGGGGTCATAAAGAACTATAAATAGAGACCAAATTTTTACTACTTCCTCACAATATAAAACAAAAACAAAAAACAAAAAAAAATATTTGCTCTCCATACAGTAAATTTCAAGGTAAATAATGCAATAATAATAATTTTAAATACCTGCTCACTAAAAATGCCCTATATTTCAAATATTTGTAAAGTTCCATCCAACCTATGATCTGGCTGGGTCACTATATATTCTGATTTAATGGCACAATAAGAATGTAGAGCACCCAATAGGGTTTTTAAGATATGCTGGATTTATATGTACAGAGTGACTTAAATATCCCCAAAGAACCAGAAAGGAAAATCTAGGCATACATCCAATCAGCATATTGCTACATGTTAAATCACAGCATGAAAACTGTATCTGCTGTTGCTATCTGCTATCGTTGAAGGCCAATAAACTCAGTTCCACCAGTGAGCTGCAAAAGACCCGATACTTGCACTGCATTCTTCAAGTTTTATAAAACCCAATAACCAATAAACATTGATGAGAAAAGCACAAGTGTTAGGGAAATAAACAGGGAGATAAGATAAGCATTACTCAAGCAACACAACACTATCTTGGTTTGCACATTGGTTTTCCCTTCTGCAAACCCTCAAGACTGAATTTCTATCTAAAGCTGAGCTTTATCACATTTTTCTTAAATGGATAAGCACGAGTAACAAACTGGCTAATGAAACTTTTCAATTAAAACAAAATGTCACACTTTGTTGAATGTGTGCTTAGAATAAAAAAACAGTTCCCACAATAAGCCTTCCTTATTAGGTACAATAATAGATCAGAGGTTCTCACAGTGAGGTGACCCACAAAACACAGAAAGACACTGGATTGAGACACATCACTTATGATATTTGAAAGTTTAAATGATGCTTGGTTAAATTCTTGTTAGCAATGTGTATTGTCAAAGACATTGGCACCAAGCCCATTAGGCTTAAAGCTGAACTCAAGGGAAAGTAAAAATCCCCTACCCTGCAATGGGACTGCTCCTGCATTGCAAGGTATAAAGCGGTAGTAAAGTCTGTTTTGGGTGTTTTTAACTACAGGTAAGCCTATAAAAAAGGCTTACCTGGAGTAAAATTAATATCTCCTAAACATGCACCGATTTTGGAGATATTCACTCACCCTGGATGCAGCCGGTGACGTCACTGGCGCATGCACTCTCAAGGTACGTGCCGGACCTCCGGACACCGCGCCGTAACTGAGGGCTCCCACGTCTATACGCGGGAGTGACGTCATTGTGGCTCTGGCCACTCACACAGCCGAAGTCCAAGAACCCAAAAGGAAGATCGGGGAAGATGGAAGTCTTCTCAACTGTGACAGCGCACCACCGAAGGGCTTTGTTTAAAGTATTTCATAATGTGCTATTATTTTGCAGGGGATTACTATCACTTTAAATGTTCATTTACGTATTGAGGAACAAGAAAAACAGTTTTACTTACCCCAGTCCTCCACTACTGCATTGACCTTTCTGCGAAGACTGTTCCCCACAGCCTCTTCTTCCCTGTGCTCCAGCAGTTGCAAGTCGACCAATGTCATCACGGCCAATGCACAACCCCTTAGCCCTGCAAGTGATGTGAGGATATTCCACTGCCAGAGGGCTGTGGAACGTGAGCGGCTGCAGGAGCAGAGGATCGGGTAAGTAAAACGTTTTTTCCCCATCCCCTAGACCAGGGATATGCAATTAGCGACCTCCAGCTGTTGCAAACCTACAAGTACCATCATGCCTCTACCTCTGGGTGTCATGCTTGTGGCAGTCAGAGTCTTGTAATGCCTCATGGGACTTTTAGTTCTGCAACAGCTGGAGGTCCGCTAATTGCATATCCCTGCCCTAGACCTAAACATTAATTTAATCTATGCAATGTGGGGGCAGGCCCACTGCAAGGGAGGACTTTTACTTTGCCTAGAGTTGGCCCTTTAAGCAGAGAAGGTGGCAAAAGTACACGAAAATAATGGGAATCTTTAGAAGCTGAAATACACATATGAGAAAGGTCTTATCTGCCAGGATTTGTAATTCTGTCCAACCCTTTTGTGATTCATACAACTCTGCCACTCAGACACCATTTTCTCTGTTGGAGTTACAGTGGTTCTAAAGGCTCAAGGTTTAGGAGAGGAGAGGGAGGAGGAATGGACATGCAGAGCAGTGGCTTGGAGCGAGTCTGCTTGGAAGCCCCTATTGCAAGCTGCTTGCTCTGGGGGCAGGAGGGAGGGGCCAGGAGCGCCGGAGGGGTGGTTTGGGGGGAACCTGAGAAAAGGAGGATCGGGACTGCTCTGTGCAAAACCACTGCACAGAGCACGTAAGTATGACGTGTTCCTTATTTAAAAAAATAAAATAATTTCCTTTAAATATCACTTTAAGGTATACAGCAGTATGAACTCTCAGCTTACTTATTAGTAAAGGAACAGCAACATAATTATTAGTCATTATTCATCAACTCTAGGGATGAAAGAAGTTTGGTATTAAGACAGATTCCACTATGTATGCTAGCTGTGTGTGCCCCCCTGAGTCAATACTTTGTAGAACCCCTTTCGCTGCAATTACAGCTGCCCAAAAAGTATTTTTGGGGATGTCTCTACCAGCTTTGCACATCTAGAGAGTGACATTTTTTCCCATTCTTCTTTGCAAAATAGCTCAAGCTCTGTCAGATTGGATGGAGAGCGTCTGTGAACAGCAGTTTTCAAGTCTTGCCACAGATTTTCAATGGGATTTAGGTCTGGACTTTGACTGGGCCATTCTAACACATGAATATGTTTTGATCTAAACCATTCCATTGTAGCTTTGGCTGTATGTTTGGGGTCGTTGTCCTGCTGAAAGGTGAACCTCCGCCTCTCAAGTCTTTTGCAGACTCTAACAGATTTTCTTCTATGATTGCCCTGTATTTGGCTCTTGGCTCCAGCTACCTCTCCCTCAACTCTGACCAGCTTCCCTGCCCCTGCTGAAGAAAAGCATCCCCACAACATGATGCTGCCACCACCACATTTCATGGTGGGGAAGATGTGTTCAGGATCATGTGCACTGTTCATATTCCGCCACACATAGTGTTTTGCTTTTAGGCCAAAAAGATACATTTTGCACCTTCTTCCACATGTTTGCTGCCCCCCCCCCCCCCCCCCAAGGCTTCTCGCAAACTGTGAGCGGAACTTCTTATAGGTTTCTTTTAACAATGGCTTTCTTCTTGCCACTCTTCCATAAAGGCCAGATTTGTGGAGTACATGACTAATAGTTGACCTGTGGACATATTCTCCCACCTGGGCTGTGGATCTCTGCAGCTCCTCCTGAGTTACCATGGGCCTTTTGGCTGCTTCTCTGATTAATGCTCTCCTTGCCCGACCTGTCAGTTTAGGTGGACGGCCATGTCTTGGTAGGTTTGCAGTTGTGTTAGACTCTTTCCATTTTAGGATGATGGATGTAACAGTGCTCTGTGAGATGTTCAAAGCTTGGGATATTTTTTTTATAACCTAACCCAGTTTTAAACTTCTCCACAACCTTATCCCTGACCTGTCTGGTGTGTTCCTAGGCCTTCATGATGCTGTTTGCTCACTAAGGTTCTCTAACAAACCTCTGAGGGCTTCACAGAACAGCTGTATTTATACTGAGATTAAATTCCACACAGGTGGACTCTATTTACTAATTCGTTGACTTCTGAAGGCAATTGGTTCCACTAGATTTTAGTTAGGGGTATCATTTATCATTTTCCTTCCACTTCACAATTGTGAGCCACCTTGTGTTGGTCTACCACATAAAATCCCAATAAAATACATTTATGTTTTTGGTTGTAACATGACAAAACATGGAAATTGTCAAGGGGTATGAATGCTTTTTCAAGGCACTGTAGATTTTCTGCCCTGAGGGCAAACAGTTACCACTGCCCTGTAGTACCAATGGAGATCTATGGCAGACATAGTGGATAGGTAACGAATGTGGGGAAATTAATTGGATAGAAATGTGATGGTCATATTAACTGTATGATTTGCAAACTATTACAATGGGCCCCTTTATTTCTTAGTTGAGATGCAAAATAGTCAAACATTCTAAAACGGTTTGACCTCTGTATATGATTTCACCTTCACGGTATCGAATACCCAACTGTTTTATTAATATCTCCTCATTTGCATAACACTTTTTCCACATTAAAGCAGTTTTTTTTTCTTCAATAAACTGTTTATGTTAAATAATGCCACAAATACATCTGTGTTTCTATTCCAGTTACAGGCAGTATGTAGGTTATAAGAAAATCTGGAATGATGACAAAATATTATTCAAGAAGCTCTCATATCTTAGAACGTATACAAATGCTAAGCTTTGGAAATGTACATTATTCTGAGAAAGAATATAAAATGTATAAAAAACATTTAAACACACATTTCTGACAGAATCAGTGTATGAGCATTTGATTAGCTCTTATGTATCATCTTGCATAATGCCTTATCCCTTTAGGGTTGTGGCCATTCCTACTTTAGCAACAGGGCAACAAAGCAGTGATGCACTTTGCTGTTTTTTCCTGTGTACATAGCAGGAGGCAACTAAGTGCCCAGAAATGGCAGTGACCCATAGACTGTGCCTCTTGCCAACATCGGGGAGGCGAGGCCTAAGACTAAATTCCCAAGATGCATTATGGCAGGAACGGAAATAGGATTGTCTGGAAACGTATGGGTCACTCTAGATTTTCCTTTGACTGGCTAAAGAGCCAAGCTTGGAGGAATTACACTGAGATCCCCGGGAAAAGGAATATATTTTTGCTCCAGCTTATCAATGGTCTTCTTCCAGAATTATTGGCAAAGTTCCAGCAGGAGCCTCAAACCCATATTAGTTTGTCAAACAATACATATGAACTGCCCTTATTTTTCCAGGTTACTACTGTATCTTGGGCTATGATAAACATATTGGTGACTTTGGGCTTTCCAGTTGTGTAACTATTGTGACTGGCTGTCATTGCAGTCACGTGATCAGGAGCTCCAGATTGCAGTGACAGCCAGTGACAGATTTAAAGCCCACCTGTCCAGATGCTGAATATATGTGTACGGCCGGTGGGAACAGATTAAGAAAAACAAGTCAGTGAGTTATTATCAATTTACACTGCAAAGCTAGCCATAAACATTAGGTTGTGATCAGAAGTGTATTCTCAATTCCTTGAATTTAATTTTTTTTTTTACTACTACTACTACTACTACAACTAGTACATGAACATTTCTATCATATGGGCATGGGTATGTAAGGAATGTTTGCTTCTATGTCGGTTTTATAAAATTTTTGTCCAAGAATTACTAGCGGCAGGGGTATCTGGTCTAATCTGGACATCATAGCTATTGTGGTTCAGTTCTTAAGGCTGGGTTCACATCTCCGACGAATGTGGTTTTGCAGCAGGGGTCCGGTGCATCCCTGTTCTCCGTTTCAGGGACGAATCAGGGCTGAATTTGGTCCTGAAATGGAGCCAAAGACACACAGGACCCCTGTGCAATACGCCTGGGGGTTGCACCGGAGATATGTGAACTGGCTCCATAGAGAGCCGGTCACAATCCCCTGTCATGCGAATTGTATGCGGAGAAACCCGCATCCAATTCACACTAGTGTGAACGCAGCCTCAAGAAATAAAACATGCTAATTCTGCAAAGTACATTTTCACTAAGCTTAGTGAATGGGGTGAAGCTGTGCTAATTCAATCATCCAATCATAGGCAAGCAAACATCCTGTATTTTTTATTTTGCTTACACATGATCGAGTGGTGTAGTGGTTAGTACTCTCACCTAGCAGTAGGAAAGGTCGCTGGTTCGAATCCCAACCACGACACTACCTGCCTGGAGTTCGCATGTTCTCCCTGTGCCTGTGTGGGTTTCCTCCGGGTACTCTGGTTTCCTCCCACAATCCAAAGACATGCAGGTAGGTTAATTGGCTTCTGTCCAAAAATTGGCCCTAGTATATGAATGGGGACCTTGGATTGTGGGCTCCTTGAGGGTAGGGACATGTGATGTAAGTGTGAAATGTACAGGGATAGGGACAATTGTAGACACTCACTCAGGTTGAACTGGATGGACTGATGTCTTTATTTAACCTTACTAACTATGAAACTATGAAACTATGAGTGTTTTTTTAGAAACGTGAACTTGCGCCTCGTTTTTTGCATTCACTAAGATAGGTGAATGCTAAACTTTGCAAAGTAAACATGCTCTACTTGTTTAGTAAATTATCCCCATAGGCCAAAACTACCTTGATTATGAGAATGATCCTCTTATCCTCCAAAGCTACCTTAAAGTTTAACCTCCAGGATCAAAATCTATCATGATTTCTAAAGAAACAACTTTTTTTTGAGTATGAAATAACCAATAATCTCTTTAGACCGTTCAGTAGAAAAGCTAACTGTTATGATCTGAGGTTATGAAGACACAATCATACAGCAGTGATTGCGCCTCAGCTTGTCACCACTCATAGGAGTCTGCATCACTGGGGATTGAAAGTCACATGCCAGTTATCTTAACGTCCACAGCAATCCCTCTTCCTCCCTGCCATTTTTATTTTCTAAATTGAAAGATGTCAAAAACTATTACCATTACCTTTTAGGCATTTTTCTTTCGTTTAAGAATGTTTCTTTCATTCTATCTCATGAAAGAGGAAAAGATTACCCAATACCGTACACCCTCCCCACCCTCCCGTCCCCACTTTATTTACCTTTAGGGATGTTGAGCAGGTCCAGCGCTTCACCCTCTTTGTGCAGCAGGTGCTGACCGATCAGCACTCTAGTCTGTCTTGGAAGCAGTGCTGTATCCTGGCCTAGGCCGACAAGGCCCAGGGCTAAGGCAGCACTTTGCAGGGGAGCAGCACGCACAGAGTCCCTTGCCGGCTTGCGCTACACTGTTAGTGTAGCGCTAGTCTTATGGGGCGGACTGGGCTGAGAGGCAAATTAGTCTAGCGCTCCCATAAAGCGGCCGCACTGCTACCTGTATGCGGGCGGCCGGCATTCCGCAACTGCGGGGGGGGGGGGGGGGGGCGCTTCTAATTTTGACTGTCCTCCCATCCTGAACCACAAACCTTCCTCACTGTGATATATGTTTTCTGCTGCACCATTGGCATGGTTATAGCTTCTTAGTCCTCTCCATAAAATTATCATAATTTCTTGCTTAAAGTAGAACTATAGGCAACACTTTCTTTTTTCATTTTGGATAGAATACGGGAGGGTTAGAGCCCCTGTCAGTTTATTTTTTACCATCCCTGTCCCCTTGCAGAGATTTCCCTTCACTTCCTGACCCATAGCCACTCAGGTAGTGAGAGGAAATATATGCAAATTAAGGGAATCAATTGCTCCCCCCAAACCCTCAGAACTAGTGTCCCCACTCGAAAATGTCAGGGCGGGTCTTAAATAACAAGTTTCCCTTCACTTCCTGACCCATAGCCAAACAGGAAGTAAGAGGAAATCTATGCAAATTAAGGGAATCCATTGCCCCCCTCCAGGCCCTCAGAACTAGTGTCCCCACTCGAAAATTTCAGGGCAGGTCTTAAACGGCAAGGGGCGTGGCCTTGACAGGAAGGGGTGGGTCCTATTTAAATTAGGGGGTGCACAAGTTTAGTCAGGCCTAGGGCAGCACAAAACCTAAATACACTACTGCTTGGAAGCGCAGCACGGAGAAGAGTGGAAATTTCCAATCCCGAGACCACTTTACCGCCTGTGCAGGCACTGACAGCACAGCATCCCTGGAGGTAGGTACAGTGGGAACTGGAGGTTGGAGGGTGTGTAAGGTGTTACTTAAACTTTAAAAATTTTTCTGAAGAGGTGAACAACACTTTAATGAAAAGAATGAACAGTTCCACTTTATTAGAAGCTATATACTATAAGGCAGTGGTTCTCAAGCTGGGGGCCGGGACACCCTCGGGGGTGGAATGATGATTTGCCGATGGTCACCGAATCCTGGGATGTTCCATCCCCCCCACCAAGGAGTAAGAGAAGGAATAAAAATAGAGAATACATGGAAGGGAGAGGAAAAGAGGGGGAGAAACAAAGAAAAAGGGAAAGAAAGAATAAGAGAAAATACAAGAAAAACGGCTAGAGAGAGGGATGGGAAACAATAAATTAGGGTAGAGAGATAAAAGGGAAAGAAAGGAGAACAAAAAGAAAGTGGTACATCCTAAAATGTACCATAAGGGATTTGAATACTGTACAAGTAGAAGGGACTCAGGGAGCGCTAAATGTCCGTGGGATAGGGGTGCAAATTACTAGTCTTGCCTTGGGTGCTGACAACCCATGCTACGAAAATAATTTTACTGGGGTCCCCACAACTTGGGAAATGTTATCAAGGGGCCACGGCACTAGAAGGTTGAGAACCACTGCTATAAGGTTAGAGTTCTGTTTTAAGGCATATGTCCCTTTCTAAAATGGCAGAGAACTAAAAGAGAGCCTGTACATCTATTTAGAAAAGTACACATACTCCTCTTTAGCCCCATGTATTACTCATCTCAGCGATACACAATCACTACCATGTAGAAATGCCAAAGTGCAATTTCCACTGCCCCTTGAATAATGAATAAACCTTTTACTGATAGCTTGTGCTAAATTAATGTTTACTAAATATTTAATTACTAAATGCGTCCAATGAAGAGGACAATTTGAATATATTTCAAGATCTATTCAGCAAGAGCATGCAGTTGGGCAACGGCCATCCCTCATCATCCACTGGCTCTGCCATGTTCATATGAGTGCTTATGACATAATGTAGGCTTTAAAATCCCACTGGAACAATTACAGCCATATCTGGAACTGCTTTTATGAAACGGGCACAATCTTCAAAGGACAAGGAGGTGGGAGGATAGAGGCCACAGAGAAACCTCTCCCTGTGCATCAAGGCCCTGAGTCTTTCTCCTGGGGAAGACTTGAAAGGCAGTGTGCTGGGAACTGGTTATACCAGCAACTGGAGGGACGATGAGGAAGAGGAGTATTCTGTGTAAAATATGAAAAGGTCAACATGAATTGTGCATGAGGCAGAGGTGTCCGTTTCCATGGAAACTATACTGGGCCCTGGATCCTGCACTGACAATCATGCAGCCTGTAAATTAACTGCATGCCCCCTATAAAATGGTGATGTTTGCATCACCCACTATGTATTGCTGATTCCTATTTTTTATAGAACATTGCCGTAAATAAAAAATCTTGGTGGTGCTCAAATGGTCACATCTCAGAATAGATGAACCGTTTTTAATTTATAATCATTAGAACCAGTCTTCTTCTGGTTCAAGTGTTCCCTTTTTTCATCCTCATATAAAATCTGATTACAGCCATAAAAAAATAAATTTCTCCTAGAAATAGAAACAAAATTAGTTATCTTTATTTTCCTGCAGAAATGTACACAAGATTAAAGGGTCACAGCAAACATCCGGTAAGATTTAATAGGGTTATACAATATCATTTTATTCTATAGATACTTTATTGTAAATGTTTATTGTATGTTTAATTCTTAGCCATCAGCCTAATCTTTAGTAGTCAAAGCAGTAAACTTATGTCAGAATTATAATTCAATTTGTGCTTAGTGATACAGACAGTCTATAAATATATTCATGATTATGTATATAAGGGTTACAGAAGAGTTGGGGCAAGGGCAGTAACGCAAAAGAGCTGGAGTGGCTGAGTGGAAAGACTTCTGACAATGTAGATATTGGTGTCATGTGCCTTCCTGCCCTGGTGACAACCTAATCCCCTTATTTCTTGTTTGAATATCAAAAGGGACAGGAGGTGAGGGAATGCCACAGACCGATAAAAAAAAAAGTGAGTAATATCCATGATACATTTATAAATTTGCACGAACATCCAAATTTTACAGACAAGCTTTCAGGGTATGTCCCTTCTTCAAAGGTCCAACTAGTATTGCTTGGAGCTTGAAGAAGGGGTTACACCAGGGGTCGGCAACCTACAGCCCCGCCGGCCGCACCCCGTTGCTAAATGTCTGGTCTGTCCGTGCACATGATGAATTCAAGTGCACCCGGCCTGTGGACATTTTAACCCTTTCACGCCGACCGTACGCAAATATGTGTCCTCGGCTTGAAGGGGTTGTACCAGGGTGATGCGTGCAGCTGCAGGCATCACCCCAATACCCCTTTTGTAGAGCTGGCGGTTGGCCTTTTTGGGATAACAACCGATCCAGCTAAGAAGTCGCTTCGGCTGTTATCCAAAGCAGCCTGACGGGATGTCCCCCCCTCCCGCCGCCTTTCGCGGCTCACCCAGGCTCTCCCGTCCCACCGATCAATGCTATAAAAATGCACCGATTACTGTAAAAATTTCACTGGAAGGGAAGGGGTTAACACTAGGGGGCGATCAAGGGGTAACTGTGTTTCCTGGGAGGTGATTCTAACTGAAGGGGGAGGGGACTGACTAGGAATTGACGGATTGTGGTTTCCAGTTAACAGGAACACACAATCTGTCACTCCTGTCAGAACAGAACAGGGAAGTGTGTGTTTACACACACTCGTCCCTGTTCTGTGTCTCCTGCTCACGATCGCTCAGCCACGAGCATTGGCACCCCCGCTGTGCAGCTGGCGCGCGCCTGCTATCCCAATCCCACGAGCCGACGTATAGCTACGACGGCTCGCGCAGGGGAGCCAACTTGACACAGTATAACTGCGGCGGTTGGTCTGGAAGTGGTTAAAAGAACACAAAGGGATACCAAGGCACATGGGGCATGCATGCAAGGACAAACAGGGGTGGATTTACTAAAGGCAAATAGACTGAGCACTTTGCAAAAGCAGTTGCTCCAGAGCTTAGTAAATGAGGTAAAGCTTCATTCTGTAAAGAATACCCAATCACATGCAAGGAAAATAAACAAAAACTGCATTTTTGCTTGCATATGATTGGATGAGGAAAGTCAACAGAGCGTTCCCTCATTTACTAAGCTCTGAAGCAATTGCACTTGCAGAAGTGCTACTGCAAAGTGCACAGTCTATTTGCCTTTAGTAAATCTACACCACAGAGATACTTAGGCACACAGGGCATGCATACAGGGACACACAGCAATACTGAGACACACAGGGGCATTTAAGGACACAAAGGGATTCTTATTAGAACAAAACATTTATTGTCCTGTAAACTATACCAACATCTTACCGATAAAAAAAAAGGCTTTAGTACTACTTTAAAGTAGGGCACTTGCAGATAATAAATACTTCAGGGGAATACTAGCTGCACCTACCTACTGACTTCAAATAATGAAAGGAAACTGTTAATAGCTTACGATAAGAGATCAAAAGAATTTTGTCATTAAAAAACTATAATTTATTTTTTGTTTAGCATGCAGAGCTTTTTTGACACAGATGGCATAAATTAGCCTAAAATGCTACTAGTTTCATTAAAATATCTGTTGTGACAGCCGCTATGTGAACAGTCCCATTGGGCCTAGTTCATTCCATTTGTTACGACTGTAACCATAATGAAGCATAACAGAAATAAGCTGAAGGACACAAAACGCAATCACAAAATGAAACTTCAATCAATATGTGTTCCCTGTAGGAAATCAGTGAGCTGTGTTATTGTGACATGGATCTAGACAATCCATGGAAATTCCCATCCTGCTCCATAAGACAGGCTGTCTACTTTCCCTTTCTCTTGATTAGAATAGGATAATGTCATGTCAGTAGAAAGCCATAAACTTCATGACCCTTTGACTTCAGTCGCTTTTAATTGTGCATGTGCAGTTCTATTCAAATTAGACGTTTGTAAAGACAGACAACATTAAAGGTTAGATTTATTAGACATATTCTAGATTGTGAAAATGTCTAAAACAGGTCTTTGCTTCTGCATCAGACTCCTTTGCAGGAATTGATTTACAAAAACTGAAGGAAAGAATGTGTTATCTAAAGCAACCAATCAAGTTGGAGCTCTCATCTGCAAATGAAAACAAACAAAAAAAAAATGTCTGAATGCTAATAGACAACCTGGGTTGTACATAGCTGTGTGACACAGTACAGTGGAACCTTGATTTACGAGTTACACGGTTAACAAGCTTTTTTAAAGACGAGCAACTTTTTTTTTTAGAGTTCTGACTCGGTTTGTGAGTGTTGTCTTGCAAAACTAGCAGAATTCAAGCTAATGGGTGGTGCAGTAACGCATTTGGCCAGAGGTGCGAGGATGCCAGGGACGCTCGGAACAGTTCAGAGCCGTTCGGAAATACTTGGAATGACTCGGAAACACTTGGAAATACTCCATTCCCGAGTGTCTCGGAGGCTTTCCAGGTTCAGCCGAGCTGTCCCCGAGTATTTTTGAGGCTCTCTGCTGCACCATGACCTCTGACCACATGCAGTATTGCATGTAATAGAAGTCAATATGGAACAAATTATCTTCGTTTCCATTGACTTCTATGGGAAAACTCGCTTTGATATGAGAGTGCTTTGGATTACACGCATTCTCCTGGAACGAATTATGCTCGTAATCCAAGATTCCACTGTATTTGTACCCAACATTCAAAAAATGTTCAGGTTAAAATTCAAAATCCTGAAGTTATTAGGTAAAGAACTCACTCTGAGGGCTTGCAAGTAAAATGAAGCTGTGTTGTTTTCAAGAAAACTAGTGATAAAAATATGGGGGCTGACATTTTTGAACTCCTGAAAAGGCTAGCTACCTTGTCAACTTTGGTTTCATTACTGAATTTCTGACCTATCACGTGAACAGACCTCTAAACTTTCTGAAGTGATAAAGAGGGACACCTTTGAGCACACAGTATGTAGGCAAAGGACACATGTCTCAGTTACGCAGATCTAATATTCAACAAATTATTTTCTAAACCACACAAGTGCTATTTTCACTTCTGTTTTTTCCATTATTGTGTTTTTTTTTTTTTTTGAAGACAACAACTACAGTAATATAGAGGTTGGATAAAAGAAAAGTTACAACAGCATAACACCTTTGGTAGTAAAATGGTAAATTTTGTTTAGAGATGTACACATCTGACCAAAAAGAGGGACAACTGAGTCTGCTTGAGGGACAGAGCCTCCAAATGAGGGACAGGTGGGAGCTATGCATGTATGCATACAGTAAAACTAGAACTCGTGATCTGCATACTTGTTCAAGGTGGCTCACTCATTACTGAAGCCAGAGACAGCAAGACAAATGACCATCTAACTATTCCCTCAACTCACCAGCCATAGTGGGACCAGGGCAGTGAAACCATCCATTGGACCATGGAAAGTGATGCTATGTGCTTGGTTCAGAGACCTCAGCTCTTGGGGAGTAGTGGTCACATAAAAAAACATGTATTCTAAGATTTATATCTGTGCAATTTGGGTATGCTGCATTAATAAGTCTTACATCTTTGGTAAGGTTTAGTAACACCTTTGGTTAAGGTGTAACATTTGGTAACACATTTAAAATGTGTCTGTTTAAAAGGACCTAGTCACCAATGAGCAAAATATATTTTCTGCACTCTCCATACTGTATCGCCAATAATGTATATTAAAAATGTTAACTTTGTTACTTTTATGCATCATCCACATCAAATATATCACCTTTTGGCTTAAGTCCCGACACTAAGAATATCCCCAGCAGCATTCCCTTCCACCCCTTTTATCAGTAACAGGAAGCTGCACAAGGTCCAACTAAAGTTTTCGTCAGGAGGGCACAAAGTAAAAGACAAACCTGGGTACTTGCGTTCCCTCACCCTCACTGACCCAAGCTACAACAGGCAGACTATTATGAATATCAATATCTATGCCTAGCAGCTTTCCTCTACTGTGCATTTGCAGGCTTTGTCCAGTGGTATGGCCAGGGCAAACCAATATGGCTCATGCTTATGGACCATAGCGTGCCAGGCTTTTCTGTCCTCCACTGCCTCCCGAAGCTTGCTTAACCTCATGTTCATTGTTTCGGTGATGCTATATGTACAATAGTGCTCTATCTTTAGGAGAATGGCGAAAGACACCAATACATACAGATTTATTTCAACTATGTAATTTATTTATATGAGTAATTAGTTTATTTGAGGTCTTTTCAAGGGAAAAGTGAATAATTATAAGTATTTGAAACTCTATTGGAAAGTCTGTAAACTATATTCAACATTTGTGAAATTGAAATGACTTGTTAACTTTACTTCTCTCTAGATGTAACTATCCCAAATAAACAATAAGTCATTTAAATGCAAAAATATGCGCTTATTTACAAAAAAAGGTAGTGAAGCACAATCGGAAAATCTGTTCTCTTCCCTTGCCATATGACAAGTGAGAAAGGTTTATCTGATGACCAGGATTGCAAACAAAATAAAGAATTATATTTTCCCTTTATTCAGAATTAAAAAAAAAAAAAATCCTTTTCCTTTCTGGGCTGGGGACCCTAGGAATCTTAATGAAACATCTAACAGCCAATTACACAACTCCTTACGTTTCATAATAAAAATCAAAAGCATGTAAGGTCTTGCCCCAAGCAGCCCAAGCACTGCTCAAGCAGGACAAATTTCACTTATTTTGGGAACCAAAAATTGCCACTGAATGCAAAAAGCAAGTTAATCGAGAACAGAGACGGATTTTCATCACTGGAATTTTTATATACCGTATACATTGCTTTTATACATACATTCATATATACATGGCCTTTTACAAGAATTACATTGTTTCCAATTTATTATTCCTTTAAAGTAGAACAATAGACAAAACAACAATTAAAGCATCTTATATCTTCATCAATTCCTGTTTTATTTAATAAATATGTATTTATCTTGCCAGTGCGAAGTACTGTACCTACAATGCCGATTCCCATGTAGTAACATCATTGCAGCATTGTCGTTCTGCACAGCCACTGTAGCCACTGGGTCTACAGGGCTGAGAGCTTGTGCTGTTTGAGGAGGAGGGTTATCATCACCGTGGATAACCCTCCTCCTCATTGGCAGTCACTGCAAGACATGACCCGCTTCCCCACGAAGCACTGTAACTGACAGCTTATGCTGCCTACATCATCAGGTATACAGAAATAGTTTGACTCTTCGGCCACCTTTCGTCAGAAGGATCAAGGTCTAGGATCCTTTCTCCAGAGCATAGAAGACTTCTTTAGAGCCTATGATGCCATCACAGGGATACACATGACTTTTGAGCTCCTGAGTAAGGGCCTGTGTCAGACAAATGCAACTTGCTTTCATGACATTCTGCTCCCATTCAACATCAGTTTCAGATGTTTCCGAGATTATTCACAGTTCATGAACAGGTTCAACTATCCCTGTAGCTGACCTCATTCTGACCCGCACTAGACCACCTTCTAAGCTGCACTGACCACTTCAGGCTGCTTTGCATTTCTTTTGACCTATAGGACAGACCTAAGGTGGTAAGCAGAAAGTTCAGTAGGAGGGGAAGGTTGAAAGGAAAAAGTTATCCCATAGAGCAGCCTTTCTCGACTAGGGTTACCACAGAGGTTACTAGGGGTTCCTTGACGAATGAACAATCTATTGGGGTTATTTACTAAAGCTGGAGAGTGCAAAATCTGGTGCAACTCTGCATAAAAACCAATCAGCGTCTAGGTTGTATTGCCAATGCTTAATTCAACAAGCGGAAATTAAAAGCTGATTGGCTACTATGCACAGTTACACCAGATTCTGAGTGCACCAGCTTTAGAAAATCTCCCCCATGTCTGACTTCAATAATCTTTTCAGGAAGTGAGACATTTTCTTTACAGATAACCAATATAAAGAGCATTCTTTCACTGATTACCAGAGTACAAGGGCCATTCCCTGACCATCAGTATAAAAGGGGTACTTCCCCACTTACCGCCAATGAGAGGGGTTACTTTTCCACTGAACTCACTGAATGGACGAGAGCCCTTGTCACCATCATCAGAGAAGCCTTGGGTATCAAATACACCAAGTACACTACATGCTCTGTTATTCTTTTATTTATTCTTATATCTACAACTTACTGTTCACACTAATGAACTGTAAATATAATTATTAGCAGGGGTTCCCTGAGACCTGAAAGTTATTTCAAGTGTTCCTCCATGTTGAAAGTGCTGAGAAATGCCGCCATGAATGACTTTATATGAATGATGATATAGGAACTAATCTTTTCCAGGGTGATCAAACTGTAGCCTTGTCAGCATACTAACTCCCAGCAAAGCAAACTATAAACATGTTAAATAACCTCAGCTGAATCTAATAGAAAAATGCATAAAAGGATAGAACTGGGAGGATTTTAACTGTATTACATGTATGCTTATCATAAACAAAAAAGTTGTTCAGTTGATATAGAACTTTGCTTTCTCCTCCGAACATCATTAGAGCTCAGGAATCCCGGTTTGAAGAAAACAGGCCAATGCTGGAATTATACTGTGTCAAACAGTTTGAAAGGATTGCAGGTATATTAATATTTCATAGCTGGAGTCCCATTCTGCTCTCTGACTGTTCCTTCACTGTTTAAGTTAAAGGCACAGCCCTTGACAGGCCCCCTTGTTCAAACGCTCTCAAACCAGCAAGCGCATACATTTAATTAGACTCTCTATTGGCTGCTTCCGTAAAAGTTTCCACGCTGAAATCAATAATTTAATTAGAAAACTAGGCTTATAAAAATCATTGCAGACGCAGGCAGTTTCATTTGTGAAGGGGTGCGCACGCGCCGGCACGATTCCATTAGCACCCTGTTGTGAGATCACCCAACCTGAACCCGCCTCCTTTTTTCCTTTCACAAAGTCTAATCTCAGGACAGATTTCAAACTAAGAGAAAAAGATACCGGAGTTAGGAGATAAAAACATATTGACAAGCCGAGTCCTACGAGGCGGCACTGTCTGCCAAGCATGCTTTTGACTGAAAGATACGCGTCCTTCCTTTAATGCATTGTAGGACAGAAGAGTGAGCCCCACTGAATAGCCCAACTGACTAATGACAGTGATTAATGCTTTCTTTAAAATGTACAATACAGAGAAGGCAATTTGCCAGAGAGAAATTGAATTTCTTCAACCTCTACAGGAGCAGGAAACCTGTGGATCTCAGGCTGTTGCTGAAGAGTACCTGTCACTTACTACCCAGTGAAAATGACCCTTTTGGAAGGGAACTTCTCACCTTATTATATGCAGACCAAAAGAGAGATTGACATTTAGGGATGCAGGTAACAAAAATATTTTGGAAAGTTAGACGACTGGTCATAATCAACCCAAGGCCACCTCAATTTGATGGTTCAGTAGAACATTTGGGCAATAATTGGAACATTTACAAATAGCAATAAAGGGCTATCCAATGATAAAAACACTCAGATTTTAAGTGGTGCATGTGTGGTTAACCCTTTTCCTTTCTCTTCTCAGTGAAACCATGCAGTCATGGGGCTGATGCCTCTGTCCATCTTCAGGCTAAGTTTACTTTTGTTCACCTTTTTTTTTTTTTTTTTTTAATTCCAGCTCCCCTATGTACCAATATAGCATTAATGTACTTATTTTGCAAAAATAAAACAGCTTTCCATTAATTCTACACACGTTTACTTCTTTATAGCTGTTTAACCACTTGCCCACCGCTGGATGTCATACGACGTCCTTGACTTTGTGGGGATTTATCTGAATGATGCCTGCAGCTACAGGCATCATTCACATATCGGCTTTTTCAGCCGGCGATTCCCTACACCAGTGGTCTCCAAACTGTTGCCCATGGGACAAATGTGGCCCTTTGCTTGCTTTTAACCGGCCCTTTGGGCAGTATTTCATTCACTGATACCAACAATGGGGCATAATTCCTCCCAATGCCTAATGCAGGGGCACAATTTGGCCTAATGACACCAACGATGGGGCAAAATGCCTCCCAATGACACCAACAATAGGGCCCAATGACACCACTGATGGGGCACAATTCATCCCACTGATACCAAAGATGGGGCGCTATTCACCCACTGACGTCAGGACCTTCTCTACTCACAATATTCACAGTCCCCCCCCCCCCCCCCCCAAATCCAAAGGACAGTAAACTAGCCCTTTGATTAAAATGTTTGGAGACCCCTGCCCCACACCATAAGAGTGAGAGAAATAATTCTAGCCCTAGACCCCCTCTAAGTCTAAGCATGTGACCATTAAAAAAATTGAAAGCGTCGCCTATGGGGATTTTTGAAGCGTGCCATGTTAGGTGTCTATTTACTCGCCGTACCTTCATATTTCACATAATGCAAAAAAATTATGCCTAATTAATTTTACTGTTTTCTTTTTTTTTTTAAGCATGAAATAGTTGTTTTCCCCCAAAAAAGGCATTTGAAAAATTGCTGCGCAAATACTGTGCGAGATAAAAAGTTGCAATGACTGCCATTGTATTCTCCAGGGTCTCTGCTAAAAAAAAAACATATATGTTTGGGGGTTTCTAGCAAAAAAACAATGATTTTTACATGTCGGAGCGAAATGTCAGAATTGGCCTGGTTGGCAAGTGGTTAAGCACACTGCTCTGCCTTACTTTCTGGAGAGACTTTAGATCATGACACAGGACGGAGCTGTGACGTGTCATGCAACTTTATGTGTCCAAAGCAGCATGACAAATCACAATAGTGGAAATATAAAGGAAAAGCGGTGGTGAAAAAAGCACCAGTAGATTTGATCATTTCTTGAGCATGAATTCTTCATTGGCCATGTAACTAAGGGTATGATAAAAGGTGTAATTTCCTTTATTCTATGTGCTAGAAGGTGTCCTCCTTCCCCCATCTCAGGACCGTCGGGGAGGTATCATTGCCAATAAGGAAGCAATGCTGTATTGTCACCTAAAGCAAATAACCTTACCAGCATCAGTCTTAGAAAACTCATTGTAAGCTTCATATTTTTCTTTCTGATTCTTTGTGTAAAGCTCCATCTCAGTCATCACAGAAAATATTCTTTCTGTAAAGAGTAAGAATGCTTTTGATGATGTTGCAGAGAAGCAGGCCCCCGAGTGACAATATTTAACCCATAGGATTGTGTGCCCGGCACTAGCAGAGTGTTTGCCTTATAAAATAATAACAAGCTTTCTTTCACTGCAGCTATCCAAAGCACAATGAGATAAACTGACTTCAATTCCGTATTCTGCTCTGTATCACAACGGCGTGCATGCATGACATCTCTGTTGCATGCAATATTTAAATGTGTTTGTTATAAAGAGAATACAGCCACAAAACATTTTACTGGAGAAAGCAGAATGGCTGAGCTGATGGAAAAATACCTGCATAATGTAGGTAAGGGATTCATTTACAAGTCAATTTAAACAACAAACTTTGCTTCGATCCTACATGCCTAAATAATAGACAGAATTGGTCTGCATGCAAAATAATCTTAAAACAGGTCTTCCATGAAAATAGAAGCTACCTTCACCCCTTTAAATACATATTGCTTAGAGCTAGACTGTATCTGAATACCACCAACTTAAAGTGTTACTAAACCCAGGACCCTGCATTTACCATATCTGGTCTCCCACAGTACACAGAACATTAAAATGCAATTATTTTTGTAACTATAAACTTCCTAAATACATTTCTTATCATAGGTATATAGCAATCTTGTGACTTCTATCAGTGTCCAGCCGAACACTGGCTAGAGCTTGTAGGAGGAGTTTTCATTCTCCTCTGACTGTCCTATGAAGTTGCATGACCCCCGACCCTTGGTCTGGAGAGTGCTGATTGGCCCTGTGCTGATCACCCTGCAAAATTAAAGAAAAAAAAAAAACGCTCTAGCAATACACACCAAACTAAGCATGTGCAGAGTGCCCCCAAGACTCTGTACCATCAGGAAATGGATTGGGGACTGTGGAAGAAGGGGAGGCTAAGAAGAGACAGGATCAAACAGCTTTTTTGCACAATGCAGAGGATTATCCCCTTCCACCATGCGTATAAAAAGCATGCATTACTGCATATACAGATTGATTTTACTGTTGTGGGTTTAGTAACACTTTAATTTTAATCAAAACAAAATAAAAGGTCTGCAGTCACCAATGATACACCTCCATCCCCCTTCTGATGCATGCATTGGTATATACTGCATTGTATAATGTTTGTATCAACTTTATTTATTCTTTTTACTATGTGCAAAATTGGCTGAGCTAGTATTCTATATTACCCACGTATGTACAATTATTTTAATAAACATTTATACTACTATTACTCTTGTTACTCAGTGGCCACCTCATTTAAAGTCCCAGGGCGACTCTCCTTTTTCCTTTAATTTTAATAGGGATACAATAATACAATTTTTTTCAGAGCGAGTACGAGTACCAATATTTTTCCCCAAGTACTTGCCGATACCAATTACTGATACCTATTTTTATTTTGCATTAAAAATTTGTGTTACACCAATACCGGTATTCGTGCCAATACTAAGCATTTGCACGAGTACTTGTGCAAATGCTCTGATACCTAAAACCGATACCTTTTTCGTGTGGTGCAATTTGAGCCCATACAAAATGAATTAGCTCAAATTGCACTTAAGAAAACCAATTGCATGCGATATGAACAGGAATGCATCACCGTTTCTGTGTGAACCCAGGCTGAAGTCAGTAAGGACAAGCCTGGGATCACACAGAAGCAGTGTGTTAAACCGCATTTGATTCGGACAAGAATCGCACACCGGATTCCTGTTCAAATCAGGGGAGATTCTTTGCAGTGCAATTTGAGCTCATTCATTTTGTATAGGCTCAAATGGCACCGCACAAAAAAGGTATCGGTTTTAGGTATCAGAGCATTTGCACAAGTACTTGTGAAAATGCTTAGTATTGGCACGGATAATGGTATTGGTGCAACACAGATTTTTAATATTCAAAGCAAAATCACTCAGCAATCCATGTCTCCATGCTTTATTTTTTCTGACAAATCACTTTGAAAAACACCCCCTAGCATTGCTAGCTTCAGTCATCCTGAGTAGGGGAAGATGATTCATGTAGCCTTTACTTCCTGGAATCAATCTGCCCTTGAAACAGGCAGGAGGGCGTGCTTATCTGAGGAAGCCCCTCCTCCAGATAAAAGAAACAAAAAGCCCATAAAGACTAATGGGATGTATGAGCTCACTTTGGCGTAGGGCAGAAACTTAGAAAATGTAATTAAATATATAAAACAAATAAATATGATATTCCTTTGTGTCTATTTGCTAATGCTAACATCATAACAATTAAAAAAAATAAGTATTGTTGATTGAAAGCGTTTAGTTAAAATCCTCCTACAATTGTGTGATCAATAGTTGATAATAACTATATTGCTCATTTATGATGCCCATGTTATGATGCATGTTATGATTTGTAATCTTTTATTCAAAAATTCAATAAAAAAGATTGAACAAAAAAATCCTCCTACAACAGTTTGTTTAGAGGGAATCTCTCAGAGATGAGCTTCTATCTCAACCTCCATTGGAGAATTTCACTTTTACTGGAAAAGAAGCCCAGTTTATTGTTATCTTAGTGGTTTTTGAAGAGAAAGGGCCAGTCTACCTAAAACCAGTAGACTGAATCATCAATAGACTTTTTCTGAAACACTTGAAGGCTCAAGTGGCAAGATGTCCTACCACAGGTCCCCACCCACCATGGAATCTCACACATTCTTCAGCTGCCAAGGACATATCCATGCATTCTTAATTTATAATAAATAAATGTAAAAGAAGTTTAATGCTGGCAATGAGTCTATTTTGTGATATCAGAGATTGGTCAACACTGAAATAACAGTTTGATGTTGTATAATAAATATAATTAAATATTCATAAGATGAGCTATGAGTAAGCACTACACATAGTGCGAAACGCGTCAGCTTTGTGCCCCCCTTTTGCTTTGCCGTGTTGTGGATTGATGTGATTCCTGCTTTTTAAATAAATTCATTGAATTTTTATCTTCTTCCAGTGTGCGGCTGTCCAGAGTCCTTTCTGATACTTCAAGTCTGCTGTGTTATTAGCCAGCACCTGGGGCTCCCAAACAGGAGTAGGAGCATTCGCCCTGAAGGATTATCCTGGAGCGGTGGTTATCTCTCTCTATCTACCTAAAACCAGTAGACTGAATCATCAATAGGCTTTTTCTGAAACACTTGAAGGCTCAAGTGGCAAGGTGTCCTACCACAGGTGGCATGATGTCCCACCACAGGTCCCCACCCACCATGGAATCTCACACATTTCTTCAGCTGCCAAGGGCATATCCATGCATTCTTAATTTATAATAAATAAATGTAAAAAAATTCAATGCTGGCAATGAGTCTATTTTGTGATATCAGAGATTGGTGGGTGGAAATGGAAAACAGATATGGAGATTTCAGCTTGAAGTCCCTGAGATGACGAATAACATCTATCCAACACTGAAATAACAGTTTGATGTTGTAGAAAAATATAATTAAATATTCATAAGATGAGAGGCTACACTAACAAACATCTTCTTTTAATCTAGCCATACCCTTTCAGTGCCGCAGGCTGATTGAACGAAATCTGTCGATTCCCTCATCAACACTAAAACAGCATGGCTGGAGGAATCTCCACTTCCGGCTATTGCATTATGACAGGGGTCTCCAAAATGTGGCCCTAAGGGCCAGATGTGGCCCTTTGCTAGTCTTTATGCGGCCCTTGGGGCATAACTCTTTCCACTGATATGAGGCACTATTCCTCTCACTGACACTAACAGTGGGGCACTATATCTTCCACAATACCAATGATGGAATACTATTACTCCTACTAACAGGGGGAATAGTCCTCCTATTGACCACCAACCCTGAGGCCATATTTATTCTCACTGATGCTGGGCCCGTGACATTTTCTGCCCTTGCTGGCCACAATCCGGCCCTCCTAAAGTCTGAAGGATAATAAAGTGGCCCTTTGTTTGAAAAGTTTGGAGACCCCTGCATTATGACGTCCAGCACCTGAAAATGTCAGAATAACTGAACAATGGTTGCATCTGATTGGATGCGGCCACTGTCCAGTTGACAATTTTCCATCTAGCTACTTCAGTCTTACGACCAAAAGATGCTGTGTTGACAGTCGATTTCCTGCTGGTTGATGAACCTCATCAGGAAGTGGCCGAAATGTGCTCTATGTATGGCCAGCTTTAGATGCTTCTACTTATAATGGAACTCCACCAACTTGATCTATTTTGCATGCAGTAGCGTTCAACTTTCTTATAGTTTTACTGCTTTCACCACATCAGGGAGATCTGCTCTGAAAGTCGGTCTTTTAGAGAGCATTATTTATATATTCCTAAGAAGAATCTTGAATGTAGCCAGCCTCACCATAAAGTGATTGGCCTCAGCCTTCAGTGGAGTTTCAATAGTTGTGAGACTGATTTCCCTGCTAAGATTACAGAAATTAAGTATAGCCAATAAATCTGACACTACTACATCACTGCCCAACAAAAAAAAAAAAGTTTGCATTTTCGTCTTACTAACAAACCTCTTCATAGTTACAACACGCCAACCCCTACCCAAGGATGTTTGCCTTTCACACATGCAGTTGGGCCAGATTAAAGAAGAAATGTACTTTGTGAATGGGATATTATTACACATCGTGCAACCTTCTCCAAGTAGCCATCTCTAATCCCCTGAGGACACAGAATTGTGCAGCTTCGCTGAATACTTTCCCTGGTACTTGTCAATGCTGATCTGCTACATGTCTGATCTAGAGAGCCGCAGCACGCTCATTTTCTATTAGGCAAGCTGTCAGACAGAAATTAATGACAAAAAACTGAAATGTTTCCTAAAGTTTTCCTTCATCATTCTGTGTCTAATCCACATGCCTTTTCTCGCTAAAAAAAACGAGAACATCTACAAACTAGAAATTCAGCAGCCTAATTGATTCCGCGTCCATTTATCTCAAAGGGTCTATTTATAGCTGAGCGTCAGATCAGCAGAACGTATGTGTTGTATTCCTAGTCACACATATAGATAGGTACCAATTTAGTCTCCTGCAGTTAATTATTGATAAACAGTAAGCGCAGATAACCTCATTTTTAACACTGCGGAGCTTGGTGGGGTTTTGTTTACCCATCAGAGTAAAGATTTAAAGGGTCAGTCCACCCATAAGCAGTACTTAAAATGGATCCAAACACAAAAAGATCTGCTGTTTAAAGTGAACATTTAGAAATGTTATTGTTTAAAGCGGAAGTAAACCCATCGATTTAACAGTTTAAAAAAAAAAAGGCATGCCGGGAATGCTAACTGCACATTGGCTGTGCTCTCAACCAAACAGTCAAACCATCCAATGGCTGGTGTCATAACGGATCACATGTGGCAGTTGAAGATTAAACAGAGGCAAAGATGGCAGCTTCCTTGGTTGGGGTTTACTTCCACTTTAAAGTGGTTCTAAAGGCTCCAGGTTTTCTTTTAAAAACCTTCTCTGTACAGCAGCCCCCCCTCTAATACTTAGATGATCCCCATCACGATCCAGCTGCTCTCTGAGGAACCTCCCTCCTCATTGGTTGTCAATCATAGCCAGTGAGCCAATAAGGAGAGAGGGCTGAGCTGCAGCTTTGTGTGTGAAAAAAACATGCAGAGCAGTGGCTTGGGAGCAAGCCTGCTTGGGTGCCCCCAGGAAGCACTCAGCAGGAGGGAGGGCCAGGAGCACTGGAGGGAGACCCAAGAAGAGGGGGGTCGGGGCTGCTCTGTGAAAAACCACTGCAGAGAGCATGTAAGTATAACATGCTTGTTATTTTAAAAAAAATTGCCTTTAATATCACCTTAAGTAATACCCTGAAAATATACTTTTTATCTTCCTGAAAAATCTTTTTTATCTTCCTCTAACATCGCGTGCCTGTGCGGCCAATTGCTAGGGCTGAATTTCGTCACATGGGGTTGGGGGTCTGTAGCCCTCTGTAAGATTCAGCCGGAACAACTTGAAGTTTGCACTAGACATGTGCAATTCGTTTTGTTTTTTTTCATTTTTCTTTTTTTTTCGTTATTTTCGTTCATTCGTTTTCGTACGAATGAACCAACGATTCGCTAAAAATTTCAACTTATAACGAATCGTTCGAATCGAACGAATTGCAAAAGTAACGAAAATCCGAAAAAAACTAATTAGAAACAACTAATGTACGAATGAAGAAAATACGAAAACCGGGAACAACGAAAATGAAAATGAACGAAAAAATTTTGTACATTCGTAACTTTTTTTTTTTTTGTTGAATTGGTGATTTTCCGTGTCCCTTACAATGGTGCTGCTTAACATGCCTCGAATGGATTGAACGAAAAAATTCGTACATTCGTAACTTTTTTTTTTTTTTCGATTCGTATTTTTTAGTGTCTCTTAAAATGTAATAATAGCATACACATTACATAACATTATGAATTATGCTCCGATTACGAATGTTACGAATGTTACAAATGTACGAATAAGTACGAATGCGTCCGAATTTCGAATAAACGAATAAAAACGAAAATTAAACTAACGGAAATACGAATCAACGAAAAAATAACTTTTACGAAAATACAAATCGTTACGAATACGAACACTGACAACTTACGAATTTACGAATCGTTACGAATCAACGGAAACGAAAAAAACGAAACGAAAATAAACGATTTTTTTTTTGTTGTGCACATGTCTAGTTTGCACAGGTCTTTTTTTTTTTTTTACTTTGCCTTGACCAGCAAAAGAAACAACCGTAAATGCAGTTCATAAGAAATAGAAGCCAACAGCTTATTCACATAACTAGATTTTGTCTATAACGGAAATATCTTTTTAGGGCGGCCTGACCCTGTAACAGAGATCAAAGCAATACAGATTTTACTGCTACAGCATAGGGTAGAGCACACTATCTCAAACACTTTAAAGACTCTATAAAAAGTCTATTCTGGAACCTCTTTTCTAAGTCCCATCAAATCTCCCTCACATCTTTATGTATGATACACGGCTTTCAAAAGTGCATCTACTGGTTACATTAACTGACTTGAATCTTGAATCGTACAAATGCGATTCTACTATGACTTCATGGGTTGCTAATGTATTGATAGACCGATGCCCATAAAAACTTTCCTGATTTGAGAAGGCAAGTAGTTCTAAAGGCTTAATGTTTTTTTCCCCTTAATGTAGTCTATGCATGTTCTGGGTGCAGCCTCCCCCTTATACTTACCTGAGCCCCATCTCCATCCAGCGATGTGCTTGAGAGCAGCGGCTCTCCCAAATCTCTCTGCATTGGATCACACAGCAGTGGGAGCCATTAGCTCCTTCTGCTGCCAATCACAGCCAGTGAGCCAATGAAGAGAGAGCAGGGGTGGGGCCGAGCCACGCTCTGTATGTGAATGGACACACAGAGCTCAGCTCGGGAGATGGCCTGCTCGAGTGCCCCATAGCAAGAGGTTTGCTAGTGGGGGTACTAGGCAGGGGGAGAATCCAGGACTGCTGACGGGGGACCGTTCTGTGCAAAATCACACAGGGCAGGTAAGTATAACATGTTTTTTTTTTTTTTCTACTCTTTCCTTTAGAATTGCTTTAAATTGTCAATGTGCCATCCCCTGGACCCCAACTGTCAGCCATTGTCCTGGGGTCCTAAAACAAAGTGGTTCAAAAAAGATATCTTTAGGATTAGATATAAAATGGAAATGTTGACTCTAAAGATCTCCATACTAACAAAATAATTTTATCACAAAAGATATGTTTATTACTATACTCTCGCGCTATGATGTGTATGATTGTTATTTAATGATGGATTGATGATGATTGTGCTATTACATTTTTAGTTTAGTTTAGTTTAGTTTGATTTCCCCATAGTTAGACAACCATCATACTGTTGGATGATATCATTCAACCAACGTCAGGGTTTCAGTGACTTTTACCCACTTCGTAAAGTGATTGTAAAGTCTTGTTAAAAAAATAAAAATAAAATAACAAACATGTTATACTAACCTACTCTGTGCAGTTGGTTTTGCCCAGAGCAGCCCGGATCCTCCTCTTCTCAGGCCCCTCTTCTGTGCTCCTGGCCCCTCCCTCCTGTTGAGTGCCCCCCCCACAGCAAGCAGCTTGCTATGGAGGCACCCAAACTGAGCTGCAGCTCAGTGTGTCCATTCAGACATGGAGCTGCCGTTTGGCCCCGCCCCATCTCTCCCGATTGGCTAACTGACTTTGATTGACAGCTGCGGAAGCCAATGGCGCTGCTGCTGTGTCTCAGCCATTTAGGCGGAAGAGACAGGGACGGCAGAGGGACTCGTGGACATCTCTGGACAGAGAGGGGGCTCAGGTAAGCATTAGGGGGTGCTGGGGCGGCTGCTGCACACAGAAGTCTTTTTCTCTTAATGCATTAAGATAAAAAACCTTCTGCCTTTACAACTCCTTTAATGTTTTTCCAAACCTGTGCTTTTCCCCTGTGTTTCTGTAGATTAATAGCACTCAGTGCCACCTGCCTGCTCATTATACAGAGGTGAATATGGTGATCTACTGTTCAATGGGCTGAACTGAGGTGAAGAGGTGACATAGGAATCAGCAAAACTGAATCAGGAAATAAATGTGTGACTTGCCTCTCTGTGCTGTGCTGAGAGAAATAATTTAAATACAAGCTTGACTGAACAGAGTTTAAAATTCCTTGGCAGGGAGAACAGTTCATTGTTTTTTAAAGTGATTGTAAAGTCTTGTTTTTTTCCACCATAAAAATAACAAACATATTATACTTACCTGCTCTGTGAAGTGGATTTACACAGAGCAGCCCGCATTCTCCTATTCTCGGGTCCCTCTTCTGTGATCCTGGCCCCTCCCTCCTGTTCAGTGCCCCCACAGCAAGCAGCTTGCTATGGGGGCACCCGAGCCGAGTCACAGCTCCCAGTGTCCACTGAGACATGGCCCCGTCTCCTGTTTCCCCTGATTGGCTAGCTGACTTTGATTGACAGCAGTGACAGCCAAATGCGCCGCTGCTGTGTCTCAGCCAATCAGGAGCGAGAATCTTGGTTGGCTGAGAAACTCGTGGACATCGCTGGACAGAGATGGGCCTCAGGTAAATATTAGGGAGGCTGCTGCACACAGAAGGCTTTTTATCTTAATGCATAGAATGCATCAAGATAAAAAACCTTCTGCCTTTACAACCACTTTAACAGTGTATCGGTTTGCCTAGATTTTTGTTTTAATATGTGAACTGATCACTATATTCTTTGCTCCTCCTTATAATTCTGTCTCCAAAAATTTAAGTTTTGGAACCATTTGCAGAAATATTTAAAGAAAAGACTTAAGGTATCCAAGGAATCCCTAGGGACTGCATTGTTAATTATTTAAGTTAGCCAGAAAAGGGACTCACCGAATCACCAATCTCTCTACATTAAAGTGTTACTGAACCCACAGCAGTAAAATCAGTCTGTATATGCAGTAAAGCATGCTCGTTATACTCACTGTATAAGAGGTTAATCCTCTGCATTGTGTAAAAAGGCTGTTTGAGCCTGTCTGCTCTGATCCCCCCTACATCCACAGTCCCCAATCTATCTGCTGATAGAACCGAGCCTTGGGGGCAAGCTGCACATGCTCAGTTTGGTGTGTGTGTTGCTAGAGGGTTTTTTTTTTTTTTCTTGGGAGGGTGCATGTGATCAGCACAGGGCCAATCAGCACTGTCCAGACAGAGGGTCAGGGGTCCTGCAGCCTCATAGGACAATCAGGGTGAATGAAAACAACTTCTACAAGCTTTAACCACTGATAGACGACTGCTCCAACTGCTGATGAGAAAACATATTTAGCAGTTTATATTTACTAAATTAATAGCATTTCCATGTTCTGTGTAATGTGGAAGACCAGATATAGTAAATGCAGAGTCCTGGGTTTAGTAACACTTTAATTAATGGCTAAAAGAGTACAAGACCTTACACTACTGTTCTGAACATATGTTCTCTTTCAAGTCACATAATATAAAAATAAAAGGAGGTGAGCACTGATAAAGTAGGCTTTGAAGTGGTTGTAAAGTTTTTTTTTTTTTTTAAATAACAAATATACTTTTACCTCTGCTGTGCAGTTGGTTTTGCACAGAGTGGCCCCGATCACCCTCTTCTGGGGTCCCTCCGTAGCGCTCCTGGCTCCTCCTCTTCTCAAGTGCCCCGTCGGAGAAGCGCTCTCCTTCATGGACACCCATGCGGGCGCTGTAGACAGACAGCAGGATTCAGCTCAGCCTCCCCGGCGCTCGCACCATTGGATTTGATTGACAGCAGCGGGAGTTAATGGCTGCACTGCTATAGAGCTGCACGATTTATCGTTAAGAATCAAAATAGCGATCTTTTTCCCTTCCCGATCTTCAAAACAGCATGTTACGATCTTTCTAACAAGTGCAGAGAGTTCTCACAGCTGGAAAAAAATAATCTAGGCAGCCTGCCAAGTTTTATATACAACAGAATAAGTAGAAACAAAGTATCTTTTCGTTAAAGGAAAGAACTCTGTAGATGATGGAAGTTTAACCATTTAAAGATTATTATTATACATGATTTATATAGCGCCAACAGTTTACGCAGCGCTTTACAATATATGGGGGGGGGGGCAACACAATTACAGTACAGTTCAATACAAAGGGTACAGGAGGGCCCTGCTCGTAGAGCTTACATTCTAAAGGGAGGGGGTGGTACAAAAGGTAAAAAGGTACAAAAGGTAAAGATCAAATCTTTTCTGACATTTGTTGCTTACAAGTAAAAATCATTATTTCCTGCTAGAAAATTACCTGGAGTACCCAAACATGATATTTTTTTTTTTTTAGCAGAGACCATAGAGAATAAAATGGTGGTTGTTGAAATATTTTATGTCACACCGTATTTGCGCAGCGGTTTTCAAACACAATTTTTTTTTTTAAAAAATACACTTTAATAATAAAAAAAAGAAACAGTAAAGTTAGCCCAATTTTTTTTTTTGTATAAGGTGAAAGAAGATGTTACACCGCAAGAATCGTGATCTTTATTCTAAGCAAAAAAATCGTGATTCTCATTTTAGCCAGAATTGTGCCGCTCTACACTATCAATCTATCCAATCAAGAGCCGAGACACCGGCCAGAGAGGGTGTGCGCGTCTCCGGCGTGGGAACAAACTGGCTCAGGTGAGTAAAACAGGGCAGCTGGGGGCTGGTGCACTACAATAGGTTTATCACCTCAATGAATAGAATGCATTAAGGTGAAAAATGGTGAGGGTTTACAGCCCCTTTAAGGAAGCACAATCCCAAGATTCAGTTTGGAATTAAGGTGAACTCTTTATGCTGTAAGTGTTTTGAAATTTTAAAGACGTGGGATAGGGTTGCTACTTTTATTAGAAGTGGAGACAGGTATGCTTGTTATAATTGAGGTTAGCCTTACTCTGTTTTAATATGCAAACGAAAGAACGGCTGCAACATGGATTTAGCGCATCGCTGGTAGGATTTAAGCAAACTTTCTAAGCTTCATCCATCGAACGCACCATATTCAATCAATTAACCAAGTATACCTAGTGTAGCTTGCATATCGGTGGGTGCCTGTAGCTAGCATTAAATCTGAAATGGGTTATTTAAACCTCTATCCTCCAGTGAATTCAAAATTAACATTTCAACACATTCAGTTCTGCATACAGGCTTAAAATCTGAAGGCCTACAAAAAAAAACTGTCCCCGGTTATGGGAGATAATGAGGAGCCCTATGAATGGGGAGAGCACCAATCTCTTACTGTACAGTGATGGGAATCTGCTAATCCCCTGGGCTGTAACTGGCAGAAAATTCCTTTACAGTATCTCCCAGAAACATACATTATTATGGATCTGGGTTACTGCTCTGCCACTTTCCTTCTATGTGCACAACACTCTGCAAAATCCAAAAGAAAAAAAAAAAAGACTGTGAAATGAAAATAAATGATGAGGGAAAACCATTTGCATAAATGTAAATTAACGAGTGAGACATGTGTCATGTCCTACTGGTAGAATATCTGCTTATTAAGAGACAACACTAGGACATTAAATGAAGAGATCAAAGGCAAGTAGACAGTGTCTCATCACAGTAATGGAAGAGACATAAGGTACCCATATACAAGATAAACTGACTGTTTAACAACACAGCATGGTACAATATAAAAACAGCCAATATGGCAATTAAAGGAAACTGGTACAGAGACAAATATATAGACTGATGTTGCTGATCATCTTCTGGATAATGATGGTTGCCTGGCTATCTCTGGCTATAATACATTCTGAGTCAATGACCCAGATAAATGATGATTTGAGTGGAAACTACACATTGTTAGTGTCTAAAAGGTACTGAAGCAATGGATTTGATTATAGTAAGGAAACTAGCATGTTCAAGAGGAGAGGTCACTGATCAGACCAGTGTTGCCAACTGTCAGTATTTTTACTGGCAGCCAGTAAAAAACAGGCAATGTTCTCCTGCCAGTAAAAGGAAAAAGTTCCCAGTAAAAAATATGGCTGTGATGTTCGGTTTGGTCCAGAGCCGGCCAAGACCATTTCAAATACATGCTACAGTGTGTTCAGGCAGCTCGGGTGGAGGCGGTGCCTGAGTGTGTTGTGTGATGTCATAGTGCAAGGGAGCCAAGTAGAGCGGCCAGAGACTTGTGTGTGGGTCTGCAGGACAGGAGCAGGGCAGGTCGGGAGCGGGACTGTCTAGACTGGAATGGACTGAAGGGACCAAGAGTCAACTTCATATGTTTGCCTTCCTATTCTAATTTCCTGCCCTCCTAAGTCCTGTCCCTGAGCTACTTACTTACTATATCGAAAATAAAATAAGAAATATTTTTTTTGCCCTAATATCTACCTTAAATCACATATTGTACTTGATTGTAGCCTAAATACAAAAACTTGCACTTAAAACTGTAATTTTGTAACTTTTGGAAATGCCGGTAAAAACTTGGCTGTGCCAGTAAATTTTGGGTGTTGTGTCAGTAAATTTCAATCTGGTAGGTTGGCAACACTGGATCAGACCCCATGAATTTCACTGTAATGAATGCGAGTCTGACCACTCACTAAGATTTGTAACATCTTCTATTGAGAATAGAGTTCTTAAAGCAGAGTTCCACCCTAAAGTGGAACTTCCACTTATCGGATTCCTCCCCCCCTCCGGTGCCACAATTTGCACCTTTCAGGGGGGTGCAGATACCTGTGTAATACAGGTATCTGCACCCACTTCCGTGACAAATTATCCGGACTGCCCCGCCCCTATCCGAGGATGCCCCGTTGTGTCTTGGGAAACAGCTGCAGCTCGGCTTGGGTGCCCCCATGGCATGTTGCTTTCTGTGGAGGTACTCAACAGGAGGGAGGATCCGGGCTGCCCTGTGCAACCACAACCACCAACAAGCAACATTTTAACTGCTTGCCAACCGCATCACGAGGACGTCCGAAGGCAAATCTTCTGTGCCAGATCACCTACCTAGTACTTGATCCAGTAGGGAACCGGGCAGTGAAGACGTTGCGTCTTCACCTCATCCCTTTAAACCCGAACACCTTTGAATCACACAGGTTCTGGAGCTAATTAATTGCAGATAAGGCAACAAGTGAGTTTAATTACCACCTTAATCAGCCACAGAACCTGTGTAATTAATATGTGTTCGGGTTTAAAGGGATGAGGTGGAAACTCTACTGCCAGCACCCGCCGACCCCCTGGAAAACACACTGAACGGAGCTCTGCCTGTGTACACAAGGCAGAGCTTTATTCTGAAAAGTAGGGAAAGAAAATCAATCCCTTCCCTTACTGAAAGCACCTCACATAGTACACACAAACACTGGCTAGGCACACATTTAACCCTTTTATCGTGCTAGCTGTTAAACCCATTTCCAGCCAGTGTCATTAGTACAGTGAAAGTGCATATTTTTATCACCGACCACTGTATTATGCCCCATACACACGAGCGGATTTTCCGTCTGAAAAAGCGTGGAGGTTTTTTCTCGATGGAATTCCGCCCAAGCTCGTCTTGCATACACACCGTCACACAAAAGTTCTATGAACTTTCGACCACCAAGAACGCAGTGACGTAAAACACTACGACGAGCCGAGAAAATTAAGTTCAATGCTTCCGAGCATGCGTCAAATTGTTTCCGAGGATGCGTAGGAATTTTGCGCGTCGGAAATTGTACAGACGATCGGAATTTCGGATCGGAACTTTTTCCGACCGAAAAATAGAGAACATGCTCTCAATCTTTTTCTGGCAGGAATTCGTAATTTATGACCAAAAGCTCTCATCGGACTTTTGCTGGCGGAATTTCCGATCGTGTGTACGGGACATTAGTGTCACTTAGTTCCCACACTAATGTGGGAACTAATGTGTTCCCACATTAGTGTCACAATGTCCCACACGGACATTCTTACACTAACTGTTCCCCACAAAGTGTCAGTTAGTGTAAGATTGTCCCCCACAATATCGCAGTCCTGCTATAAGTCGCTGATTACTAGTATTAAAAAAAAATCCATTATATATCCCATAGTGTGTAGTATTTGTAGCTGCTGACTTTTTTTTTGATATAGCCCACCTATATCAAATAAGTTGACCACCGCTGCTCTTAACACATTTAAAGTTGATCCGGGGAAAATCCGATTGCCTCTTAGGGATCAGGAAGGAATTTTTTCCCCTGCTGTAGCAAATTGGATCATGCTCTGCTGGGGTTTTTTGTCTTCCTCTGGATCAACTGTGGGTATAGAATTGGGTATATTGGATCGTACGATATTTTTTATTTTATGTATTTATTTTTTTATGGTTGAACTGGATGGACTTGTGTCTTTTTTTAACCTACTGTATATACTCGAGTATAAGCCGAGTTTTCCAGCACATTTTTTTGTGCTGAAAGTGCCCCCCTCAGCTTATACTCGAGTCAAGCACTTTTCTGCAGCAGAGAATGACATTTTCCGACCCGACTTTGGGGCCTCGTATCTTGGGGCCACTTAGTGTGCAAACCCAGTGGAACCAGCACTACAACATATCCAAATTTGGGGTTCCTAGCACAAAGTGGCCCCGAGATACAGGGCCCCAAAGTCAGTCAACTGTGTCCATCTGTAGCAATGTCCTTTCGGGACCCTTTGGGTCCAGGGACCCTAAATTTGGCTGCAGCTAGGGGGCATCTAGGAACCCTTAACTACCAAGTTTTTAAGTTCGGGGGACCTATGGCTGCAAATGGGCAAAGTGAGATTGCACATGGGCATTGTTGACCCTCTTTTACACTTAGCTGCGCATTTCTCACCCTAGGCTTATACTCGAGTCAATATGTTTTCCCATTTTTTTGTGGTAAAATTAGGTGCCTCGACTTATATTCGGGTCGGCTTATACTATAGTATATACGCTAACTAACTATGTAACATGCAAACAATTATTCTATTAGATAGGAAAAGGATAATATGGCTACTTGAAATATTTTTTTTCTTCTACGGAAACTCATTTTGTTTCCATTTTTGTAACACTGTAAACACGGTGTTATTATGCAAAAGAAGGGGAAAAAAAAAACTGTTGTGCTATTTAAAAATTTAAATGCCTCCATCTGACAGCAGAAGCGTGGAGAGTTCTAAGTGCGGAGCAAACTTCATATCAGTAAAAACTTTCAACCACAAACTAAACTTCCCTGTTCTCCGTGCTGCATCTGTTCTCTTTTTCCTATTCCTGAGCTGAAGGGGATCACAGAGCACGAAGAGACTCGGTATCCGTGACCCGCTCCATCTGTGATAAAGTTCTTGTAGGGCACCAGGAAAAGACTCAATGGCCCGGGGCCATGAACAGGATGGATTAAAGCTGTGAATGGATCAATGCTCCACTCCAGCTGCTAAAATAAAATCAATTTCTAACTGTTTGCCTCTGTGTGCACAGGATAAGGCAGTTGGAAGAGGGGAGGGCGAGTGACAAGGTACATTACAAGCATTCAGATAACCATGCTTATGATCCTTTGCCTAGGAATAAGGCATCCATTCTTTAGCAGCATCAGACTGCTGCAAGTGAGGCCAAGAAAGAATAGAGAACATCGGAAAACAAAGACACTGTCAGGAAGAACATGTCCTTCAGCATTTTAGCCACACATACTGGCTCTACTTATCAACAGAAAAGATCATCAGATGGCTGCCAGTCTTACAACTGGTGGAAAAAAGTACCAGTGCCAATTAGAGTATGTAATATATCATTTACTATTATTATTATTACAGGATTTATATAGCGCCAATAGTTTACGCAGCGCTTTACAATATAAAGGGAGACAATACAGTTATAACACAATAAAATACAAGAGGATTAAGAGGGCCCTGCTCAGAAGAGCTTACAATCTAATACTACTGTGCAGTTTTGGAATATAAGCTATATAATGTTTAGGTCTGAATCCAGGCACCTAATTTCAATATTGCTAAAGCTACACTATATTACCAAAAGTATTATGACACCTGCCTTTACACACACATGAACTTTAATGGTATCCCAGTCTTAGTCCATAGGGTTCAATATTGAGTTGGCCCACCCTTTGCAGCTATAACAGCTTCAACTCTTCTGGGAAGGCTGTCCACAAGGTTTAGGAGTGTGTCTATGGAATGTTTGACCATTCTTCCAGAAGCGCGTTTGTGAGGTCAGGCACTGATGTGGAAGAAAAGGCTCGGCTCGCAGTCTCAGCTCTAATTCATTCCAAAGGTGTTCGGGTTGAGGTCAGGACTCTTTGCAGGCCATTCAAGTTCCTCCACCCCAAACTCGCTCATCCATGTCTTTATGGACCTTGCTTTGTGGTGCGCAGTCATGTTGGAACAGGAAGGGGCCATCCCCAAACTGTTCCCACAAAGTTGGGAGCATGAAATTGTCCAAAATGTCTGGTCTTGCCTTAAGAGTTCCCTTCATTGGAACTAAGGGGCCAAGCCCAACCCATGAAAAACAACCCCACTCCATAATCCCCCTCCACCAAATGATATGGACCAGTACACAAAGCAAGGTCCATAAAGACATGGATGAGAGAGTTTGCTGTGGAGGCACTTGACCAGCCTGCAGAGTCCTGACCTCAACCCAATAGAACACCTTTGGGATGTATTAGAGCGGAGACTGTGAGCCTTCTTGTCCACATCAGTGCCTGCCCTCACAAATGCGCTTCTGGAAGAACAGTCAAACAATCCCATAGATACACTCAGTGGCGGCTAGTGCTCCATCCATCGGGGGTGAGGGGTGTCGCTCCAGCTGGCCACCCAACACTAACAGTGGGGGCACCTGATAAAGAGGAGCTTGGCCTGGAACGTCGGCAGAGGACACCAGAAGAAAAGGATCGGGGCTGCTCTGTGCAAAACCATTACACAGAGCAGGTAAGTATAGGCATGTTTGTTATTTAAAAAACACTTTAATTTGCAATCATGTTCAGAAGGTAGCAAATGCTGGTAGATTTATCACAACTGTTCTATGATAACATCCCATGACCATGAATTGTTGGGTAGTGAGGGAATAAAGAGAGCATGGTATTTCAAAGCAGCCTGAGGAAGGTGGGGGGGCTGACAACATAATTCCCGGTTTCCCTAGTAAGGAGCCAGGAGTGCGACGAGATATCTCTAGCAGCTTTTAATGGAAGTTATTCCTTCTCAAAGATTCTAAGGCCTCATGTACACGGCTGCTGGTAAACGGATGTTTAGGAGCAGTTGGGCGTTTTTTTTTTTTTCAGCTGCCCCTGAACTCTCCTCTATGTTATCTTATCAGTACATGTACACAGGGTCGTTTATAGTCATTTCTAGGCAGTTGAGTTTAGAAGCTTTTTTTGGAAAGCAAAAAAATGCATTTATAGCGGATGTTCAGAGGCATTTGAAACGCCAAATGCCTGTAACAGCTTGTAAACGCGGTAACTCGTGTTTAGCCGTGTTTTGTTTACAGGTGTTTTTAATGGAAATACATTTCTGACCATTTGCAATCCAAAAAATGCTTCTAAACGCAAACGCGGCATATAAAAGATCTTCTCGCAATATAAAAATTAAAAACCCTGTGTTGTGAATTTTAAAAATGAATTTCTCAAACATGCTTATAAATACTGATATGAATTAGAGCTTGCTGTAATCTGTTTTTACTGCTTGTTCGGAGTATATTTTAGTGTGCATGATCTGGGCACAGGTTCACTTTGAATGATAGGATTTTGTTAGTGGAGTTCCCAAAAGATAGAGAGACAGCCCCCCATGCTTCACTAAAACATTAAAATACATTTTTGGTGGACGGATATTTTAACACTATAGGATTACTAAGTCGTTATATCGAGTGATAACATCACCTTTTCTTTTTAGGGCCAGTTAACACCATATAAAAAAAAGTTCCAGATGCTTTTCTGCATGCGCAATTTTGATGCGTTCCACTGCGTTTTTGGTGCAATCCAGTACATCCCCCCCCTCTTTTTCTTAACATTAAGGGCCAGTTCACACCACATGCAGTCCAGTGTGTTTTTTTTTCTGCATCAAAAACGCATGGAAATTAGGTTATATGGTTTTCAATGGCATAGTTCACACCAGTGCTTGCAGTTCCAGTGCGTTTCAGTTCCAGAAGAAAAAGTAGAACACTGCGTTTCTATGGTGTGACTTGGCCCTTAACAAGGACATGTGTCTTCCAGTTCATTTTTGGTGCCTTTAGGTGTGTTCCAGTGCATTTTTTATGAGTTTTACAGCATTCCAATATAGTCCAGTGCAGGAAAAATGCAGCATGTTCTACTTTTTTTTTTCTGGAACGCCACGGAACTGCAAGCACTGGTGTAAACTATGCCATTTAAAACCATATAACCTACTTTTCATGCATTTTGGATGCAGGAAAAAAACACACAGGACTGCATGTGGTGTGAACTGGCCAGGGCCGTCTTTAATATTGATTGGACACTGGGCAAACATTTTCTTGGTCTCCCACCTTTGCAGAACAGGCGAATGTAAGGCTTAATGACCACAGTTGTAGGCAGGACTCGGGGGGCCATGATATACATATGAATGCCGCCTATTTTTACATTTGAATGCTGCCGGTCCGTGGCTATTTGCATATGAATGTCGTCGTTATTTACATATCAATGTTGGTATTTACATGTAAACACAGGGTCTGCAGGTGAGTCATCTGTACACAACAATATTGCAGAGCTGGGCAGCATCAGTAACAGAACTTCACATTGAGATATTAGGACACAGCACGGGACTAAAACTTCAAGGGACAAGGGAATTTAAACTGGGACAGTTGCCAAGTATGAGGCAGCTGCTTGGGCCCCACAACAATGACAGGGCTCAGAGCAGCTGCCCCTTTTGCCCTGCCTTAAAGACGGCCCTCAAACTGGCCCTAATTCAGTTGTTTTTTCCTTTGGGGCGGGGTATAGTGTCTTGAATTATTTCATGATAATGTAAAAGGTCAAGTAAAATGGAGAAGTACAGGCTAATAATGCAGTAAGTGTAGTAGAATTGTACAGTGATCATGCCTAGTGCCCCAGTCATGTTGGGATCTGAGATATTTTATTATATAAAATGCAATATATTTGTGTTGTGATGCCCAAGGTGCCATAGCTTATGTCTGTAAAAAATATAATAAATTTGTTTCACTATTTCTAGTGGAAGTATTAGGCTGCTATAAATCTGTAGGGCATACAACAAAATTATATTTCGGTCATGTGGTCAGGCGCAGTTTTTTTTTTTTTTATCTGTTTATAGTGTTACAAGCTGCTATTATAATTATGCTAAATAGCCAGGTCATGTTTATTTGTAACAAAATGGCATAATCATATAAAAGATTGAAGATATGACGTACGCTTGTAATTAGTCCTCTGGATATGAAGTGTTTTAATTCTGGATGGTGATTATGTCCAGTGGTCAGGTCATGTCGGAGAAGTGTAGAGCGTCGTCCTGTCTGTTATAAATGTCACACACTTGTATAATAATCATGCCCAGTGGTCAGGCCATGTTATGTGTATTGCGATCACGTACAATCGGTCATTGTGCAGCTCTCTCTGTGTATGAAGTGCTACATTTCTGGTACATGATAACAATCAGTGGTCAGGTTATCCTGTGTACTTGTAGTGTTTTCTTTCTGTGGTCTGCGCTTCTCTGACAACAGACACAGAATTAATTGCTCAGTAACAATATCCCCGGGAACTGTTTTTCAAAGGTTAGGAAAGACATTTTATAACTGTCCATTTAACAATGTCATAGCAAAAAATAAAAAGTACCATTACAAAGGAAAATGACTGAACAGTTTTAGCGGTACTTCATAGCCGCTGATCATGACATACTTTGAATCCACTTTGTTAATATAAACTAGGGTTGCACCGATACGAATATCGGTGCCGATAGCGAGTATTTGCACAAGTATCGGTACTCGTGCAAATGCACCGATACCTGAAACTGATAATTTCAGGCTCGGCTCATTGAGCTGTCAGTGCGTCTCCCCTGTGTTAAAGAAGTCCGGTAATTGGAGCTGTCAAAAAAAAGAAAATAGCAGCCGGCAATGTTTATTACCAAAATTGCTCAGCCCTGAAACACTAAAATAAAAAGAAACATTGTTGTATATTTCTGTTTCTTCATCTGCAGATCAAAGGGACGAACAAATGCTCCTCTGTTTAACCTCTTAACTGCTTCCCGACCGCTTTGCGCAGATATACTGTGGAAAAAGGGCACGTACAGGCAGATTAACGTACCTGTACGTTGCCCTTTAAGAGGCGGCTTGCGGGCATGCGCCGGGAGCTCCGTGAGCGGGATCGCGGGTCCCGCGGACTCAATGTCCGTGGGGATACCCGCGATCGTCTCACGGTGAGGAAGAATGGGGAGATGCTAATGTAAACAAGCATCTCCCCGTTCTGCCTAGTGACACTGTCACTGATCACAGCTTCCTGTAATCGGGAGCAGCGATCTGTGATGTGTCACACACAGCCCCTCCATCCCCACAGTTAGAATCACTCCCTAGGACCAACTTAACCCCTACAGTGCCACTTAGTGGTTACCCTCTTTACTGCCAGTGACATTTTCACAGTAATCAATGCAATTTTTTAGCACTGATCGCTGTAAAAATGACAATGGTCCCAAAAATGTGTCAAAATTAGCCGACGTGTCTGCCATAATGTTGCAGTCCCGATAAAAAAAAATTGCTGATCGTCTCCATTACTAGTAAAAAAATATATATTATTAAAAAAATGGCATAAAACTATCCCCTATTTTGTAGACGCTATAACTTTGCGTAAACCAGTCAAAAAACGCTTATTGCAATTTTTTTTACCAAAAATATGTAGAAGAATACGTAACGGCCTAAACTGAGGGGAAAAAAAAAAAAGTTTTATATATTTTTTGGGGATATTTATTATAGCAAAACGTAAAAAATATTGTGTTTTTTTCAAAATTGTCGCTATTTTTTTGTTTATAGCGCAAAAAATAAAAACCGCAGAGGTGATCAAATACCACCAAAAGAAAGCTCTATTTGTGGGGGAAAAAAGAACGTCAATTTTGTTTGGGAGCCACGTTGCACGAACGCACAATTGTCAGTTAAAGCAACGCAGTGCTGAATCGCAAAACGTGCTCTGGTCTTTGGCCAGCCAAATGGTCTGGGACTTAAGTGGTTAAAGAAGTCCGGTAATTGGAGCTGTCAAAAAAAAATAAAAAATAGCAGCTGGCAATGTTTTTTACCAACATTGCTCAGCCCTGAAACACTAAAATAAAAAAGAAACATTGTTTCTTTTGTATATTTCTGTTTCTTCATCTGCAGATCAAAGGGATTAGGGGTGAGCTCAGGCGTGTTCGATGGTCCACGTGCAGAGCCTGCTAGGAAGTCGGCGCATCGCTGCGCTAACCACAGGCAGTGAGTCATTGCCCGATCTCTGCAGCCACGCATCGGCAATGTCTCACTGCCTGTGATTAGCGCTGCGCCGACTACCTGCCGGGCTCTGCACATGGACCATGAGAACACGCCTGAGCTCATCCTTTTAACCCCTGAATAACCCTTAATTTACTCTAATCCGCCTTAATTAACTCCCTATTCTAATCCATTTAATTATTATTTATGTGCTTTTTTTCTTTTGTTCACATCTAACAATTAAAACTTTTTTTTGTTTGCTTTGTTAGTGAATATTTTTACACATATATATTAACATATATTTACACATTTCACATTGAAAAAGCACTAAAATTAAAAAAAATCTATTTATTTAATTTGTAAATAATTTGTCAATGCTTTGTACCATTGCTGACAGCTGAAGTTAAAACAAAAACAGTTGCGGTAGGTATCGGTAATTGGTATCGGCGAGTACTAAAAAAAAAAAAAGTATCGGTACTTGTACTCATTGTAAAAAAAAATGGTATCGGTGCATCCCTAATATAAAACTTTACAAATCTGATTAGGAAATTAAACTTCATATGACATTTCCAATTCTCAAGATACAACACTTCTCTTTCCTCTGTCAGAAGCCTATAAAGAAAGATGACGTAACATATACGTATGCATAGGCTCAGCAATGTCATTCCAATTTACCTCGATAGCCACAATAACATTAATTAATGGGAAGTGCCATCCCATGAGACTAGGTCATAAACCATTGGATTGTTATTAACCATTTGTATATGACTCTTGTTGAAACGGCAACAGACCTATGTTAATTAAAATGAGGACCGTGTTGCAATGTAAAAAACTCATTCAATTTTTGCTTCATGTAGCTTTAATTAACAAAATAATCTGATTCTTCCCTAAGGCATTCTGGAGTATGTTGCTGTGCGACTTTTCATTATGCTCCTTGTATGTCATTTTAAGCTCTTGTTTGTTATTTCAGCCAAGATGCATGCACAAAGAGTACAAGACCATACAATTTTAGACTCTGCTTTCCATAGAAACATAATGAATGCATATACGCATAAGATGTTTTCTAACTAGAATATGAATCCAGGGTTATGTCACGGATGTTTGTCATAGACCCAGTTAAAATGAGATGACCCAAGTGTGTTTACCTCTTTAAAGATGAAGGTTGTTGAGGGCCAGAGATCACCGATTTCCCTCCACCCCAATTGCAGCCATTAACACGCCACAGCTGTACATTTGCTGACTGAACCATAAATGCTGCATGTACAATAGTTGGGGCATACAAGGCGCACAATCCTGCCATAAAATGTACTAACAGATACAAGGAGAGGAGACATCAGCAGTCACTCTCCTATGATTGAGTTGCAGTAGGCACAGGCCACCTAGACAAAGGCAAACATGCTAGAGACATCTACGTTGTCCAGTGTGCAAGGCCATAAGGTGGCCGTAGGTGCCTATATAACATGACACTCATAAATTGTTCACCCAATTGCAATTTTTGCCTCAAGATACACAGGAAATAAAGATTTTGGACTTGTTTCCAATTTTGGTAAAGTCTGACAGAGTCTACGTGTTCCTACACATTCTGATGATCTCCTAATCCCATAACCAGTTCCCCCCCAACCTAAAACCAAATGCTTGAACTGGAATCCAGACAGATACAAATACCATGTAAAGCAGAATTTTTTTTTTCATTTTGGATAGAGTAAGAGAGGGTTATAACCCCTGTCAGTTTTTTTTTGGCCATCTGTGCCCCTTTGGGGAGATTTCCCTTCACTTTCTGTCCCATAGCCAAAACAGGAACTGGGAAAAAACCCTTGAACTCCTGGTACTTACTAGGGTCACCAGAACTACTGTCCTGAAAGTTTTCCCTTCTATTCTTGTTCTGATGACAACCACAACACTATCTGCCTGGAGTTTGCATGTTCTCCCTGTGCCTTTGTAGGTTCCTCCAGGTACTCCGATTTCCTCCCACACTCCAAAGACATGCTGGTAGGTTAATTGGCTCCAGTGTAAATTGACCCTAGTATATGTATGTATGTATGTATGTGAGTTAGGGACATTAGATTGTAAGCTCCTTGAGGGCAGGGACTGATGCGAATATACAATATATGTGTAAAGCACTGCGTAAATTGGCAGCGCTATATAAGTACCTGTAATAAATTAATAAAATAAATAAACCCAAAATCTTTCACTTTCACTCTCAGGGATAATGGTAACAAAACAGATAGAGAGGTTGAATCTGATGGACAGGTGTTGTAATCCACCTGCTGGATCCAAAATGAAAATGTTTTCCTTTGGTTATATTTTATTGTAATTATATATTAATTAAAAAGTTATTGCCTGGAGGTTTCAACATAGCAAGTTTAAGTTGAATAAAAAATAATAAAACTGGTCATGGGATTAAGGCAGGGTCTTTTAACCCTAGAGGAACCCCAAAAATAATTTTCAAGTCTCGAGGAACCCTTACTAAAACCAAATCATCAGAGCTCAATAGGAACAATGCTCCTTATATTAGTGGTCAATAGGAAGACTGTCCCCCTTAAAGTGGTGTTTAGAATGCCAACCTTAAAGACAGCTAAAAAGATATTTGGTGTCATGCTGATGGCTTTGCTAAGTGGTGCTGAACCTTGAACTCTGTAGGCACCAAATAGGTGGTTCATCAGCCACAGCTCAAGTAACCCCTAGCAACCTCTGGAGGAACCCCAGGGTTCCACAGAACCCTGGTTGAGAATGGCTGGTTTAAGGGAACAGAATGTGAAGGTACAAGTAAACCATTCCAGACTTTACCAAAAGAGAAAAGAAGTCAGAAAGATTAATCATGAGTGTATTAGGTGGGAAACAAATGCAATTGGGTGAACAGCATGTGGGTGTCAAATATGTCTGTCAGCTTTCTGTAATCTGCAGAGCAGAGTGTGGACTGAGTTAGAAGACCAGAACTGTGAACACTAATGCCGTGTACACACAAGCAGAATTTCCGTCGGAAAAATCTTTAATATTTTTTTCCGACGGAATTCTGCTCAAGCTTGGCTTGCATACACACGGCCACACAAAAGTTTGCTGAACTTTCGACCGTCAAGAACGCGGTGACGTACAACACTACGACGAGCCGAGAAAATCAAGTTCAATGCTTCCGAGCATGCGCTGAATTGTTTCCGAGCATGCGTAGGAATTTTGCGCGTCGGAATTGGTACAGACTTTCCAAACTTTTTCCGACCGAAAAATTGACAACATGCTCTCAGTCTTTTGCTGGCTGGAATTCCGCCAGCAAAAGTCTGATGGAGCATACACCCAGTTGCATTTTCAGACCAAAATCTCTCATCGGACTTTTGCTGGCGGAATTTCCGATCGTGTGTACGGGCATTAGATCCTACTGTACAGTACAGTGCACACCGATAAGAGGAGAAGCAAAATGGCCCCTAATCAGGGTGGTGACGCTCCTTCACTGTTCAATTCACTTATTCAGGTCAGCAACAAAGCTATACTGTATGCCTGGAGTGCTTGAATCAAAATAGGTAAAACTAAATCCAAGGATTTGAACAGTCGCAAATGTATATCTGTTAATATCTGAATTTAAAGCATAAATCCAGCTTTTTGACAAACTTAACATTAAGTCAGGGCAGAGAAATTATCAACTTTTTTTTACCAATCTTTTTCCCTTATGCTTGAATAACACTGTTCAAATCGTGCGTGTTGCCATGGGGAAACTGTGGAGACGACTATCTCCAAGGAATGCAGCAAAGTCTACATAATGCTCTGCCTAGGCACACTGACATCCAGGGTATAATTTTTTTTCCACAAAAGTTGCCGATTTCAATGTACTGCTTTACAATATATAACTTGTCAGGAAAGTGAATTTATCTTAAAATAGACGGAGAACTTTGCTGTCAAACAGAAATTGAGTTCTGTCACTTGTTATGAACAACGCGTGATAACGCTCTGAGATGACATACTATCAAAAAAGTATAGGCTGACACCGCCCCCAAAACTGATATTCCCTTTATTAATAGGGCAGAGCTGGGTTCAATCTCCTACCGACTTCTTCTATTTCTTGGGTATCTTGCAGTGAATTTGCATGTTTTCATCCTTCCCCACCATGAATACCCTTCCTATGGCTGCAGAAGACCACACAGAAAGTGAGGTCCTCCTATAATGGCCACAACAGGTAGGCTTGAGTTCTGATTCAGAAATATTCCACCAATGCATCCAATGATATAAGAAGCCGGAGGGCAGTTCAATCCAACAGAATATACCCAAAACTGAAATTATTACTTGGTCTGAGACAAAAAGTTCCCTTGAGGCTGGAATGTCTGCACCAGACACTCCCGCCTTACGGGTTTAGGCCCTGGACTGCCCAGCATCATTGATTGTTATATGCAGGTCAATGGCCCCCTAGCAAGCAATAATGGGGAGGAAGACCCATAAGGTGACCTCTGCTCATGGCATAAACCCCGAGCAGCAGCACATCGGATTATGTCAGCTCACTGTCAGCTCTTCGCTCTCTTCTTATCATGTTGTTTGTCAAATCTGCATGCAGCTCACCTGATTGGCTCCCAGTCCAGACGCTCCCTCTGCCAGTTTGAGTGCTACTATATAGTAGATTGCAAAAGGCTGACAGCAAGTCAATATTAGGTACTAACACTGATTGCATTTTAGAAAGCAGATCATGATTTATCAATGGATACAGAGCTGCATTCATTTGTGTTTTTTATATATGCCTGGAGTTAACAATAAACTGCAAATTCTTACCCGCTTCTGTCCTCTGAATAATAATAGACACTAACATCCTGAAGCTGACTGAAAAGAGCCTATCTGCTATGAACACACAACCAGCCCTGGTATTGCGAAAAGGGAATCCAGGCATCTTGGCATCCCTTTTGGCAAATATTTACCCAAAGATGAACAAACCTAAGGGCTCATTTACACTTGCTTCGGCTTCAACACACATTAGCGGCTAGTTTACACTTGCTTCAAAACTTGTTAAAGCTCTCTGAACGCCAGTCAAAGCCCATGTCACCAAATAAAATGGTTAGTCCTGTTTACACCTTGCTTTGCTTCAAAAATGATAACCCATTTAGCTTTAGTGGTGCTTCAAAGCATCTTCAAAGCCCCCACAGAAGTGTATGGCAAAGCTCACTTGAAGCCCCCCCGAAGCTCCACCAAAGCCTCATTGACGCGCCACCAAAGACCCACGAAGCCCCATTGAAGCCCCACCGAAGCCCCATTGAAGCCCCACCAAAGCCTCATTGAAGCCCCATTGAAGCCCCACCAAAGCCTCATTGAAGCCCCACTGAAAGCCTCATCAAAGCCCCACTGAAAGCCCCATCGGAGCTCCACGAAGCCCCACGAAGCCTCATCGAAGCCCCACGAAGCCTCATCGAAGCCCCACGAAGCCTCATCGAAGCCCCACGAAGCCTCATCGAAGCCCCACGAAGCCTCATCGACGAAGCCCCACGAAGCCTCATCGAAGCCCCACTGAAAGCTTCACAGAAAGCCCCACTGAAAGCCCCACCGAAGCATCAAGCAAAAGCCAGGTGTAAACAGACTTTAAGCTAAAAAAAAAAACCTTTAGGGGCTTTGACTGACATTCAGAGAGCTTTAACAAAGCGTGTCCGAAGCCATGTTTTGAAGCAAGTGTAAACTAGCCCTAACAATGACGCTACTGACATCCGCAAAAGAGTATTTTCCCCTAACAGGTTTCCAAAATACTCTTGTCCAACGCTAGGTGTACACCTATGCACGTGGCTGCGGGTATTGCTGCGATTCCTGCATCCGCAACCATCTGCAGCAAAAATGTGCTGCTGTGAGAAAATTCTGAATGGCAGCCCACACATGTAAAAACGCAGAGCGTTTGCGGGTGCATGAACCGCAGGGGAAATTGCATGGTCAAAAGTTACCATGCGATTTCCCTGCGAGCTGCGCCTTGCACAGCAGTCCATTCAAACGCAGACTGCAAAAATTCTAAGGTGTGAACCTAATGTTAAAGCGGAACTATACTGCATCTGAGCACCACAAACCAAAGCTATTTAATTCATTTGTAATATACAAAGAAAATCCCCCCCACCGATCCATGTCTCCATGCTTTATTTTGTTGAGAAAAAACACCCCCTAGCGTTTCTCAGTAAGGGCAGATGATTCATGTAGCATTTACTTCCTGGAATCCAACTGCCCTTAGCTCAGGCATGCAGGCAGGAGGATGAGCTTAGCTGAGAAAACCCTTCCTCCCCTCCAGGAGACTCCTGGGATGTATGACATCATTTGCCTAGGCCAGGAAGAGACTGATATGTAAAAATAGTTTAAAACAAACAAATATGATATAAATTCTATAAATATTATCTACTTTCTTATCTATTTATTAATGCTAGAAGAATAAGGATTAAAAATAGTCAATGTTGATTGACAGAGTGAAGTGCCGCTTAAAGCGGAAGTAAACCCAACGATTTAATAGTTTTAAAAAGCGGTTACATTCCTGGCATGCCGGAAATGCTAACTGTCACATTGGTTGTGCTCACAACCAAACTGTCACACCATCCAATGTCTGGTGTCATAACTGATCACATGTGCAGCATCATGGCAGCTGAAGATTAAACAGAGGCCAAGATGGCAGCTCCCTTGGCTGAAAATGATAGGAGGGTTTACTTCCACTTTAAAGCCTAGTACACATGGGCCGAATGTTGGGTGACATTGGGTGGTTCAATAAAAACCGTCCGACATTCGGCCTGTGTGTATGGCAGCCGGTCCGACGGAAGTCCAACTTCTGTCTGATGTGCATGCTGGAAAACCAGCGACCGACCGGCTCCCGATCAGCGCTCTCAGCCAATGACTGGTGTGTTCTGGTGGGGGGGGGGGGGGGCATCCCACTGTCAGAACACAATAGCTCAGCAGGGGAGATATCTGTACTAAAATCGGATTATTAGTACAGCTGCGTTTTTTCGCTGGGTTGAACGAAAAAAAAATGAATGGTGCGTTCCAGGCTTTACGCTCAACACGGATTTTATAATCTCATTTAGATCTTAACTGTGTAGTGTGAGGGCCTGTCTGATTGAATACAATTGATGGGATATTTAGGAAAGTCTTCATATTATATAGCTTTGGTAAATCCAAGGTTGATTGTACAAAAGGTGTATAGTGAGATTGTAATGTGTGACTCTTCGTTCTTTCAATTATCTCCGTCTTTCTAATTATTGCCACACTTTCAAACACAAATGACAATCAACATATAGGAAACATCAATGTATATTATTCAGCCTTACCTTGCAGTTCCACTGCAGCATAATAAAACACAAAAGTATAATAGATGATTAATACACATACTTTAATGGCACTTGTGCGTTATAAAATGTGCGTATGCGATCCAGTACAATCATGAACTTCATAATGTGGTGTAATGGTGAGTAATGATGCCGTGTAATTGGCATCCTTGAAACTTCTAAGATATTTATATTACATATAATTGGGATTTTATGTCCATATAAACAGAAGATTAGGAAGGACATTAACATGTCGCGACAACAACCAGGTAGATCTGCAGAGAAGCCGCAATGAAGAGGAAACCGTATGAATCAACATTTACTTTGAACACGTGTAACCACTTTGCAAGAATAAGAAAAATACACCAGAAAAAGAAAGCAAAAAAAACGTATTATTCAATATGTATAGTTACATAAAAAAAATAAAAATAAAAAAAAATAACCACAGCACAGACGCTAGTCAGAAATAGGTATTTACACATTAGCAGCATTAGGTAAAGTATATACATTTGCTATGAATCCATGTACAGTTCACTGATCTATGTTAATAACATTTTAGCAGCTGTGCTCACTTCTTGTCCTTGAGATAATTGTTGTTTTAAAACACACAATGGGGTGTAGTTATAAAAAAAAAAAAAAAAAAAAATCGCAGAGGTATTTGTTCTGTGAAACTGCATGTACATTCATTCATTCATTCATGCATTAACAATTGTTACTAGGATAATATCCTTTCTAGTTGAATGGTTTTCTTCATACAGAATAGAGTAGATCAGAAAAGGTCTGCATTATCGCCACGAGATGGCGCTGATGATTATAGCAAATACTTATTTCCTATAATTGTCTGCTCCATCTAGTGGCCATACTGAGGTATTTTCCTTATTCACACTATTCTGTAGGAGGAATACCATTCAACCTGGATGAAAAGTAGTCTAATAACACTCGTTTTTGCCCCTATTTGCACAGAATGACTTTAAATGGAGTTTTTCAGAGGACGAATAGTTCAGCTAATGTTTTATAAATACACCCCTATGTCTTTAAATATATCCATGGACCAGCCTTTCTCAACCTTTTTTTTACAGAGGAACCCTTGAATTATTTTCAGGTCTCAGAGAACTTCTGCCAAAATCAAGTCACTGGTGGCCAGTAGCTAAAATGTCCCTTAGGAAGGTCATATACTGTGCAAAATTATTTCCTGCAACCACGGGTTGCAGAAAATACATTTGCATAATTCCCTCATCATCACAGACAGTGTGGACAGGGGAATCCCTTCTGCTGAGACATTGTCTTCTCCTGGTGGTTTGGGGGGGGGGTCAGGAGCACGTAGGGGAAGTCATCCCTGCCGACAGAAGACTGACAGTGATGATCGCTAGCGGCTATAGCAGCCACTTGCAATAATCAGTGAATCCAGCAGGCTGGTTGTACAACTTGGTACATTCAGCCTACCCATTAATGGTTTGAATCTCGGCCGGTTCTTGCTGAATTAGAACTATGTATTAGCTGACCTCACACTGGTGGCCTTACAGTGGTGGTTAGTGGAATACCCCCCTATACAGACAGATAAAAAGATTATTGGTGCCATGCAGCTGGCTCTGCTGAGTGGTATTCATCCCGTAACTATGGAGACGACACCAAATGGGAGGTCAATCCGCCCAAGGAAGCCCCACCAGAATCCAGAGGAACCCTAGGGGTGAGAATGGCTGCCATAGACATTACACATTTTCATATGATTTTACCCCTCTCTGTGCCTTGTTTTGACATCACAAGTCCCAAAGTGTGTAAGCATTGCTTTGTTTTTATTCAATTTGTTTGCAGTCTGCACAGGAACTGAAGAACTAGGCTAAGAACTAAAAAGGCATCTGCTCCACATACCAGTTTGAGTAAATGAGAGCATCCATAAACTATGACTTCTATACTGCACTGCACCAATATGGCAGCACAGCCAGGTCAGCAACCTCCCTTTTCTTCAGCTAGGTCACCTTCTCATCCCCAACCTAATATCTGGATGATAAATGAGCTTCATATATAAATGAAATGGTAGCGGTAAAAAAAAGCATTTGTGGGTTTAACCAATCTTGTTTTTTTTGTACAATTCTCCTTTAAGGGGGCGTGGCCAGGGGTGTGTCCTATGCCTGCATACTTTTGCTGATAGGTGTCCCTTATTCCCAGTTGAGAAGTATGGTCCCTGCATTCAATTCTAATTTAATACATGTGAAATGCACTAACCCCTCACAATCAGATTTGGCTTACTGCAGGTAAAATAATTCTCATTGGTTGCTCTGGGTCATTGTGTTCTTTCCCCTACTCTTTGCCTCTTAACTGTATAAACGCACTCAATTTATAATACAGCAATATATATTTAAAATATCGAATTGTTAAGAGAAACTCACTTTTTTTTGGAAGAGGCCATAATTATATCTCTGCCACTCCACAAAATTATACCAGGGCTCAAGTCCTGCGGGAATGCATGGGAACGGAGTTCCTGTACTTTTTCCACAACAGGAACTCAGTTCCTGTTAGCAGCCATGTCCTGCAAGACTTTGAAGTATGCGAGCTGTGTGGCAAGTGCTACACCAGCAGCTGCCGACATAGCTCACAATAGTAAGTGCCACACACCTGACCATTTGGACATTGCCAGTAGGGGGCCCCATGACAGCTTCCGCTTCGATCTACCTGTCAATCACAGCTAGCTGACAGGTAGATCAGGTCCCTGCTGCTAAGAGATTGTATTTAGTCAGACCTCTTGTGATGCGCTCCTCCCCGCCGCCCCCTCCTGATTTTCTGTCTCCTCACCCCTTTTTCACCTTTCCGTTTAACCCTGTGTTATCCAAACTCTGTTCAATGAAAAGTGTAAACTCACCACATAAACACTCTATATACAAAATAAAATTCCCTATATATAAAATAAAGATCAGAACATGGTGTTCATATTTGCATGGAAGCACAATTGAATGAATGCTGATTATTCAGAGTATTACTGTATTTATGTTTATTGAGGATTGTTTTTTTTTTTATGTACTAACAGTTAAGCTTCATACACACAATACGAAAATTGGATGAAAAATACCACTTTTGAAGCGTTGGTGCATATGAGCGTATCAATTTTTTTTTTTTGGTGGGCGAGTGGATCTTGGGTGGGAGTTCCCACACTTTTTCCCCCAGGACTTGACCCCTGAATTATACTATAATATATATATAATAATATATAGGTGCTGTCCCCGCATTAAATATATCCAATGCGACTCCATAAATGATTGATATACACCTGTCAAACTGACATCTTTTTAAGGCTCCTGTTCCATCGAACAATATAATAATAATAATAATAATACTAGAACGTGTATTCCTTCCCATCTGTCATCTCATGAAACTGAACAGAACGGATAAGACAAAAGTGTGTAAGTAAAGCCCAACTGACACGAGGCGTCTTCGATACACAGCTGATATTCCACTGTGATATCTTTGTAATTACAATATTATATGGCACATTTCAACTTCTGAGTGCTTTACAATCATACTCCAGGAGCAATCATACCGCTTCTGCCAATTTACCAACACCTCCGATGGGAAACTGGGACAATGGAAAGTACAACAAACTAGGAGATTAGAGATTCGAGGCACGTGGAGCAATGTACTTTCCAGTTCAAGGATATTTATAGTATAGGTCAGCATGGACTTAAGGTCAAAGAATGTACCCAAAGTGCAACAGTAGGGCCGCTGCAAACAAAAACGCAGTGTGGGAAAAGTCGCGTTCCATGCACGTTTCCTGCACTGCGTCTGACAGCTCTGCCGCCTCCCGCTGCTAAATAAATTAAGGGGCATGCCCTAGTCGATGATGTCACTCAGTGGCTCCACTCCTTAGTTTATTTAACGGCGGGAGGCAGAGGAGCGGTCAGACTGCGGGAGCCTTCGTTGGGTGCAGACTTTTTTGTTTGAGTCAGTAGCCAGCGTTCCTTGTGATTGATGATGGGATCAACACCAGGGGACATTTTTTTTTTTTTTGTGTGTGTGTGGTTTTATTTACTTTTTGACACTTTTTTGGCGAATGAGTACCCCATACTCATTTACATAGGGGAGATCGGGATCTGGGGGCCCCTTGTTAAAGTCACCCCCCCCCGCACACCCACATTCACTGGGTTATAGCTGTGGGGAAGAGGCTCTTGTCCTCATCAACATGGGGACAAAGTGCTTTGGGGGAAACCCTCCATGCTGAGGGCATGTGGCCTGGTATGGCTCAGGAAGGGGGCGCTCGCTTTTCCCTCCTCTTTCTCGGATTGCCAGGCTGCAAGCTCAGATAAGGGGCTGGAATGCATTTGGGGGGGGGGGGGGCACAAGTTTTTTTTATTTTGGTGTTGGGTTGTTTTTTTTTTTACATTCAGCTGTCAGCAGGGAACCCCTCCAGCAGCTGATGAATCATCTGTTAAGAATGCGGCATCCAGCTTGCCGGGCTGCCTCATTAACAACCGGTTTCACTGGTTGTTAAGGACGCTGGTGGCCCTGTTCCTTAACGCTATTGCTACCAAACGTAGCTTACACACTGTGCTAAACGCTGGCAAAAAACACTAACATATTAGGCCCCTTTCACGCGAGGCGGACTCCGTTTCCACGGAGCCCACCTCTGTCCGCCGGCTCAGCGGGAGATCTCTCCGTTGATCCGGCGGATGACAAGTCCCTCTCTGCTCACTGAGCGGGGAGGGGCTTGCGAGCGCCGCTGGTCTCTATGGAGAGATCGGATATAAACGGACAGTGTGCCTGTTTTCATCAGATCTCACCCGATCCGATCTGCCAGCGACGGATCTGGACGTAGAGCCATACGTCTGCTTTTGGCGGATCGGACCGGGTCGGATGTCAGCGGACATGTCTCCACTGACATCCGACGCTCCATAGACTAACATGGAGCGCCCGTTCAGATCCGCCGTCAAAACTGACAGGCGGATCTGAACGGTCCGTCCATGTGAAAGGGGCCTTATTTTTTTTATCCAGCTTTTTTTTTTGTAGCAGTTTCTAGCATTCTAGTGTATTTAAGGATTGACCAAGTCAAACAATGAATGGACTTTGTGGGCACATAATGAGAGAGAGAGAGAGAATCAGTAAAAAGTATACATTTTATTACAACATAGTTTAAAAAACATAAAAACAACATACAAACAACACCCTGTATGGACACAGTTACCAGTTACCCAATAATGCAGTTATAGAGGACTGGACCTATGGTACAAAGATTAATTTAATACTGTATCAAGGTAAAAGAAAAATTTCTGATCCAATAATGCCTGCAAAAACGTTTCACTTAAATATTAGCCTCCTCAGGACAGATACTGGGTAGGTGCTGGTATATTTAAAAACAAGAAAGTACATGTGTAAGTATTCAATGTAGTATATATCTATATAAGTATGAATTATGATTGTAACAATCTTATATAGATATATACTACATTGAATACTTACACATGTACTTTCTTGTTTTTAAATATACCAGCACCTACCCAGTATCTGTCCCGTGGAAGCTAATATTTTAGTGAAACGCGTAGACAAGCCAGTTTTTGGAAGGCATTACTGGATCAGAAATTTTTCATTTACCTTGATACAGTATTAATCTTTGTACCGTAGGTCCAGTCCTCTAACTGCATTATTGGGTAACTGGTAACTGTGTCCATACAGGGTGTTGTTTGTATGTTGTTTATATGTTGTTTATATGTTTTTTTAACTATGTTGTAATAAAATGTATACATTTTTACAGATTCTCTCTTTTCATTATGTGCCCACAAAGTCCGTTAATTTTTTGACTTGGTCAATCCTTGAATATATATTTTGGGCAATTCTAGTGTGTGAAGCAACCTTTTTGTCTTTAGAATCACTTTAAACTCTGGTTTTAAAAAAAAAAAAAAAAATCGAAGTATTTACTCCTAACTTAAAAAACTACCTTCCGTTGCTTTCAGTCTCCTACGAATCTCCAAATTTCTTCTTTTTATTTTATTTTTTTACTGAGATACTTTCTGTTACACGGTGGCTATATTTGTTCTACATGGTCCCACTGTATGTAAGAACGTAGCCACTAGATCCCAAGATGGAATGCGTGGTGTGCATAAATCGCAACTAACAAATGGAAGTGAGGGAGGGTTCAGGAGTTAAAGAAAAGGAAAAAAATACAGTAAAACTATTTCATAAAAAAAATAAGAATACAGGACCCTTGGACGTGTATAGATTTGAAGAATAGGGACATTGTTTGGTGTCCCTTTAAAGAGGAAGTAAACCCTCATTTACAACTTTAGCTTACAGGTAAGCCTATATTAAGGCTTACCTGTAGCTAACAAGGATATCTCCTAAACCTGCACAGTTTAGGAGATATACCTGTATTTGCATGTGCCGACGTCATGCGGCACATGCGCACTAGCGACAACTGAAGCAACGGCGATATATGCCGATGCTTCAGTTGTTATATGCCGCTCTCGTGCGCATGCGCGTGACGGCATCGCGGCTCTGGCAAATCACAGCGCCGGAGCCGCGATACCCGGAAGTCACTCCGGGAGAACATGTCGGCGGTCGGAGGGGGAGAAGAGGACCGATGCCGGGGCTTCGATCTCAGGTAAGCGATACATAATTAGCTAGTATGCTATGCATACTAGCTAATTATGCCTTTGTCTTGCAGGCTTTTTTTTTTTTTTCCGTTTTTTTTAAGAGGGTTTACTTCCTCTTTAAATGTATGGTTTTAGAAGAATTGCTGCCTTGGATTTGGTTGTAAGCAGCAGACGCAGGTTCTCTTTTCCTGACTAGCGCAGGGCAAATAGGTCTGTTGACAATGAAAACTAATTAAATTCCAGCTTTCTCTCCCCAGCTCAGAAAATAAAACACAAACATCTGATTGTCTGCTACAGGCTACACCACTATTAAATGGTTTTACTAGTTTTCATAAATGACTCTTCATCTATTGAATAAAGTGCAATGGTGTTTATGTGCTGTACCCAATGCAAAAATCATGTTACATAAGCGGAGGAGAAAAGGTAATGTGCTGTGGTATCGTAACCCATAGCAACGGAATCATTTCAACGCTTCAGGTCAGACAAAAAGGATGAATAATGATTGGGTACCATGGGTTACTGCGCTTTGCACATTTCTTAGATAACCCCAGTAAGGCTCCCTTCACATTATAGTGTGTCATGAAAGCACGCATATGTACTCTTTTTCAATACTGCGGCATATGCATAGGGTAGCCTATTCATTTCAATGAGCTGTTCTTTGTACGACAAACACAGCAAAGGAGCTCATGCACCTCGAGCATTTTATAACCATGCCCTTTGCCATGCCTGCTTTGCTCAGTTTGAGGCACCATTAACAATGAACGGGCACCACAGCCGTATCATGTATTTTTTGCACGTTTCATAAACGCTTACACAATTTTGCACACGTTCACAAAATGCTATAGTGTGCATGCAGCCCAATGCACAGCATGGTACTTATATGTCATCAACCATGACAGAGAGAATAAGCAAAGCTAAAGCACAGATTCCATCACCAAAATCATTCTTGTAACAAACCGCTACAAACCAGGCTTATAAATTAGATGAAAATATCTACTTTTATTATCATCTATTCTCTATCCAGGAAATATAACAGCAATTTTTTTGCAAAATCTGCTGCATATCTGTGCAATAAAAAAAAAAAAAAAAAAAAAAGTAGAATCTAATTGGTTACTAGCAATTTTTCCAGCTTTCTTCTCTCTCGACTGTATACTGTCAGTGCCCAATACAGGATAAGCAGAAAGTCTAAAAGAAGTGACACTTTCATGCAGTTAAAGGGGAAGAATTATTGATCTGATTTTCAGAAAAGAAATGAAGCAAAAAAATAGAATTATTGATCATGGAAACCTACATTTCAGCTGACCTAAAAAAATAAATAAAGGAGATCAATGAGAAGCTAAGTAACAACTTTAATTTTCAGTTAATATTATTTTCTCAAGTTTTGATGAATCAATCCCAGAAATTAGAAGATATATATAACTAAGAAAAAGTGTTTTAAAAATACCTGTGCTCTTTCCCAATGTTAAACTGACAGTACAGTCTGTATAGGCCAGGGGTGCCCAACCAGTGGCCCGGGGGCCACATGTGGCCCGCGGAGCCCTCGGATGTGGCCCTCGACCTCCTGCTCTAAGATGGCAGGTTGGCAAGCCCAGATCAGGGGTTGGCGACCCGCCATCCCAGAGCAGCAGTTTTGTAAATGAAGCCGCTGGTAGTGGAAGCAAGTGGCTGCGGAGCAGAGCCACATAAGCCAATGCTTCCTGTATAGCGCCCACTCCTGTCACAGGCGGAGTGATACCAAATGATCTCCGCCTGGGACAGCAACAGCCAGCGATACCAGAATGGAAGACGGGTATTAAAGGTAAGTTTACCACTAAATTCACAGTATATATGGATATACCTGTTTTGCAGTGGTTACTGGGCTGCTTTCAAACTGATCCGCAGGTGCAGTGCAGCTGCGGGTTACCTGCATTGAGCCATAGACCTCTGTTATTACCTGCGGATTTGTTGCGCCTTCAGAAAGTGCGCCACACCTGCAGGATATAATAAAAGTTTACGGCAAAGTGCAGCTAACCCGCAGAAAATCCACAGGTTCACTGCGCTGCACCCACGGTTTGGGCAAATTGCACATGATTGGTCCGACCCAATCGGACTATTCACCTCTATGGAGCAGCATATGGAAACAGACTTGTTACTGTTTACACCAAAAAAAAATAAAAAAAGGGATCTGGCCCTTCTGGGCGAATCGGATTGGATCAGAGGGCCCATAGTAGAGTTCGCTGTGTCAGTGGACACGGACCTGTAATCCTCCCGCTCCGCTCATTGTGGCCCACGACCAGTTACTAATTGTGGCCCTCGCTCTTCAAAAGGTTGGGCACCCCTGGTATAGGCAATATGGGAAGTCGATATAAAGACTAGTATTATTTAATACAGGTATTTATATAGTGCTGTAAAAAAAATGTTGCTGCTCTTTATATACTATTCATCCATCACTGCCCTCAAAAAAACTCAAAGGTCCCTGACTTACATGCAAACACATTCTAGAGCCAATTTAGACACAAGCCAAAGAACCTACCACCAAGTGTGTCTTTGGAGTGTGGGAGAAACCAGGACATCCAAAGGAAACCCATGCAAGCACAGGGAGAACATGCAATCTCCATGGAGACAATGTCCTAGCCAGGATTCGAACCCCAGTACAGCAAGACAGAAGTGCTAACCTCTAAGACTGGCCATACACCTTTAGATTATCTGCAGATTTTCTATGGTCAGATGGAAAAAGTGGGAGATTCCTCCATCCACAGTTTAGCGTACATGAAGAAATCTGTTGTACTTTTTCCATCTAACCATAGAAAATCTGCAGATAATCTAAAGGTGTATGGCCAGCTTAAGTCACTGTGCTGCACAAAAACACACATTTAGCTATTTATACTAGTTTATTAAAGGAGAAGTATTGCCAAAGTTTTTGGCCATTCTTCTATGAATCACAGGAGTGCAGCTCGTTCCCGTGATCCGTCACAGAGTCCAGTCCAGGCTCTGTAAAGATCCCAACCATATGGTCGGTTTCAACCCAGAAGCCTGGACCAGAACCTGGCTCAGCCTCTTAGCAAGCTGCTGAGAGATTGAGCCAGCCCCTCTCACCCCCTCCACAGCTCAGAGCTCTAATGAGCACTGAAGGGGAAAGCAGAGAGCCAGAGACAGACAGTCATGGCTCTCTGCTCAGAGTGGAGGGGATAACCTAAGCGATCAGCGGTGTTTGATTGCTCAGTTCTCACTGCAGAGCCAGTGGGGTACAGATGCAGCATCCAACCAATGCTGTATCCACCTAGGTAAGTATAAATCCATGTCAGACCCTCATCCGAGCACGCAGCCTGGCAGGCCAGGAAAGGGGTGGGGACGAACGAGCGCCCCCCCCCCCCTCCTGAGCCGTACCAGGCCGCGTGCCCTCAACATGGGGGGTGCCCTGGGGAAAGGGGGGCCGTGCGGCCCCCCCCACCCCAAAGCACCTTGTCCCCATGTTGATGAGGACAAGGGCCTCTTCCCGACAACCCTGGCCGTTGGTTGTCGGGGTCTGCGGGCGGGGGCTTATCGGAATCTGGGAACCCCCTTTAATAAGGGGGCCCCCAGATACCGGCCCCCCACCCTATGTGAATGAGTATGGGGTACGATGTACCCCTACCCATTCACCTAAGGTGTAAAATGTAAAGTAAAAAAAAAACACCCACACTTTTGAAAAAATAGTTTATTGCACTGCTCCGGGGGTCTTCTTCCGTCTTGGGGGTCTTCTCGCCGGACTCCCCCGCCATTTACCAAGCTCTTTTACCGAGCGAGGGGAGTCCGGCTACCTTCTTCGTCGTCGCCGCCGTCTGGGGGTCTCGATCCGCCTTCGGGGGTCTTCTTCCGTCTTGGGGGTCTTCTCGCCGGACTCCTTCCCTCTCTTCTGCTCTTTTACCTAGCTCTTTCACGAGGGGAGGTGTCCGGCTACCTTCTTCGTCGTCGCCGCCGTCGTCTGGGGGTCTCGATCCGCCTTCGGGGGTCTTCCGGGGGTCTCTTCTGTTCTTGCGGCGGTCGTCGTCTTCCGCGCCGCCGGCGCCTTCTTCTTCTTCTTGTCCTCCTTCTTGTCCTTCTTGTTCTTCTTCTTCCGATGTTGACCCGACGCTCTCTCTGCCCGGAATGCCTGTGCCGCTCTGAGCTCGGACTTATATAGGGACATGGGCGACAGGGTCACATGCACATGTCACATGGTGACCCCGCCCCCTTGTGTTGTCACAGTCCCGGAGGATGCTGGGACTGTGACATCGCAAGGGGGCGGGGTCACCATGTGACATGAACATGTGACCCTGTCGCCCATGTCCCTATATAAGTCCGAGCTCAGAGCGGCACAGGCATTCCGGGCAGAGAGAGCGTCGGGTCAACATCGGAAGAAGAAGAACAAGAAGGACAAGAAGGAGGACAAGAAGAAGAAGAAGGCGCCGGCGGCGCGGAAGACGACGACCGCCGCAAGAACAGAAGAGACCCCCGGAAGACCCCCGAAGGCGGATCGAGACCCCCAGACGACGGCGGCGACGACGAAGAAGGTAGCCGGACACCTCCCCTCGTGAAAGAGCTAGGTAAAAGAGCAGAAGAGAGGGAAGGAGTCCGGCGAGAAGACCCCCAAGACGGAAGAAGACCCCCGAAGGCGGATCGAGACCCCCAGACGGCGGCGACGACGAAGAAGGTAGCCGGACTCCCCTCGCTCGGTAAAAGAGCTTGGTAAATGGCGGGGGAGTCCGGCGAGAAGACCCCCAAGACGGAAGAAGACCCCCGGAGCAGTGCAATAAACTATTTTTTCAAAAGTGTGGGTGTTTTTTTTTACTTTACATTTTACACCTTAGGTGAATGGGTAGGGGTACATCGTACCCCATACTCATTCACATAGGGTGGGGGGCCGGTATCTGGGGGCCCCCTTATTAAAGGGGGTTCCCAGATTCCGATAAGCCCCCGCCCGCAGACCCCGACAACCAACGGCCAGGGTTGTCGGGAAGAGGCCCTTGTCCTCATCAACATGGGGACAAGGTGCTTTGGGGTGGGGGTGGCCGCACGGCCCCCCTTTCCCCAGGGCACCCCCCATGTTGAGGGCACGCGGCCTGGTACGGCTCAGGAGGGGGGGGGGCGCTCGTTCGTCCCCACCCCTTTCCTGGCCTGCCAGGCTGCGTGCTCGGATGAGGGTCTGACATGGATTTGGGGGGAACCCCCACGCCGTTTTTTCGGCGTGGGGATTCCCTTTAAATCCATGCCAGCTTGCGGAGCTAGCGCGGCGGCATTTACTGCCTACGTAGCTACGTAACCTGAAGTATAATAGTTTATTTTATTTATATCCTGAACTTCTCTTTTAAATCTTTTTTTTACCCGGAGATCAATTTTAAAGGATACGCACGAAACAGCAGTTATGCTTTTTCTGCCCTAACCTCTCGAATCTAAAAGAACCCCCATCTTTGCCCATATACTCACCTGACTTGGACGCTCGCTAACTACACATATTAAGGTAAATATCTGGTGCAGTATTCAGTGAGCAAAGCAAATTTTACAGGCTGGCCCCACAAAGTGGGGTCCGGGTACAGTCTACAAGGTATACACGGAGGGTAACTGATCCAGGAAACTGCTAGATAGCCCTGGGAAATAAGCAGTCTGATCTTGATAGTAGCTTCAGAGAAAAATGCATGGATTAAAAAAGAAAATACTAGTCCAGAGCTTCTAACAAGAGGACTACTACACAAGGACACCAGCAAAAAAATGAAGCCTCAGACTTGGTGGGGTTATAGGCGTATGCGCTAGGGGCAGCCCTAGTAAATATGCCAGTGTCCAATCCCCTGAAGATAGACCATGGGCAATATGCAGGCTATGGATACAAGTCCTGTGTCCTGAGCATATAAGATTTTGCTCTGAGGATATGAAGATTAATGTGGGCCATTCAGACAAGCATACACCTGGGCCAGAGGGGGGTCTTTTGCTCTTAGGCCAAATATAAAACTGTTCTCTCAGAAAATACAGTTATCCTTTAATAATAGCAAAAGCAATACCGGCATAATATGTCTCCCATAGTACCTACATTTATTTAATAACACGTATATAAACTAGTGCAACAAGGCAGCAGTGGTCATTAGTACAATAGAAGGAAAAATGAACGCAACAGCTAGTCTTGCTGTAGTTCTGCACAATACAAAATGCAGCCCTAGTTTCACCAAAGGGCACATTATAGAAAAAGGATAGTTAGTTGTCATTAACTTCCAAATTACGGCAGTCTATAAAGAGATTTAAGATTCCGCGGGTACCTCGTTTCTCCACCTGTGTCTACTTTTACTGTCATCTCATGTGAAGGTCAATGTAAAATGCATTACTAATGCATTAGAGAGCAGAATCAATGAGCGCAATGCCAGCAGTGAACCAGAAGAGAATGAAGTTCAAGGGCCTAAGACTCTGCTATAGAGGAAGGTAAACACAGATGATTCAGCTAAAGTGGAAATGTGAGAGGCTGGCGATGTAGAAGATTTAGCGCAGCCAGATCGCCAAACTCCCATCGGAGACATGAGTAATGAAACAAGGAAAGGATTTCAAAAGTTGAAATAATGTTTAAAAATGAATTAAATCTGGAGGGACAGAAATCTGTATTATACATTTGAAAATATAATGAGCAATTTATCATTTCTAGAATTAAAAAAAATAGTTATTTTGCATAGTTCTTTAAGCTGCCACTTGGGAGATGCCTTGGGAGAGTAGTGATGGTTGGTGCTCCATCAAGGGAGACAGTTATGTTATGTTCCTCTTGCGCCATTTATAGGAATTGAGAGTCTGGAGATCCCAGTTACTGGCCCGAAGCATGCTGATTTTCTGGGAGTCTCAGGATCTTACAGGAGAATTGATTTTCTTTATGAACCACAAACAGCTCACCGATTCTGAATGGTTTTATGAAGTTTAGTGTACCAGCTCTTTCTACATTGTTTAGGAATGGTGATTGGAACAACAGTAGCATCTCTACAAATGAAAGGGCCCCAGTATACATTTTGGATTCTTTTCGCCACTTCCTACACCCACCACCACCATCTTATTTAAAGCTGAATTCCAGGTACAACATTTTTCATTTAAATATATATATATATATATATATATATAAATATATATATAACAGTCACAAAAGATATAAATCTACTTTATGTGCACCAAATGGTTTTAAAAACCCAGATAACAGCTTTCGGTCCACCCCATGCATATATACTGCGGCAGGGCGGCCCTTCAGCGCAAAACCACGTACCTGTACGTGATTTTGTTTGCTGGGTCTGGGGCGTGCGCACGCGCCACTGGAAACCAGCTACGGCTGTGAAATTCAGGTAATTACACTGCTTGTTTAAAAATACATTGAATGATGTATAAAGGATTACAAGAGTGAAAATTATTTGCATCTTTTATATCTACCTAGACTGCAGATTTACATGGTGACCTCTATATCGGAAAGTGAGATTAGCATTACTACGTACGCTTTATAAGACTAGTGCTTTTAATCAAGTCAGACCTGCTCCATATGCTGACCATACAAATGGCAAAGTTCAGCAAATTTCAACCAGATTTAGATCTCAAAAATGGATCAATACAACCTACCCTAAACAATTTCTACAGAAACAAAATAGTGACGGAAACTGATGACAGTAGGGTGCCTCAAACTATTTGGCCATTCTTCTAAATTTGGTTAAAAATGGTTGAAAACTGCCTCGTTTATGGCCACAGAATTGAACTGATGAAGAGAATCTGTGAAGCATAGTCAATGTGCAGCAGTGCTAAGCAGAAAATGTATTCAGTAAGCAAACCTATATAGCTCCATACATATACATACAAACACACATAAGGATTGTATTTCATGTTTTTTTGTTTCCAGTGTTTGGACAAATGTTGGAATTCCTTGCTTTTGGTCTGTGTTGCTGCCCACATTCCATATTGAAGTGATCTGTCAGCTGCTGCAGTTTAGAAGATCGGTTTAATCTCATCGGCCTCCTGAGGACTGTGCGGCCTCTCTCCTCACAGCACATGTTGGCCGCAGTTGCTGAAAGTGATTTTTCTCCTTCTCAACCTATGCTTAATTAAACATTAAGATCATTTCTGTAGCTATAACTGCCATGTACGTAACTTTAGTGGTTTCTGAGCGAACATGATAAACAATTCAGAAGAATGCCATTATGTAAAGCAAATGCCATGTGATACACTTAAAGAATAACCGGGTCTAATGGAAAAGCAGGATGCTGTTTTCGAAAACAGCATTCATCAGGACTAAGTAGACCTTCCAAAATACCAGCATTCCAAATACAAGAAGAACATTTACATCCCTCCCCAAAATGTTATGCAATATGAATGACCACCAAGCCTGGGCTTAGTCAAGTGCTGGTAAGTGTTGAGGGTGTGCCCCAACGTATGCAAATACTAACCATCAGTAGGTCAGCATTCGTACAGGGATATTCTGTGTGATTTTTGACAGGTTCACTTTAAGAGACAAAGAGCATTTGTACATACAGAGTAGAGGTTACTTTTTTCCTGTGCGGCACTATCAGAAGTGCCGCACAGGAAAAAAGTAACCTGTAGACCCCTTTCACACTGAGGCCCTTTTCGGGCGCTTACATGCTAAAAAAAGGGCCTGAAAAGCTCACGAAAACCTATTTCCATTAAAATCAATGAATGCGTTCACACTGGGGCAGTGCGGTGAAAAATCGCCCCTCTCCATTGAAATTAATGGAAAGCTCTTCAAAAGAGCCTGAAAAGCTCTTCAAAAGTGCTCAGTGTTTTACTGGCAGTTTAGAAGCGCCTCAGTGGGAAAGGGGCCTTACTCTGTTTATCCTGAATTATTATTAAGAATGTACAAATGCTCTTTGTCTCAAAGTGAACCTGTCAAAATCCTGAACAAATCAAACTGAGAAAATAAGGATAAAATGAACATATAGGGGTAATCTTAATTGAAGGTGGCGCATCAACATCATCAGTAGCTCCACAAATGTGGGGACTTAAAACAAATGCAAATATTGGGATTGATTTACTAAAACTGGAGAGTGCACAACCTGTGCAAAACCTGTGCATAGAAGCCAATCGGCTTCTTACTTCAGATTGCTCAATTAAAGTAGTAAAGTGCCCCTGATGAATTTTCTCCATATATAGCATTAAGAAACACTTAACTAAATGCTGTGTGTACATGCATCCAAACCTTCTCTGTTTTCTTCTAATCCCTCCTGTTTTTTGGGGGGTTTTTTATGATGTCCCCGGGGCATGCGTATATTTCCCCCTGTTCACGGCATGCTCATTGTGCCATCAGTCCTTTCATTACATGCCGTGGCTCCATCAAATCCTCTCTCTAGGGCACTGCACTGAGATCCCGTGAGATTTTAGTCCCATTTACATATCCCTGCTAAAAATCACTACGCGTACGTGAGATTAAACCGGGACAAGACGAAAGGGAGGAAGTACAGCGCAGTTAAGACTAAGGCTTTACCCAACATAGTGCCGCTTCTCCCAGAAAGCAAGATTTTAGAAACCACTTGAAAATAAGACATGCAAAGAGGCTTCATATTAATGCAGAATGTTTTCAAATGTTATACTGCCTTTATCAAGAAGGAGCATTTGAGGGGCAGAATTTACTACCGCTTTTAGCTTTGACAACAAAAACCTGGAAGCTGATTGGTTTCCATGCAGGGCTGCACCAGATTTTGCTCTCTCCAGTTTTAGCAAATGAACCCCATTGACTTTCCAGCAAAAGTTGAGATTCGTTTCAACCACTTTTAGCTTTCAGGCTTCCCTGCAATATTCAGTGTGGCCTTGTTAACAAATTGGGAGACTTAGAAGGAACAGAGGCAAACTCAACAAGTAAAAGTTAAAGGGACACTAAAGGTTCCTGTTTTTTCACTTTAATGCATCCAATGCATTAAGGTGTAAAAACACTTGTCCGTGACCGGTCCCCCAGCCCCCCGTTTTACTTACCTGAACCTTCGAACTTGTCCCACAGGGACGCGCTCTCTCTCTGCAGGGGGTTCTCGGCTCTTGATTGGATAGATTGATAGCAGTGCAGCCATTGGCTCCTGCTGCTGTCAATCAAATCCAATGACGTGGGGCCGAGTCCTGCATTTGCCGTCTATGGACGCCAAATGCTGGACTCGGGAGCGTGCCCGCAAGGTAAGCTGATGTGGGGAGGAGCCGACGGACCCCAGAAGAGCAGGTTCAGGGCCACTCTGTGCAAAACGAGCTGCACAGTGGAGGTAAATAGGATATGTTTGTTATTTAAAAAAAAAAAAAAACCCTAAACCTTTAGTGTCCCTTTAAGATCTGCAACTGGGAGAGTCTGAAAAGGGTGAATGGGGGAGCATAAAAATGAAGACTGGATGTGGTGGTCTTCCTAGGGATTCATTTATACAATCAATGGAGGTGCAGAACGTGCCATTTAAATGTAATACTAGGCTTGTTATAAATATAGATAAAAGCATAAAGAGAGCATAACGATCTTGCGTTCTCTTTTTATGCATCTTAGACCATCAAATACTTCTTGGGCTGCTGTCAAGAGAGTGGTAGGATCCCATCTGAGGCTGGGTTCACACTGCTGCGGTGCGGGAACGCTGCAAATCCACTGCGGGTTCCCGCACCGCATGTCTCCCGCCGGCAGTTCACACTGCCCTATGCGAGCTGCTGGGAGTGTCAATGAAATGTTAATGACACCCCCATAGCAGCTCGCATATCGCAGTGCGATCTGCAAACTCGGACAGGAATCGGATCGCATGGTGAGAACACCATGCGATCCGATTCTGCTGCGAACCGAAAAAAAGGGTCCTGTCCGATTTTGGGCCGAATGCGATGCGAATTCAGCCATACTATCTGTATGGCTGAATTTGCATCGCACAGAGATCGCATATGATTTGAACTGCAGTGCGGTGCGAATCATATGCGATCTCCCGCACCGCAGCAGTGTGAACCGGGCCTTAGGCCTGATTCACACCTATGCATTTTTAGTGCTTTTTGCATTTTGCAGATTTGCACTAAAGAACGTGTTCCATAGGAAACCATGTTAAATGGACTGTAGTGCAAATCTGTAAAATGCACAAAAAATGCATAGGTGTGAATCAGGCCTTAGGGACCTAAGGAACATTTGTTTTAATCCTGTATTGGACTATGCGCGAGTTTACCTGCTCAGAGCAAAGGGGATAAGTTGGATTTCTTTGCCAGTTTCCCGTTCTAAATAATGAAATTGTCACAGGGTGGAAAAATCCAGAAGTTGCAAAATAATTAAAATAATTAGGAATTTGACTTTGCAAATTTGCTTGCTCAATACGACTGACCTTACCACAGCAGCAACCTGGTACGAATATGCAGTGAACAATCAGTGCATCACCACTTGAAGCTTTGAGGAATTTTCCTTTAATTCAGCCTACCTAACCAACAGGCTACAATTTTCCTTTGATATGTCACTATAAATAGCCTGCCGAATATGAATAACAACGTGCAATAAATGGACCATGTGACTATCTACAAATTAAAAATCATCTATCTGCCTACATGAAGGAGGTGGCATCCATTAACATTTATCTGTAGAACGAATGCTCTATTTTAACATGTGTCTATTTAGGGGAATAGTGATATAAAAATGTGAATTCCCTGCCAGTAATCTAGAAGCCAGCAGAAAGGGAAGACATTCAATGCTTTCATTTTGCAAGGGCAGCAGAGAGATAAGAAAGCTACTGAAGGATTCAAATCATCGCCTTCAAAGCCTGAAGCTTTTGAGGCATAGAAAGACTACGTATTATAGCATGTATGGCAAAACTTTCATGCTGTTCCCATGAAAGGTATCACCACCCGTAAAAGAACAGTGTTCCCCAGGACTAATAAGGCTTTCAGAGCTCGGCACTACAAAGAATTTATAAAATAATAGATTTTTTTTTTTCCCCCTGTTCTTTTTTTTTGTTACTTTATTTCTGCAGCGGGCTCTTCATCGGGTGGTATCAAGGCCGTGTAATTGGTAGAGATTTTTCTGTGTCAGTTTCCAGCTAAGGCTCAGACACAAATGTTTTATGATTGAAAGGAGCTGGTGGGGGAAGAACAGAAGTCTGACAACACAGAACAAAGTTTCCGTGGCAAAAGTTCTTAAAAGTGAGACCTCTACAGAATCAGAAGCCTGATTCACGCAATTCCCTCAAGCAAAAGTGTCATATTTTCTGCTTCTAGAGAACGCGGATCAGGGGCAACAAACATGTGACTGCTGCTGAAGTACAGATGTCAGCAAGTCAAAAGACTGAGAAAAGATGCTGTCTGATGAAATTCTGCGGAAGCTGGAAATTAAAAGCTAGGAAAGGTTATTGCGCAAGATTTCGGCTATAGACCTCCTATGAGAGCCGCCAGATCGTAGATAAAAGGTGGCACCTGAATGGCACATGTGGCATTGGAACCAAAAGATTTGGCTTGTATATTCTCCTTGACAGTAAGGCCGGTTTCACACTGGGGCGGTGGCGGTAAAGCAGCGCTATATTTATCGCTGCTTTACCGTCGTTATAGCCGCGGTATTCGGACGCTAGCGGGGTGGTTTTAACCCCCGCTAGCGGCCGAAAAAGGGTTAAACCCCCCCGCAAAGGACCCACTTTTTTCAGGCGCATTACAGGCGCTATTTTTAGCGCTGTAGTGCCTGAAAAACGCTTATGTACACACGATCGGAATGCTCGTCGGAAAAAAATGACGGTTTTTCTGTCGGAATTCTGACGGAATTCCGCTCAAGCTGTGTTGCCTACACACGATCACACCAAATTCCGACGGTCAATAACACAGCGGCATAAAACACATTCGACAGCACTATAAAAGGGAAGTTTAATGCTTCTGAGAATGCGTCGAATTGTTTCCGAGCATGCGTCGGAATTTTGCGTGTCGGAATTGCATACACACGATCGGAAAATCCGATAGAAAGGTTTTCCGTCGGAAAAATTGTGACCTGGAGGAGGCTGAAATCAACAGAATAGGCGTTTTGGACTTAGTGTTACTCAGGGGCGGACTGACAACTCATGGGACCCCCGTGCAATAGGAGATTATGGGACCCCCAGGCAATCAGAGATTATGGGGCCACACAGTATACAATCACACAGTATACAATCACACAGTATACACATACATGTACACACAGTATACACAGACATGTACACACAGTATACACAGACATGTTTCTATTGGCTGAGAAGGTACTGGAGAGGTGGGGCAGGTATAATCTTGGGATTTTTAGACCAAAAGAATGTCGGTAAGGGACATTTCAGAAGCAGATGTAAAAAAAACAGATTTTTACATACTGTCCCTGGCAACCCTGATGGGGCCCCCTAGTGGACCGGGGCCCTCGGGCAGTGCCCGAGTGGTCGAATGGTCAGTCCGCCCCTGGTGTTACTAAACCCAGGACCCTGCATTCACAATATCTGGTTCCCACAGTACACAGAACATGAAAATGCAATAGTTTTAGTAAAGATAAACTGCTAAATACCTTTTCTCATCAGCAGTTAGAGCAGTCTTGTGACTTCTATCAGTGTCTGGTTAAAGCTTGTAGGAAGATTTTCCATTCTCCTCTGACTGTCCTATAAGGCTGCAGAACCCCTGACCCTCTGTCTGGACAGTGCTGATTGGCCCTGTGCTGATGATCACATGCACTCTCCAAAGAAGAAGAAAAAAACTCTCTAGCAATACACACCAAACTGTGCATGTGCAGCTTGTGCCCTAGCCTCTGTTCCAACAGGAGATGGATTGGGGACAGTGGAAGAAGGGGAGGAACAGAGAAGACAAGATCAAACAGCCTTTTTACACAATGCACCTTTTACCCCCCACCAGCGGGGGGTAAAAGCACCCCACTAGCGGCCGAAATGCGCCGCAAAACCGCCGACGCTATTGTCGTTGTGGTGTGAAAGGGGTCTTAAGAATATATACCTGAATAGATTTTTTTAGTGTCACTTTAAGGCTAAATGCACACAGGCGATTTGGCAACTGTGTCAAATTCCATTGTTTTCTACAGGCTGTTGGCTGCTACACCTGTTTCTCCCAGGTATTCAAAAATGCTGGGATTTGATGCCGATGGGACAAACTGCCCATGTGCATGAGGCCCAAAAAAAAAAAAAACTTCAATCAAAATTTAAGGTGGACATCCATTGTACCACTTTATGCTTTTTGTTTCTTGATGTAGTAATCAAAAGACAGATTAAGTATGGAGAATATAGCAGGAACCCATACTTATTTCTATCAAGTTATTGTTTTCTGTGATATGGAAAGAAGACAAAGAACAATGCAACATTCAGCTTGACTCAACTATAGCCCCATATCTCTGGCTTAGTGAGATTTCTTTGCATATCTGTGCAGCTCTAGATACACTGTTGCCAATCTAATTCACACTAGCAGGTCAACTCATTTCCATAACCTATTTTTATATTTTGATGTCTCATCTGACTAAGGCTAGGGCTATACTGGCAAATAAATCTCTTTGTTACTGGGAGATTTAACTGCGTGTTGACAGTTATCTCATTAGAATCATATGATTTAAGTGTGCAGCGCATGACTGCCAATGAATAGTAAAATGTCTCCGTAGCAAAGAGATTCAACTGCCAATAAAGTCCCAGCCAAACCCAGTTAACCAGCTTCCTCCTAATTGTCCCTATCATAAGCCGGCCATACATGGATCAAAATGTGGCCAGTTCAGCAGGAACCAGCCGAATTTCGATCCATTCCTAGCCCTCTCTGTTCAGCAGAAGCCTGTCGTTAGACAAGCTTTTGTCTCCTGGAAACCCAGTTCAATCAGTGCATGCAGCCAATGGGCCGTAACGCTGCTCAGTGTAATCTCACGGCAGGGAGTCCCTCTGTCAGATATCAATGACACAGTAGGGAGGGTTTCCCTCTCCACCTTGAATGTGTGCATGTGGGAATCATGTCAGTTTTTTTTTTGTTCAGACTCCTGAAGCCATATATGGCCAGTTTTAGTCTGAACCTTGAGCAGTAAAGTGTTAATTTGACCAAATATTGGGTTAAATAATTTAGAGGAGGTGTGTACCCAATATTCTGTTTGTTAGATGGTGTCTGGAATCAAGAACATATTCACCCCAATCCCTGGGACACTGTCCACCACCATTTCTGAGAGGTCCTGCCCAGACCACGCTTACTTTGTTTGGTCCCATCTAGATGACGCCCACTTTCTGGATGGTCCCACCCTTAATCCCTCTCACTTGTGCCCATGCACCCCCTTAGTCAATACCCTGGTTTTAGATACTGCACATAGTCAGTCCAGGACACAACATTATCAGCACAGAGATGTGGGACTGTCCTGACAAATCCGGAACAGCTGGCATCTCTGCATATGCAGTTGTTTCTCGCTCACAGCCCCGCATGTCTTCTCTACTGTGCTGATTTTGCTGACAAAGATGGTAATAGAAATAAACAGCAGAACTGAGTATGTCAATCATGAAGCTCAATCGTATGTCCAGAAAGGGCAATTAAATCTACTAACAAGCAGTCACTGTTTTAAGAAGCAGGTTGGACTTCTTCCTGAAGCTTTTTCTGTACAACAACTTTCTGAGTTTATGACTTAGGGCTTGTGTACACTAGTGGCAGCCTTTGTTGCCCCTCTGAAAATTGATCCAGAGAGGATGGCTTTTCAGAGGATGGTGGACAGGCAGCTGGGAAGTGATATGTTGCCTACTGACCACCTGTTTTAACTCTGAAAAGTCCATACCACCGTGTCAAACATCACTGGGTGAACAGCTGTGCCAGTTCAGGTTTTTTTGAGCATTTACAAACCAGAGATTTCCAGAAGCATGTTTGATCTATTAGCGTCCGGATGAAAATGGGCGGTTACATCAAATCTACCACATTTAGGTCGGGGAAAAACAGAAAAGGAGGCAGTCCGTTTCCTTTTTTTCCCCCCAGAACTAGACAGACTCAGAGGCAATAAAATGTAAACGTTTGTTTACATTCCGCTGCCCAACTTCTGATCAGGTCCACCCGAAAAACTGACAGGCAGACCCGATTGTACCACCCTGGTGAAACGGGTCTTAAGCCTCATTCATACACACGATCGGATGGTTGGCCAACAAAACCGTGGAATTTTGTCCAAAGGGCGTTGGCCCAAACTTGTCTTGCATACACACGGCCACACAATTGTTGGCCAACAATTACGAACGTAGTGACGTACTACGTTGTTTTTCAGCTCTTTAGCGCCACCCATTGGGCTCCTTCTGATAATTTTGTGTTAGTAGAAGTTTGGTGAGTGTTGATTCGCACTTTTCATTTCACACTTTTCCGTGGTTCTGAATGGCCGTTCGTCAAGTAGACATGTTGGGGAATCGGAGGAAATAACGTGTTATTTATTATTGGCCTTGGAGTTCTTGCTTTGAAATTATTTTTTTGGTTGAATAATGATTGGATTTGGTATATTTTCTCTATTTTTGGATGCATAGAATTCACTTTTTGGTTAAGTTCTATTGGCAGATAGCATGTCTAATTTTATTTGTTTTCTTTTTTTAATGCACAATAAAAAAAATTGTGAGAATAATACTTGGCTATGTGTTTTACTTCAAAAGACAGTTTGGGAGAAGGCAGGTACATTTAAAAAAATACAATGTAAAATTGACAAGGGAAACCAACATGGTTGTATCTTTGATCTTAAAAACTACGGGATAATGGTGTCGTGGTAACTTGCCCAAAAAAAAAAAAAAAAAAAGCATAATATTATTCTTGATATCACTAGAAAAAAAAAAAAAAGTATTTGAAAATTAGTTTGCAATAACTCCATTAGTATCACCAGCAAAGCAGCTTCATTATTATCCCATTAAAGAAGAGAATTGTGCGCTGCATTTCGAGATTTCATAATTTGCCACGTCACAAATGTAAACTCTCCATTGCGAACGCTAGTTTACAAGACCGACTGCTTCTGGCTCGTCCTTGCTTTCCAGCATGTGTGTTTGTACTTTATACTATTGTCCGACGGACTTGTGTACTCACGATCGGAAAATCCGACAACACACATTTGTCCGTGGAAAATTTGAAAACCTGCTAGCCAACATTTGTCCACGGAAAGTTGGCCCACAATTGCCCGATGGAGTATACACATGGTCGGATTTTCTGCCAACAGCCTGTCATCACACATTTCCCTTCGGAAAGTCCGATTGTGTTTGTCTCCCTCAATCTATCTTCGCATTAGTGTTCTGTAATTCCCTGTGTAGCAGAACCCAAGCGTAACGCTGGCTTGCCCAGTACCATCAATCCAACACAGAGTTTTCGAATAGGAGGAGATAACACAGGGATGATTTCATCAGTGAGCTGCTGCTCCTTCACTATCCAATCACAGGCTTGAGCATGTCCATGAACAACCTGTTAATTGTAGTGAAGAAAAGTAAGGTCAGGTATCAGGCTATGCTATCTACAAGAGATGAGTAAGGTTCTTTTGCAGATAAAACAGTTCATATATTTGTAATTTAATTACCCATTTAGCTGCTTGATTATAGTTTTACTTTTAGCGATCTTTTATGGAGAAGGAAACGTAATAACAAAGTGTAAGTCAAAGCAATGCCAGGCCACACAAAAAAATCTAAATAAGTGGTATATTAAGATAATTAAATTCCGTCTGGCTGTTCTGACATTTCTCAGCAGTACTTCAGGAGGGATTAATTACTGGGCCAGTGGTGTGATGACAAGCACTATTAATGCTCTGCCCAGGCTGGGAGGGGCCCACAAGCTGCCATTTCATAAATCAATGTTTTGCCGAAGAAGAGAGAAGTTTTCTAGGCATCCACCTTGTTTGTTTACAAACGCGGCATTATTCCTAATTAATGAGGCCGTCATGCCGGATTGTCAAGCCTTCTGTTTTTGGCTCCAAGGCTGACAGAGCAATAGAATGGCTGGAATTTTCCCTATGTCTTCCTCATAGTGTTGCCATTACTAGAGAGTCCTTATGATGCCACAGTTTAAAAATTAGAACCATAAAAGGAATAATGATATTTCGACCTCGTACCCACTTCTACACTATTAAAGGATGACTACCACCAAGCATATGTTTTTTACTATGATCACCCCCGCCGCTTACGCCCGAGCACAGCATTCTAGGAAAAGGAATACCCAATAAACCAGGCATGTCTGAGAACTCCGATGAATAGAGCAGTGATTGCACTGGTGGGGGTGCGGGGCCTCTGTGGGTATAAATAAGAGAACCAGTTACTTTGCCGTGAGCTAGAAAAGCTTATTTACCAAAAAATAGAAGAAAAAAAATGGCTTTGGATATAGACACAATGGGGTTGATTTACTAAAACTGCAGAGTGCAAAATCTGGTGCAGCTCTACATGGTAGCCAATCAGCTTCTAACTTCAGCTTGTGCAACTAAGCTTTGACAAATAAATAAAACTGGAAGCTGATTGGTTTCTATGCACAGGTGCACCAGATTTAGCATTCTCTACTTTAGTAAACCAACCCCATTGCTATCCTAAGGCCTCTTTCACACGGCCGATCCGTTCAGATCTGCCTGTCAGTTTTTCAGGCGGACCTGAACGGATGCTCCATAGAGGTCTATGGAGCGTCGGATGTCAGCGGTGACATGTCCGCTGACAGCCGACCCGCTCCGATACGAAAAAGTGTGACGGAAGAAAAAACAATTTTTCCATCCGTCATCGGATCGGGTGACAACGGACTCTACGGTCTGTCGTCACCCGATCTCCCATAGGGTGTTCTGACAGGTCCGTCCCCGCGCAGTGTGCAGAGACGGACCTGTCATCTTCCTGCTCAGCGGAGATCGCTCCAGCGATCCCCGCTGAGCAAGCGCATATCCACGGGGCAGATCAGCACTTCCCTGAGATTTGCTGGCCAAATTTCCGACAGCAAAGAATTGAGAGCATGTTCTCAATTTTTCAGACGGAAAAGGTTTCTATCGGAAATTCCGATCGTCTGTAGCAATTCTAACGCGCAAAATTCCTACGCATGCTCGGAAACAATTCGCCGCTCGGAAGCATTGAACTTGGCTCGTTGTAGTGTTGTACGTCACCGCGTTCTTGACGGTCGGAATTTGGTGTGCCCATGTGTAGGCAAGACAGTTTGAGTGGAATTCCGTCGTGAAAACCGTCAGAGCTTTTTCCAACGAGAGTTCCGATCGTGTGGACGCGGCATAAGCTTCTCAGCAATCAAGTGAGTGTAGATCATATTTACTTGTTTTAAACAGTTTTTTTTACATTTCTTCAGTTACTCCCTGGTTTCTTGCCTTGGAAGTCATACACCCCAGGAGTCTTCAGGACAGGAGGAGGAGGGCTCTTCTCAGCTAAGCACACTCTTGTGCATGCATGCTTGAACATAAGGGCAGATGGATTCCAGAATGTAAATACAACCTGAATGATTTGCCCTTACTCAAGATGGCCATGACCAGAAACGCAAGGGGGGGGGGGGGTATCTTTCACAGTGATTTCTTAACAAAATAAAGCATGGAGAGAGGACATGGATGGAAGGGAGAGTTTGCTCTGAATATTAAAAATGAATTAAATAGCATTTTTCGGTTTGTGGTGCTCAGATGCAGTGAAGATCTTGGAATTCCACTTTAGGGGTATAAGACTTTCTACAAGGGAAGGGTGGCCAGTCATTTTTGATGCAGAAGTAACTAAAACTCAGGCAGGCATTGTAAGTAGCTAATGCATCTTTCATACAAGTCCTCATACAGCAATTTTCTCAATCATAAAAGTAAATGTTGAATTTATGTCTTGGCTCCCTTTGATTTATATGCAGTATAAGATCTAGACTGACGTAAGCCATCGCCGCGTCCCTTGAATAAAGTGTGACGAGCAGGTGTGGCTAAGCCCGGGCCTCCATGACCTCCATGATGAAATTCATTGTGCCTTTAACGCACCATTTTATTTGCACCTGGTCTGGGTAGAACACATTTCAAACAGCTTTTCTGAATTAACGACAAATGGCTGAAAATTGAGATCTAATTTGAAACAGGTGTTTTAATGCACATGCAGGATGTAAAGCATTTTACATAAATCACCTATTAATTCTTCCATAAATTATGTTACAAAGAAATGCCTTGATTTAACATCTCAGTAACGTCATATTAGTAAAGTATCAGCTGTAGCAAGAAGGTGCCGCAAATAACTAACAATTTCACTAGCTCCGGTCCCAGTTTTGGAGAAGCAATTAAAAAAAAAAAAAATGGCGTGGGGCTTGGTAAAAGGGGAATAGATTTAAATAAATATGAGTTTGGTTTGAAAGATCTGGGTAGAGATTGTTTCAGTGGAGCTCAGATCTACTCCTTTGTAAAATGTAAAATATGGCTAAGGCCGGCCAATCATGGATCGAATTTAGAAAAAAAAATGTCTTTCGAAAATCTTATCTAAGAATGTTCGTTTCACGCCATTTGTGGGCCGCAGAAAGGGGCGATTTTTGTGAATTTGAAAGATCGGGCATGTTGAAAATTTTCTTTAAAAAAAAAAAAAAAAAAAAAACGATTTTCTAATCAATGATGGGAGTAGGGCTGCAACTAACGATTATTTTCATAATCGATTAGTTGGCAGATTATTGTTATGATTAATCGATTAATAGGATAAAATCATAAAAAAAATAATTATTTGCCATTCTTTTGTTTATTTCAAATAATAATGAAAAAAAAACTGAGCGTTAAGCCTCATACACATGATCCGATTTTCCGACAGGAATTGTGTGATGACAGGCTGTTGGCGGAAAATCCGACCATTTGTACGCTCCATCAGACAATTTTTTGGCAACTTTCCGTGGACAAATGTTGGATGGCAGGTTTATAAATTTTCCGCGGACAACAGTGTGTTGTTGGATTTTCTGAGCATGTGTACACAAGTCCGTCGGACAAAAGTCCAAAGTACAAACACGCATGCTCGGAAGCAATGCTCACCAAACACAACGTTAGCAGAAGTTGCCAAAGGGTGGCGCTAAAGAGATGAAAAACCACGTAGTACTTCACTATGTTTGTTGGCCAACAATTGTGTGCCGTTTGTATGCAAGACAAGTTCCTGATCAACGCCCTTCAGACAAAAGTCAGATGCTTTCTCTGCAGAAAATCTGATCGTGTGTAAGGGGCTTTACACTCAAACTGCATCACAACATAACTACTTAAGTAAATTCCTTATTCATTACTGACAATGCAGGGAGGGGGCTGGCCCTGAATGTTAGAGGGAACCATACTGGAGGGAGGGAGGCAGTTAGAGGGAGTAGGTTGGGAGGGAGGGCATGTAGGACAGGAACTGGACCAGAGAAGGTTGCAATAGAAAGGGAGTTTGTTTGGACAGGGGACCAGACCCAAAAGAGGGAGAGCGACCTGGAGGAACTGGACCAAAGTGTGGGAAGGAGAGGTGGAGGCTCCGGACCAGAGTGTGGGAGGGAGAGGTCTGTGTATTTCTCAAACTGACACCAATGATGGGGCACTACCCCCCCAGGAACACCAATGATGGGGCACTATTCCCCCAAGGAACACCAATGATGGGGCACTATCTCCCCTCAGGAACACCAATGATGGGACACTATTCCCTCCCAGGAACACCAGTGATGGGGCACAATTCCCTTCCAGGAACACAAATGATGGGGCACTATTTCCCCAGGAACACTAATGACGGGGCACTATTTCCCCAGGAACACTAATGATGGGGCACTATCCCCCCCCCCAGGAACACCAATGATGGGGCACTAAACCCCAGGAACACCAGTGATGGGGCACTATTGCCCCCCCAGGAACACCAGTGATGGGGCACTATTCCCCCCGAGGACCACCAATGATGGGGCATTTGTTCCCCCAGAAATATCATTCATGTCACTGTTTTAGTAAGTTTCAGTTTGAGTTTCAAGTAAGCCGCTGTATGTATACCTTATTGATATCGCAGCTTGGCGAACACGTGACCGGCTGCTTCTCTTCTTTCTTTCTCCTCCCCTGAGGCAGCAAAGTGGGCGGGGCTGAGAATCCCCCCCCCCCGCTGATGTCAGCAAAGAGGAGGAGAGGCTGGGCCCGGTCACATGAGCGCTGTTATGGGAAAGGTATACAGCGGCGCCGTCGGCTTTTACAGAGGGGATTATAGAAAGAACACTGAGACACAGGCGGAGTCAACAAGCAGGGAGGAAGGTGTGCGCTCTTACCAACCAATCGGAGCAACTAATTGATAATGAAAATTGTTGACAACGAATTTCATTATCGATTAGTTGTTTCAGCCCTGAATGGGAGAATCGTATGAGAAACAGAATCACAAAATGCGCATGAGCACAAGAAAATAAAATTCCGGGAAGGAAAAAAAAAATTCTGTAGCAACATGAGGTGAAATTTAAGGCTTGTTTGGTCGAATTTCGAAATCAATGGTGGTAACCATCGGATCACAAAACGCCCAAAATTTCTGATTTTCAAAAGAAAATCCATTTGGAATTCGACCCATGTATGGTTGGCATAAGTATGTAACCAGCAAATTTCACCACAATTAAAAAATCTAACTGAATTCCCCAAGGGACCAAGCGTATGTAGTTGCTGAGCTATCATGTTTGATAGAAGTACATCCTCTCCCCCCACCACCGTCCGACCACCCTGCTCACAGGGAGACAAATATTTTATAAGGTCTGATTGACAGCAGTTGTCTGGCAGCAGGCACAAACTGGAAACAAGTACCCATCATTCACCACAACAGGGGAGGTTTAGATTGGATCACACACACAAGCAAAAGAGTATCAGTGAACCCTTGGCTGGGCTGACTGTGACAGAATAGTTCCTATAACCCCAGGGTGCACCCAGGCACTTATACTGGCAGGGCAAGTTGGAACACTTTGCACAATCCTCTTTAAGTGCTGTAGCTTCACCATAGGAACACCCATAAACCGGGCATCAGCCTGGGGTGGAGCTACAGCCAGCACAACTGGGAATAAAAAGGGGTTCTTAAAGTGATTGTAAACAATCATATTGTAAAACAACCTATTCAGTTTAAAATAGAAATGAAAGGCAAAACATTTTTGTATATATATATATATATATATATATATATATATATATATATTAAAATTAATTATAAATACCTTTTCCCTTTTTTATAAGTGATCACAGATCCTCTGTTCTCCGCTGCATAAGAGCTGGAAGGAGAAGAAGCAACAGCACACTGAACTTTCCAGTGAATGGATGTGCAGCGGGGGCAGGACAAGTCTGATCATTGGAGGAGAGCACACCGAGTTCCCAGCATAGCTAGGGAACTGACCACGCTGTGCTCTACTGCTTAGTGTGGTCAGTTTTTATTAGGAAAGCAGAAGGACTGGCAGGAACACCAAGGTTGTCATATAAAGGAAGCAATACAAAGAGAACAGGATACTTTCCCATACAAGTACATGGTACAGTAGGCACAAATCAGGAATATGACGTGTTGGGGGTAACAAACGCTTTAATGCACAAAATAGGACCAAATCCCACATGCACTTGGTTTCCTGGGACAGCAAACAAGGATTTTTTTGTGGCAATACTTCAGGAGACAAAACAAAACCAGTGGCCTTGGAAAATATTACCCCCAATTTATGTACAGCTATGGGTCAGGTACCATTCGAGGGGCAGTTCTAGAAAAAGCTGAATCTCAAAGACCATCAACTTCCAACTTGAAAGGCATAATTCAAAATGCAAGGGGGGGCTTGTAAACTTATTTGGTACAAAGATGTTGGCAAAGTCAGCAAAACAATGCAGAGATAACAATGCCCCTTTCAGCACGAACCCAAAACACATAATCACAATAGAATTGGAAATGACAGTCTACCAGCGACACTAATAATGAAGATTGCAGGGAATTTTCAAACTCATTTAGCAGCTGAGAGAAGCTAGGACTAAACGATGAAATTTTCTAATTATTCCAGACACAGCAATGTCTGCAGCTCAGACGACTTTTCCATTTCCCGCAGTAACCAGCTTATGGAAAGATATCGAGGGTCATTTAAAAAGCTACAGAAAAAAAATAAAGACCGGCATAGCAAATGCCCCTTGTGTCGTCAGGTGAATAGGTTTTTAATAACTGCTCCTGTTTGTGTGGTATGGCATTAAAAGGGAAAATACATTCCTGTTAGCACATTTTTCAGTTATTACTGCAGTCTTTTTTATATAACTTTCATATATTAGAATGATAGCCATTTATATATTTTTGATAAAGTATTATATGGAAAGATTTGTAATTTAGCCACTAGAGGCAGAGTAGATAAGTCACTGAAACCATTCATCCTCCCCGTTTCACAACTATTGATATAAGATAGTCACACACGGAATGCATCTTTTTCAATGAGTCTTTTGATTTATAGACTAGCAATACACATTTAGTTTTCTCTCTCAGCCTGCAAGCTGAAGGGGGAAAAAAACAACTGATTCCCCCATCCATGTTCAACAGTGAGGATGGAGAAATCTCCACTGTCGGCTATTGTATTCAGGCAGACTGGATACCCGAACAGTAACTGCATCTGATATAAAGCAGTCAATTAGGTGACAATTTTCCGCCCGGCCCAGTCAATTTTCAGATCTTCTTATAGATGAGTTAGCAGGAATTTAAGGCATGTATGAGAAGGAACTGTAAGGCACAGCCATTGCGTTCTACTGCTAAGCTGGAAGCAGAGCCCGTATATATAATAAGCAAATATGTCTGAAACCAGGTACATATACCATTACAAAGTATTCACAAAATACGTTTCTTTTAAAGCCCACTTCAGCCTAAACATTTTTTTTTTATGCAGTTACGGACAAAGGTTAGAATATCCAGGTTTTCTTGTCATCTGTAGAGAATTCCCACAACTATGTATCCCACTTACAGAGTGGCACAGAAACTTATGGGAAATTTCTCTAATTCTCTAATACCACGTACACACGGTTGGAATTTCCAATGGAAACAGTCCGATGGGAGCTTTTTATCGGATTTTCCGACCGAGTGTATGCCCATCGGTCTTTTTCTGTCGGCATTTACGACAGACTTTGGATTGAGAGCCTGTTCTTAATTTTTCAGACGGAAAACCTCTCTATTGGATTTTTCGATCGTGTGTATGCAATTCCGACACGCAAAATTCCGACGAATGCTCGGAAACAATTCGATGCATGCTCGGAAGCATTAAACTTCCCTTTTATAGTGCCGTCGAACGTGTTGTATGTCATTGTGTTATTGACCATCGGAATTTGGTGTGACCGTGTGTAGGCAAGACAGTTTGAGCGAAATACCGTCAGAATTCCGACGGGAAAACCATCAGCGCTTTTTCCGACGAGAATTCCAATCGTGTGTACGCGGCATAAGCCTCCTAGATGTCCAAAATGGACTTGAGCTACAACCCTTAACCACTTCAATACCCGCGTATAGTCATATGACGCCCACAAGGTGGATCTACCATCCTGGGTGGGCGTCATATGACGTCCTCGGATTCCCGGCCGCCTGGGGGGCGCGCGCGCGCGCCCGGCATCGCTCGGGACCCGGTGCGAGTGCCCGGCGGCCGCGATGTCCGCCGGGCACCCGCGATTGCCCGTTAAAACAACGGGACCGGGCGGGACCGTGGGGCTGTGTGTTTAAACACACAGCCCCACGTCCTGTCAGCGGGGAGGAGACCGATCATGTGATCCCAGTACAGAGGATCACATGATCGGTCTCCTCCCCTTAAGTCCCCTCCCCCTACATTTAGAATCACTCCTATTAGGGACACACATTAACCCCTCCAGCGCCCTCTAGTGTTAACCCCCTTCCCTGACAGTCACATTTACACAGTAATCATTGCAATTTTATAGCAACGATCGCTGTGTAAATGTGAATGGTTCCAAAAATGTGTCAAAAGTGTCCGAAGTGTCCGCCGCAATGTCGCAGTCACGAAAAAAAAAATCGCAAATCGCCGCCATTACTAGTAAAAAAAAAAAAAAAAAAAAAATTCAATAAATCTATCCCCTATTTTGTAGACGCTATAACTTTTGCGCAAACCGATCAATATACGCTTATTGCGATTTTTTTTACCAAAAATATGTAGAAGAATACGTATCGGCCTAAACTGAGGAAAAAAATTGTTTTTTTTTTTAAAAATGGGATATTTATTATAGCAAAAAGTAAAAAATATTGTGTTTTTTTTCAAAATTGTCGCTCTTCTTTTGTTTATAGCGCAAAAAATAAAAACCGCAGGGGCGATCAAATACCACCAAAAGAAAGCTCTATTTGTGGGAAAAAAAGGACGTAAATTTTGTTTGGGTGTAACGTCGCACGACCGCGCAATTGTTAGTTAAAGCGACGCAGTGCCGAATCGCAAAAAGTGCTCTGGTAAGGAAGGGTGTTTAAAAGCCCTGTATTGAAGCGGTTAAACACTTACAATGTCTTAGATCCTAATAGGGCACATTCCCCAAGGACTTCTGGAGATATAGACAATTAAACCATATTACAAATTTACCCAAGCCACTTTGTCGCTCTTGAATCTTAATGATATTGAAAAAGTCTTGGATTCAAAAGGCCCTCCTACCCATTTTATTTCCTTTGCCTACAAACTGATACTCTAATTGGGTCAACTGGAATACCCTCCAAACCCAAAAAACAAGAACACGACATCCAGAGCAAACTTTCTGATTCATCTTATGCCCTGTACACACGATAGGATTTTCCGACAACAAAACTGTGGATTTTTTACCGAAGGATGTTGGCTCAAACTTGTCTTGTATACACACGGTCACACAAATGTTGTTGGAAATTCCGAACGTCAAGAACACGGTGACGAACATAACGTACAAGTAGAAGAAAATGAAGTTTAATAGCCAGTGCGGCTCTTCTGCTTGTTTTTTGTGCGTCAGAATTGTGTACACACGCTCGGAATTTCCGATAACAAGTTTTGTTGTCGGAAAATTTGAGAACCTGCTCTCAAACATTTGTTGGCAGAAATTCCGACAACAAATGTTCTATGAAGCATACATACGGTCTGACTTTCCGACAACAAGCTCACATCCAGCATTTGTTGTCGGAAAATCCTATCGTGTGCATTACAGTTACCACACACAGCAGGGTGGTAAAATGTTCCCCCAAAGCATTACATCCCTCATCTTGGAGAATATGCTTTAAGTGACTCCAACACCTACTTTGCTCACATCTGGTGGTAATGTCCAATTATGAGATCCTTCTGGATAGAAATTTTAAGGCCCCTTTCACACGGGACGGTTCCGTATTGATCCGCCCCATGAAGATCCGCTGCTCAGTGGGGATCGCTCAGCTGATCCCCGCTGAGCCGGCTGATGACAGGGCGGTCCCTGCACACTGTGCAGGGACCGCCCTGTCAGATCTCCACTCTCCTCTATGGGGGATCGGATGAACACGGACCGTCTGTCCATGTTCATCTGATCTGCTCTGCAGACGGATGGAAAAAATAGGGTTTTCCTCCGTCTGCAGAATCGGACAATAGCGGAGGCGGACAGTAACGGGTGTCAGCGGATGCTCATCCGCTGACACCCGCTATCCCATAGGGGTGCATGTATGTCAGTTTTTCATCCAAAAACGGATGAATGAAAAACGGACATACTGTCCGCATGTGTGAAAGGGGCCTAAATCTCAAATATCACACAGAAAAAAGGTTATTTTTCCACTTGTCACACTAAAGTATCCCTATAATCAGCTTGACAGAACATTGCCGTATAATATGTCTTCCCCCCACGTTAGTTGATCTAACCCTGGAAGCTTGATCAGGGAATAGCCAGCAATCCAACACATGCTGATGGTGCTCCGTTGCGGAGCAGACCTTAGCCAGAAGTGCATGCGATCCTTTCTCCTGCCTGTCTGTACAGCCTGCATAGTATCCCTGGTCAGGATTCTTCTGTGATCTATGTAGGATGTTTAAAGGTTGATTTATCTCTTGAGTTTAATAACTAGAAATGTGCTTGGGCGTGTTCAGGTTCCTAGTCCCAACTCACCTTCCCGATCCCGCCAGTAAGCTAACACTGCACACTGCTAATTACAAGCAGTGAGACATTTCCTGGTCAGCAGCTGCACAGATTGGGAAATGTATCACTGCCTGTGATTAGCGGTGTGCAGTGTTGGCTTCCTGGCGGGATTGGGCAGGTGGGTTGGGACTAGGAACCCGAACACGCCTGAGCCCATCTCTATTATTAAAGTGTTTTACTGGTCTAGTTCTGTGCTTCCCTTGGGTTTTAAACCTCAAATATATTAGTAAAATAGAGATCCCAATAAATTCTTTAAAAATGCAATTTCCAGGAGATGCAGTAACTGCACAGGATTTAAAAAAAATGTATGATTTTCAGACACTGGAAAAAGCCTTCCCAACTCACCACTAAACTATAACTTTTTATTGCTTATTATTTTTATACATACATATTATGTGTATTACTTATGTATCCTTGTCTATTGTTTAACCACCAAACTTCCTTTTCTGTATTTGTACCTAGAAGTCTTAAAATTGCACACAAAAAAAAAAAAAAAAATAGCTGACCAAAGCTCTATCCTTTCCACAATTTACTCAATGCTAAAAAAGAACAGTTATGGATAACTTGGGTTTTAAGGCTCACAAGGGATTACTTGAATGAACTGAAATTCCTGCCTACCTCGAACTACACAGAGAATTCCTGATCTTCCACAGCCCCTCTTGCAAATAACTGAGGAATCACCTCACTGCTGTTTACAGTACTTGCTGAAATAAAGTTTAGACTGCGTGATTGATGCTCCCGTTGAGAACTAAAATATATAATGGTTGAGCTACAGTATAACATTCACCAGCAAGTGATAATCATACCTGGGAATTCTTAAAATTCCCTGAGCTTGAGATTGTCTCAACATAACAGTCTCTCACCAGGGCTGGGGGTAATTTCAAGACAAGAACAAGAACTACTTTGAAAACTGGAAAGAGACCGTACTAAAAATAATGCAACCATGGCTGCCTTCTGCCTCTCTAAACATCAAAATTATTGATTCTTATATAATTAGAACACTTGTATTTTTCCTGTGCTATAGCCATTGATGGGTTAACAATAGGGAGTCTAAAACAGATTTTTAAAATGGTAAAGGGAGAGATGAAATAGTCATCACATATTTGTAGAACACGTTGTGTTGTGGGATACAAGGAAGCCAAGAATTCTTCACAGTGACCTTTTCCATTCACCAAACACAGTAAATCAGAGTATCTTTGTAAATGGCATGATCAGACAGCTCTTGTGCACCTGTAACAGTTTATGTTATGCAAATAACATTTCTATAAGAAGTGGTTGGCCTGACAAACCCATCTGCTTATGCTTGACACTACTTAAGAATAAGTGATGCAGGAGGTTGTCGAAACTCTGTATAGGCTGCACAGTGTTTGGTAACACTATTGGGTAAGCAAGGCAGATAACACCTGCCCAATGCTTCCTCCTCAGATCTATAATCCTACCCTAGGTATTATAGCTGAGCATTGCACCCAAGAACTAGATGACACTAGCGTATGCGCAAACTGGAACTGACTTTGTTGTAAACTCACACAAAATATATACCACATGAAATCAGATTAAAGCTTGATCACTCTATCATAAACAATGCAAACTGTAAACAGTAATATCTTCGGTATATCTAACAGTACATCTAATGAACAGCTAACAAACATATAAACATCCTACAATGGTTCAGTAACAAGGTAAAGTGGACACAATGCTAGTCACATCTCCGAGAGGATTAGCAGACAGGCAGAAACAATAAGTGACTCAATTAACATTGGGAATTCACACCCAGGCGGTACACAATGGGGAAATTATACCATTAGAAAAAGACACCTTAGTAAACAGATAGCAGGAGACCCCAGAATCAAGTTGTTTTGCGCTAATTATATTAACATCTAACATCTAACATCCTATTCTGAGTCTAGAAGGGGGTGAAGAAGTCATTGCTTGTTTGGGCACAGAGGACCCAAACCTGTATCCAGGTCCTGGGTTCTGTGTGTTTTTGGGGAGACATGGACCCAAATCTGAAGCCACTCCAAAGGTCCCCCAGGCACACACCTCCCAAAGAATACAGACCCCTTAAAAGCCAGAGCCCATAGTCGTTGGGTCTGTCACACTTAGGCAGCTTACAGGAGAAGGACTGCACAAGAATGATTAATATAATAAGGCAGCAGGGACACTGGAAAGTGCACTGCAGTCACTATTAATGCTACGAAATGAGGCAGAGGCATAGGCAAATCACAGGAGCAGCCAAACAGAATTATAACTATTTTGTCAGGTTAAAAGTTAAGGCTCTACTGCAAGGTAAACAGTAATCTAATCTAATGAGCGACATCACCCAGTTAGTAGTCATCATTCATTGTTTTGATTGTCCTGAAATTAAGACATGTTAAATCTGATTGATATTTATGAGGTTGCTGGTCAGCAGGTCTGTTTAAATATGTGCACTAAATTAGCCCAATATAGTTTACCTAAACACATTAAACTGTTTAATCCAGAGTTTAAGAAATCCATAAATACTTACGGTGTACCTAACTGCATAAATAGATGCCAAAATTCAAACATTGGTTCACGGTTTAGTACTCTGAAAAAAGGAGTTCTAAGTTTTATTCCGAAACAAAACCCTGTAATATATAGATAATTTTCACTATTGTAGAATGTTTCCACTATTGCCCTATTAAGTTAAGCTTGTATGTATGGCTGATGGCAAATAGCCCCTATAACGTCTGCATCCAAAGCAATCACTCATTTCCTATTGATATAATTGAGCCATTTTGCAGGCCTCTCGTCTACCAATGAGCCATAGTCATTTTTCATAGGTAGCACAATGAGGCTAAAGCTAGCATTTTGGAGTATTACATCTTACTTGAAAATAAACCACACAATAGATTTCTATTCCGCCTGTTAAAACCTTGAATGAGGTTTGTCAGCACTAGCTGAAACAATAACAACCCAGACTTCAAATTACCCAAAAAACCCTCTGAATCTTAAGATTTCCCTAGGGATCATCCCGGCACACAAGTGAAAGAGATTCGGAGACAGCCACCAGGGAGCGTCTACAAACTGCACACAGTACGGAGCCTATCATCACTCTGAAAATAGCATTACTGGGGATATAGTTCCAGTCTTCTGGGATGCATCATTTGGAACAGGTTCATCTCAAATATAATTGGCAGAATTCATCAATCCCAGGTGAACCAAGCCCTCCTCACTGACAATGTAAAAGTCACAAAGAAATTAATGCACGTAAGAAAATGTAATATTTGTCTCATTCTGTCAAGAGAAAAAAAAACTATCTGATACTGCTGAAGGATTTTATCCTGGCATAAGATCTCTACACTGCATGTCTTTGGCAAGGGACCTGCAAGCTGTTGGCACAGAGACTTCCAGAGAAGAACAAGGTTGAGAATGCAGCAGAATAGGTCTTATCTGGTTTTAAAGTTTAAGTTTAGAAGCTAGGTTAGGTTAGTACTAAATGGTTCAGTGGTATGGGGTGAGTTAAAGCAGAAGTGTTCAAAAGTTAAGTACTGCTGCTGGTTCACTCCCTTCCCCCAGTTTGTAAACCAAATTTGTTTTCGGAGGGGGGAAGCAAGTACTGATTTTATCGGTTCCCTCTCCCACTTCTGTAATCCTCCCCAGGGTGAGGATGATGCTATTTTCCCCGTCCCATCCCCTCCCATAGCCTCCTGGGATATGTCCCAGGAGGCTGCCGGACCATTCACAGAGCACATGCGCAGTTGGGGAACCGGCTGTGGTTCCTCAGGCAGCTGCCAAATACAAGATGGTGTTGCTGGGGACCCACAGTAGAACTGGCTGCTGGAAGACAGTGGATGACTCCAGCCACTGGTAAGTACCTAGTTTTGTATATAGTTATTATTATCAGTAATAAGAGACAGGCTAAAGGTTGTTTAGTGTTGTGGGATTAGGGGTTGGTTTTTACAGGTTGTCCTGGACCCATCCTGACCCTGAAAGTTGAAGCAGCACAGTGATTGGCTGTCATTCTCTCTGCCACTCAGCTCTCTTCTCCTATTATCATGCTTTTTGTCAGCATAAGAACTGACTACATTTTGCACAGTGTAAGTAGTGAACAAAAAATCGCTCTGGAGCAGCAGTCATTCAAGGCAACGTAACGGAGGTAAACATATCCCTGAGATGTTAGAAGGTTAGACTGCAAGATTAGGGTTGCAGAAACAGCAACTAAAGCAGTCCTCAAAGATTCCTCCATACTGTGATCTGCAGTAGAAACACATGCATCATTTAACAAACTTCTGGAAGCACCATGTAGGGCTACTGCCTCCCCAACAATATAAAAAATGTTTATTCAGAACTTAACTATGTATGACTAAATCTGTGTGATGAATGCATGCATCAAAGCCAAACAGCAAGTTTCTACCTTGTGGCTTGTGGTGACCATATTGCACAAGACAAGTGATCAGATTAGGTTGGGTTGGGTTGGGTTGGAAATGTAGTTAGATCCCACTATTTAGATCAACATATTGATTCAATATGAGCAAACTTCATCGCTGTTTATATAGTAATAAACTGTGGTTTTCCAGCCTGTACATGTGTGGGTAACTTTAAGTGCAGGCATTAACATTATCTACTAATAATCCTCGAAGAACTTCTGTAAAACTATGGTGTCAAATGTGTACTGTGTTTCCATCACTTAACTTCAGTAAACCAAATAAAAGCTGAAAAAGTGAAATCTTAAATTGTATAAATAAACCTCTTAATGATGTTTGGACATAAAGTATGCTCCATATATATATATATATATATATATAACATACTGGCCAACATTCCATTGCAAAGTTTAAGCAAACCCTCACCAAATGGAACTCAACAAAAAATTGAGTGTTTTCAGTACACGTGATTTACATAACAATCATAACCAATTTGAAAGAATCCAGTCCCAAGAACAATTTTTCAGAATTTTTGAGCCTGCCACTTCAACACAGAGCCTCATTTTCATCCTGCAGCAGAGGCTCTCTTAGGCTTCATGTACACTACAACTCCTAAACTTGAGTTTAGGAGCTTTTGACGTTCTTTTTTGCCAAAGCTCCTAAACTAAACTTCATCAAAGCCTATGTGTCCATGTACACATAGGCTTTTAGGATCTTTTAGGAGCTGCTGCGGTTAGGGGAGGTTAAACCTCCCTCGTTTGAACATGGAAGAATTACATCCAGGATTGAAACATTTTGACCACTGGCTGCAAAACGTGGCAAAATCGTGGTAAAATCATGGGGTCGTTTTGCGTTTTTTTCATGGCTGGCAGTCATAATAGGCTATGTGTACCTGAAACCTTAGCAACCTTGCTGTATTTTTCATAAAGTAAAATAGATAAAACCAGTGGGTACAGATAAGTCCCAATAACTGTGGGATGTGGGTAGACCTGGAAACTTGAGACAGAAATGTTCAAGAAATATAAGAAGCCAGTAAGAAATAAAAACCAATGGCAATTAGTCAAAATTAAAGTATCTGATATAGACTGGCAAATTCTTTAAAGTATTCTTGTGTCAAAATTTACCTTCAGTGCTCCTGCTCACCCCAGTAGCTCCCCAGAGATCATATTTTGACTCTTGGAAAATAAGTACTTGCATATGATCAATGGCAGTGATCAGACCTGGTAATTAGCCACAACAAGCATGGAGATCTGCATTGTGGGAGGAAGGAGAGGATCTAGGCATGTGCCTGAAATGGGAAGTACTGTAAATTTCAGGGGCTGCTACAGTAGCTTGGATCCAAGGGTTGGAACACTAAACATAAATTATGGTACCAGAATGTTTTGCTTTCATTCATAAGGTGACAGATTTGATTATATCAAGTCATGTTCTATTTTTTTTTTATTTTTAGTGGTAGCACAAGAAATATAAAAGGAAAGCACAGTGGCAACCTTTAAAAATACCTTTACAGTTGTATCAGGGAGCAGACATCTTGTCATTTCTTAAGACCTCAGAAAAAAAAGTTAATTATCACGTTTCATGTGCTGAATCAGATTAATTTAATGGTGTTCTGGTTTGTAACATTCTTCTGAAAAAGGGAATTTAAATGATATTAACTTTTGTTGTCTTCAAGGAACTTTTATTAAGCACTGTTATCACTGAAGGGAATAATTGATTTTAATTTAATTTTAAAAAGAAGAGTGGAAAGAAGAACGGATCTTTAAGTCAATAGAGACTTCCAATTTAATTCACTTAATTCATTGCCTAAATCTATCTTTTTAGTCCTAAATACAATTACGTTCCAGCTATCAATCATTCAGCCATATGGCAACATCCCACAAATGCTGTAATGGTATTACATTAGCATGTAGGACTTAATTAGCAAATTGCATGCATACAGTTATGTTGCTGTGTGTCACATGAATCCACTTTTGTGGTATCTGGTAGCTTCACTGTGGTAGCTCACATTAAACACACTTTATACCTTACGTACTAAAGTCTTAAAAGTAAAGGAGTTCATAGGCATCAGATGAACATTGCCCAAATTCTACCAGAACAGTCGATTACAGTTATTTCTATGGCTGCATTTTTCATAAGTGGAGACACCCCTGGTCCATCATACGCCTAAAGGAAAAGTCCCTTAGAAGGCAGGATGTGGGTTATTTCAAGCCAATCTCTACTCTTCACCCAGCACGATATAAGCTGGTGCTTGCGATATCTGTTCAGAGCACAGACATTCGCTTGGTTGATAGGGGTGTATGTTATCTGGGCAGTGGATAAGAAACAGCACTTGGCTCAGGTAAAGTCAGTATCCTTAGTTGCAGGTAGCTTAAAAAAGATACATGTCTATCATGTTCAATCAAAGCACAAAAACATTATGAATTAAATAAAAATTCCTTGCATCCTCCAAACCCTAAACCAGCAGCTGATTTACAGGAAGGCAGAAAAACCTTAATAAAATGAGCTCTAACTGGGAAAAAAAGGTTTCTTTATCTACAAAGGCATTCAGCTACTCCCTGAATTTTTAATATATAGTGTTATTTATTTCTTTTCTTCACAGCTCTTACAATGATCTACCGTTTCTGAATGTGGAAGTTAATCTTTAATTCCTCCAGGTACAAAAGAGTGCCCCTTTCTTTATTCCAATGACCTTAAAGTGGACAGCTTTCTATGCAGTCTTGCAAAAAGTGTAGGAAGAATATTGGGCAGAGAGGGGGTATTTGTTTAGAAATTGAGTCCTCTTTAAGAAGCCCACTAATTAAGTTATATTAGCAAAAAAGCATAAGCAAATTTGGTCAGTTGTCAAAGTTTACACAAATGTGTTTAGATATCAAAGTTTTCATAAATGTTCAAGACTGTGCAGTAGTCCCATAAATGCTTCCAACTACATCATTCATTATAGCAGACAATTAATAATTTGATGTACTACTCACCATCCTGTAATGTAGGTTGAGGACTTGGAAAATGGCTTCCTGGTTTATCTAGGGAAAACAAAGAGATAACATGTAATTAAATATACATATTAATCATGCAGACATTAATAAAACTGAAAATTGCTGGAAATAAGTAATCACAAAGTTCACTCTATTCAAACATTGACAACAAAATATGGTAACTCTTAAGTATACTATGGACTTATGATTTGTCCAGTAGACAGAATTCTATTAACTGGAGGAAGTGATAATTAAAGGTGTTGTCCTTGGCTACTAGCTCATTACTACGTTACTATGTAACAGAATGCAAAATTGGTTGCTGTAGTCTACACCACTGTTGTCCTTTTTTTTCTGCAACTTCTATATATAAAAATGATGGCTCTCTGAATCTCTGTTCAGGTCTGAGGTTAAATCCGGGGTGCACTGGGCATTACTTAATAAAAACACTACTGGTGAAACTGCACAGCACTATGCCTAAGTTTCACAAGGTCTGGGAACCATGGGTCTACCCACATGGCTTTTGATCATTGAATACAGCTGCCTGAAGTCCTCTCCAGCCAACCATCACCCCTGTCCACTTCCCCTTTCCAAAACATTTTTGTACTCTTCCCTTTCAGTACTCTACCATTTCCTGCTCCTGTTTCCTCTAAACCAATGCTATGCCATCGTTCCTTTACAATTCTCCCTTTTTTTAATCAGTATTGGTTTAGCCATACACTTTTCAATAACATCTATGCCGCTTACCTAATATAATTGGTAAAACGCAAAACAACTTGTTTTCCATGATATCACTACTGTTAACTATCACTTGACAACCTTTGTAAATCTTTCAAATAAATAGATTGAACATGAAAATGGACCTACAGCCAACATTATTTTTTTTGGGGTTAGGAATCGGATAGAGGGAAGAAGGGTTAGAGATTCTGTTGGGTATAATTCCTTTTCCCTTTTACTGTGGAAAAGTAGAAAGGTGTTGGACTCCAGGCTTTTGTCATGGTCTTAGGCAGGCCATAAATTAGTCCGTTTTCTTTGTTGAACCAGTGAGCTGAATGAAAAAAAAAAATCAAACCCGATTCCCCCCATCCACACATTTGAGGTGGATGGGGGAACCTTCCTGATGAGCTACTGTATTCTGACAGTGGGTAGACTTCAGCCCCATTTGGCTGGCTTCTGTCAGACGAGCATGCTGAAAAGCCAGTAGCTGACCAGCTCCTGATCAGCGCTCTCAGCCAATGGCTAAGAGTGCAAACTAGAGAGTTTTGGCGGGGGGGGGGGGGGGGGGGCGTTCCCCTGTCAGAACAGCTCAGCAGGGGAGATCATTAGTACAGTAGCTCCGACAAGAGCTAACTGTTTTTAAAAAAACTGTTAGTGTGCACCAAGCTTTTCCTGCTGTCAGAGTACACTGTCCTGCATTGTTGGCCTGCAGCACTGATTGAGTGGGGAAAATCCAACAGGGCAGTTGTACAGAAGTTGATCAGCTGAACCAGCCACATTTTGACCCATGTATGGCCGACTTTAGTCCCCAATGGGACAATTCCTTCACATTCCAGTGCGATGAAGGAAAATATGCCCAATGGAAACATATACAGCAATAACATTTTGCCAGAGACTAAAATCTTTGTCTCCTCTGCTGCTCCATGCTAAGGACAGAGCTCTGAAAATAAACTGAGCTAAAACTAAACATTTCACCAGCGGTGCAGCCATTAATTCATCTTCAGACTTCACTTCAACAAGTAATATAGGCAACAACAGGAAACATATTCCACCATTTACAAAAAGGCCGTGGTAGACTGGAGACTCTCCATGTCCCCTCATCATGAAGCCTGAAACAAACAAGTTTTTTAAGACTCAAATGAGACAGGCGCAGTTTGCCTTCTGAAGAGCATTAATGCTGAAGCATCAAGTCAGACTGAATAAATCAGCAGACATGCTAATACTATGAACAACTGCCAAGCTAGGTTGTAGCTAGAATGCAAACTAGTACATAACTAAGGATTGAAGACGATGATATTTCCCCAAGCCCTTGGGGACAATGGTGTCCAACTACGAGTGCTGTTTGCAATTTATTTATTGAGGGCTCACAGTACATTGTATAAAGATGTAAGACTCAATCCTTTATAACCCTTGAAGGATTTTGTATGACGTATGAAGGGGCCCCTGTAAACACTTCACACTAGGGCCCTGTGGAATTTCAGCTGTGCCTCCAATTTTAAAGAAAATAAATAACACTTTTATTATAAACCCCTTGGCTTTTCCCAAATAAACAACTTATTTTTATGTTCTTCATCTGTTTTGTAAAATTACCTCGGCATGAGGTGCATTAGCAGAGCAGTCTATTTTAAGCTATGGTAGTAGGTGGCAGAAACCTGACTGGTCAGCCGCTAGGGTTAGACAGTGGAAAGAAATAATATCTTTTGTGCGTGAACTACAAAATTGGTCACAGCCAAGGCAGAAAAAAATACAGCGCTGCTGTACAACGGTGTTGATTAGAAAAAATTCTCACTGTGCTACAGAAATATCAGCACTTGAAAGTATAATAGTCAAGCCTGAGTCATGGTACCACGAGGTGCTGCTGATCAGTGAACCAGGACATGCTTTGCGGTTAGTTAGGGAAAAAATAAAAATAAATTTAGCCCATGTTTAACAATGCAAAAGATATATACCAGGGTTACTATTCCATATTTCATTAGAACCTTTGAAAATGCTAAGTGAGGTATGCACTACCTACTGTGCAAAAAAATGGAAATGTTAGGGCTGCTGGTTTAATCAGTCTAACTTGGACTTATCACATGTCGCGCTCTGGATAAAAAAAAACATTTGCATATTCAGAGTGTTTATATGCATGCGAGCCTGCAAACGTTATTGGTTGTAAAGAGATATGGAAAATCTTCTATCAAGAAGAGGCAAATGAGGAGGGGGTTCCAGGCAGAGCGCCAATGCACAGTCACTGTTGTATTATTAACAACTGCGCTTAGAAGGCAAGAGCAAAATAAACATTCCATCAGATATTAATCTGCTATTTAAAAAGTTATTTGCCATGCAGGAGGCTATAGTACTTAGCCTGGCTTACACACAACTCCTAATGTTACTCTGATTTCTCAGACAAAGTGAAACGTATCTATAAATTCAGCACTGAAAACAGGAAAAACACGTTGTTTTCCAGGGGAGGCTATAAAATGAAAGCTAACATTTGATTGGTTGCTGTGGGCAATAGCCATCTTTTGATATGTTTAAGATGATAGCCTTAAATCAACTCTGGCTGTCAGAGTACAGCATCTGTACATCCTGTGTACCCCATCTGTCAGTCTGCCACATCAGGAGGATTAAGAGAAACGTAAGACTGGATTGACTATGTGATCCTCCAACAAATTCAGTACTTTTTCGGGTTCCAGTTGGTGGTGGACATTAAGCTTGGGAAAAAGCAATAGAGGCCAGAGAGAACAGAGAGCCTGGGGTGGCAAGATCTTTGGGGGCAACTTACAAGGTTTTGACATAAGTCACACAGTCCTCCATGTCTCCAAACGACAAGACATTGTGATTAAAATAAGAAATATGAAAATTGAGAAGTATGCTAGAAATTATAGCACAACACGAGAAGTAATGTTCCTATGTGTCATTGGATTATCAAAGCAATGGGAAGGAAAAGGAAATATAGTAATGGTTAGCTACAATTTGTCTACCTACCTTCCTATCAAACTCAGTTTTTGCAGATAAGCAAACACTGGTGCTAAGGGCAGCTAAAGTAAGCCATTAAAACCTTACATTGACCTTCAGCAGGGCAGGAGTAAATGCTAAAGAAAATTGGCTACCATGGCTTAAAAAAAAAAAAGCAAATCAGCCCTAACCCAAAAGTTACAATTATTTGAAATCGCATAAAATGAAAGGTAATATGAAACAAATGGCTATAGTACTGCAATTATAAATCAATAATTCTCTTCTAACTTGTACAAAACTAATTGGGGAGGTTGCCCCTCACTTCCTGCCCAGTGACATGGAGTGATGGGAACTCTAAGTGGGAACTACACTTTTTTTGGAAAATGGTAAATTGTTGCTCCTTTTTTAGTGCTCCTTTTGTCTTCTTTTGCCTGGTCACACCTATTCCCATCATGTCTTATGTCATCATAAGAGTAGAACATGAGTGGACATCTACACAGCAGAAGCCATAAAAATCTGACGGATGTTTTAACCTTTCCCTACTCTATCCAGAATGGAAAATAACTCCTAAATGTCACCCCTCAGGCATTCCTCCCTCTACTACAGCCTTTCTCAAACTTTTTACCCCAGAGGAACCGTTGACATATTTTTTAAAATAAAGAAAGTTTTATTGAAAATAATAAATAAAGTAAAATTTCTAAGGCATTATTAATAATTTTCCTTACATTTAGGGTCTATGCACACACCAACGCCAGTTCTTTTGGCAGAAAACAAATGCTCTTATAGGGTCCATGCATACTGGGCTTAAAAAAAACGCTGCTTTTACAGGAGTTTTGTGTTTTGCCTGTAGAAGCAGCTCAATGTTATGCACATTAGGACTAAGCCCCCGTACGCACGGTCGGAAATTCCGACGGAAAATGTCTATCGGACTTTTTCCGTCAGAATTTCCGACTTAAAAAATGTGAGATCCTGCTCTCAAATTTTCCGACAACAAAATCCGATCTGACTTTTTCCGATCGTGTGTAGAGAATTCCGACGGACAAAGTGCCACGCATGCTCAGATCAAATTATGAGACCAAAGCTATTGGCTACTAGCCTCTACGTAGTTCCGTTGTACGCAACGAACGTCACCACGTTCAGAACGATTGGATTTTCCGACAACTTTGTCCGACCGTGTGTATGCAACACCAGTGTCGGACAAAAATCCGTCGGAAAAAATCTGACGGATTATGTGGTCGGAATTTCCGACCATGTGTATGGGGGCTTAGAGTTAGAGGCATATTTTAAGCTCAGAGAGTTTAGAGGTAGACAAAAAAAAAAACCTTTCTGGTTTTAATTTTTTGAAAGGAGTTTTCTGGCAGGAAAAAATGCTAAACGCTCCTAAACACCTGTACAAAAACATACTTATATATGAGGCTTTATAAGATATTTGTAAGCTCAGTGTGCTTGGACCCATAGAGCGTTTTTGTACAGGCATTTAGAATTGTTTAGCATTTTTTTGGGCCAGAAGGCTCCTCTCAAAAACACAAACCAGGGGGGGGGGGGTTCTGCCTCTAAATGCTGCGCTTAAAGTGGAACTGTAGTCATTTTTTTCATCTTTCCTATTAAATCCTATGCCCTTGTTGTTTTAACTTTGGATAGTAAAACTTTTTTTTCTGCCAGTAAATACCTTATACAGCCCACTTCCTGTTTCATGTCTGGTAAAAAGACCTAGGCTTATGACATCATGCACAGCGCTCTCTCTCTCACTCTCGTGAGAGTTTGCCAGGAAGGGAGGGTGATAAGTCAAAAAAGGGGCCAATGAGAGCTGCAGAGCTGGAGGTTTGCCTCTGTGTGAATCCAGGAAGTGAACAAACAGCAGCTTCAGCTGCCCACAGATAAAATGGATGCAGCCAGCAGCATATTTGGCAAATACAGAATCACAGTATATATAAAATAATATGAAAAGTGGTTGGAGGAAAGCTTCAGAATGGCAAAGATGTTTTCATGACAAATTATGTGAGCAGACTGCAGTTCCTCTTTAAAATATGCCTCTAAACATCCTAATGTGAATGGACACATAGGATAACACTGAGCTGCTTCTACAGGCAAAACACGAAACTCCTGTAAATGCAGCATTTTTTAAACCCAGTGAACATGGCCCCTTAATGCAGTGTCCTTTACGCAGCAACAAGCCAATAATATTGGCTGGATTTTCCATTAAAAAAATAGTCAACAGTTGTTAAAGTAATCCAATATGACTTGAAAATAGCCATAATGGCATCTCCGACTCCAGGCCACCAGGGGGCATCACTCTTACTGTATACAAACACGACCTTGTAAATTATTGGATTGTTTAGAGAGTAGCGGTAAATTGAACAACATTTTCTATTATGATGCTGCTATCTTGCGAGGTGTTTCAGGCTCAGAAATGAGATATAATGACAGATGCATTATTAATGCCGTCATTTCCCAGCAGCATGACAGCAGACTGTTCTACAGTAGTTAATATTATTTTCTGTTGTGACATGTCAGTCTAATGCAGCTCTTGGAAGTCCCTTGCTGTAGAGGGATATGCTTGTAACTGTAGATTACACAGCAAACAAGATGATGGGTCAGGGATAAAACATTGATGGGTTTTGCAATTCTCCAGTTGAATTCTGGACAGAGCGTTGATAAGTGTGGCAACTTGAGAGCAGACAACGCTGAACTATCCAATAAGCTTTCATACGGCAGCATATAAGTCAAGCGTTTCTCAATCTCATATTACTAGGAACAGATGTCTTGAAAAGGAAGGAATAACCTGATCTAACTGGTGTTCAGCTGAACAAATCCATCAACAAATGACCAGGCAAAATGTATCTGTGTATATGTAATTTCTACAAGAAAAATATAGCCGGCCAATCATCTCCTGGCAGAACCAAAAACACAACCATCGGTGTCTTTACATTTTACAAGGCAGTAAAATACAAAAGCAATGCTTGCTGTCGCTGGGCATGATAAAGGTAATGGGACATAGCCAGCCAGTGTAGTAGCATTGGTATGTTTAGCATTATCATCAACGTACAGTGCATCCGGAAAGTATTCACAGCACTTTTTCCACATTTTTTTATGTTACAGCCTTATTCCAAAATGAATACAATTCATTATTTTCTTCAAAATTATACAAACAATGCTCCATAATGACAACATGAAAGAAGTTTGAAATCTTTGCAAATTTATAAAAAATAAAAAAAATAAAAAATAAATCCTATGTACATAAGTATTCACAGCCTTTGCTCAATACTTTGTTGAAGCACCTTTGGCACCGATTACAGTCTCAAGTCTTTTTGAGTATGATGCTACAAGCTTGGCACACCTATTTTTGGGCAGTTTCTCCCATTCTTCTTTGCAGGACCTCTCAAGCTCCATCAGGTTGGATGGGGAGTGTCGGTGCACAGCCATTATCAGATCTCTCCAGAGACGTTCCTATCGTTTCAAGTCTAGGCATTGGCTGGGACACTCAAGGACATTCACAGAGTTGTCCCATAGACACTCCTTTGTCATCTTGGCTGTATGCTTAAGGTCGTTGTCCTGGAGGATGAACCTTCGCTCCAGTCTGAGGTTCAGAGTGCTCTGGAGCAGGTTTTTATCAAGGACGTCTCTGTACATTGATGAATTCATCGTTCCCTCCATCCTGACTAGTTTCCCAGCTCCTGCTACTGAAAAACATCCCCACGGCATGATGCTGCCACCACTATACTTCACTGGTATGATATTGGTCAGGTGATGAGCGGTGCCTGGTTTCCTCTAGACATGGCGCTTGCCATTCAGGCCAAAGAGTTACATTTTTGTTTCATTGGACCAGAGAATTTTGTTTCTCATGGTCAGAGTCCTTCAGGTGCCTTTTGGCAAACTCCAGGTGGGCTGTCATGTTTCTTTTACTGATGAGTGGCTTCTGTCTGGCCACTCTACCATACAGGCCTGATTGGTGGAGTGCTGCAGAGATGGTTGTTCTTCTGGAAGGTTCTCCTCTCTCCATAGAGAAATGCTGGACCTCTGTCAGAGTGACCATCGGGTTCTTGGTCACCTCCCTAGCTAAGGCCCCTTTTCCCCCGATTGCTCAGTTTGGCCAGGCAGCCCGCTCTAGGAAGAGTCCTGGTGGTTCCAAACCACTTCTTTAACAGAAGTCAATGCAAGTCGTACCAAAGTCGAACCAAAAGTAGTGCAGCAACCTTTTTCTAAGTTGGAGCGACTCAAGTCGCACCGATTAGAACAGTTCCATTGCACAGAATAGGGTCAGACTGCTGATGCAACAAGTTCTCCAAATTTGGAGGGCGCGATTGTCACATCAGTGTGAACCGTGTAAAGAAAAAAGATGTGTATACTTGCCTATGCTGAGGGCGTCAGTCTGGTTACATGATCAGCTCCAATCGCTGGCTTCAGTGTACAGGTGGGACAGCCGGCAATGGATGTCCCATAGTAAGTCTATGGGTGACGGCATCACTCAGGCCATGCAGCCATCGTCAGCGATCTCTACTTTTTACTGAAGCTGGCCGCTGGAGAGATCATGTGATCGGAGAGGAGCGCCCTCAGCATAGATAAGTATACACATCTTTTTTTCTTTACCGGGTAGTTAGAATAGGCTTAGAAATGGGGCTTTATAATACAAGTAACAATAGGGAAAGAAAAAGCAGCCAAAGCATTTCAAGGGTCACCCATCCCTCTTCCTCAAGGCTTAAACACTATGACTAAGGCTATTGACGAAACGCGTCAGCTTTATTATCACTGATGTACCAATAAACAACACTTCAAGGATTACAGTTTTGCCGGCTCGTCTTACTACTGAGGCTTAAACAATGTAGCAAAAGATATCTAACTGGACCCAATACAAAAAGTTCATGCATAGAAGTTTTACTTTTGGCAGGAAAAACAATTCACAAGTGGTGATACCCGTATTGCAAATGACTGTGCCAGGAACCAGAACCAAATGAAATGAACAGGACGTTGTTCAAATGTACCATTCTATCTGAAATCCTATATGCTATTATACCAGCCACTGGCTTTCTTTTTTTTTTTTTCTTTCCGAGTTGCTGACCCAGAAAACGTATGCAGATCAGGAAAGTCACAGTAAAGTCAGAAGTCCTTATCTGCATCCATCTGGGTCAGTAAATCAAAGTACTGAAGCAAAAGAGAGGTCATGACAGACAAGCACCTAGCATTTGCAGGCCAGCAATGGCCGCCTCCGTGTTACTGGTTTCCTTTTGAGGAAGACCATGTGAGCTTTCTAATTAAAGCTATTACAGTATTTGCTGGACAGCCTTAGTAGATTACCTACTGGTTTTAATTGTTAACTGGAATTGCTCCTTAAAGTAAACCCATCAAGAGAGATATATATTAGCTGCCACTGTTGACCCATTTTTCTGAAAATGCTAAATATCTAATACATGTTTAACACTTTCCTCAGTTCCCTTCCTCCTCACTATTACACATAACAATCCTACCTCACACTGCCTTGGCCTGCCAAAGCCTGGGATTTCTTTAATCCCCTGAACTCCAGTCCTCTTCTCCAAATTGTGTGCACTGCACATTCACTGAAAGCAATTGTGCCCTTACACCCAACTGAGCATGGGCCTAGCGAGGAATTATTTTCTCTGAACATGCATCATATACAGTAGGTGTCTATTCACATTATGGGGCTGAGGTACAAAGAAAACAGGCTGGCAGTCTATAAAGCACCAGGAGACAAAATGATTATAGTACCACCTAAAGTTGCAAGGGGTTCCTTGAGCAGTGAGCAATGGTGAATTAATCTCTAACCTACAACTAACAACAATGAAGGGGGGGGGTGCTAGTTTACTGACTACTAATGTTAGGAAACACCACAAATGTTGCGGTTTGCATTTGATTTTCTGTAATTATTATTAATTACAATTCAAGATTTTTACTAAAAATGTTGTTGCACAGAGCAGAAGCGTGTAGAAAAAAAATAATCTGCCTGATCAAATATACTAGATATTGCATGCTCTTTATTCTTTTCAATAAAACTTTCTTTATTTAAGCAGTGGTTCCTCGAGACCTAAAAAATATTTTAAAGGTTCCTCTGGGGGGTAAAACGCTTGAGAAAGGCTGTAGTAGAGGGAGGAATGCCTGAGGGGTGACATTTAGGAGTTATTTTCCATTCTGGATAGAGTAGGGAAGGGTTAAAAAAACATCCGTCAGATTTTTATGGCTTCTGCTGTGTAGAAGTCCACTCATATTCTACCCTTATGATGACATAAGACATAATGGGAATAGGTGTCAACAGGCAAAAGAAGTTCCCATTTATGTCACGTACACACGATCGGATTTTCCGACAACTAATGTTGGATGTGAGCTTGTTGGCGGAAAGTATGACCGTGTGTAGGCTCCATTAAAGCGGAAGTAAACCCATCGATTTAACAGTTTCAAAAAAAAGGCATGCCGGGAATGCTAACTGCACATTGGCTGTGCTCTCAACCAAACTGTCAAACCATCCAATGGCTGGTGTCATAACGGATCACATGTGCAGCACCGTGGCAGTTGAAGATTAAACAGAGGCAAAGATGGCAGCTTCCTTGGCTGAAAACGATAGGGGGGTTTACTTCCACTTTAAACATTTGTTGTCGGACTTTCCGCCAACAAATGTTGGCTAGCAGGTTCTCAAATTTTCCGCCGACGGATGTTTGTTGTCAGACTTTCCGATCGTGTGTCCAAGTATGAGCCGGAAGCGCTCGGTCTTCTAAAACTAGCGTTCGTAATGGTGATATTACATACGTCTTGTACGTCACTACGTTCGTAATTGTTGGCCAACATTTCTGTGACCGTGTGTATGCAAGACAAGTTGGAGCCAACATCCTTTGAACAAAAATCCACAGTTTTGTTGTCGGAAAGTCCGATCGCGTGTACGGGGCATAAGAGTTCCCATCACTCCATGTCACTGGGCAGGAAGTGAGGGGGCAATCTCTCCAATTAGGAGTGAAGAACAGGTACATAGCCAAAAGTACTGGACAGGAAACCTAATCCTTGTCCTATCCAAAGCAAATTAATGGAGTTGGGCTTTAACAGAAAGCATCCTGCAACATGCAGTAAGAGGTAGCGAACAATCAGGCTTTCTCATTTCCCATTTCGCTACAGTAATCTGAAATCTAATTGGTTGACTTGGGTTACAGATCTTAGCACAGCGTCACTGCTCCTTGTTCTGTCTTTCTCAATCAGCTTGATAATGTTAATACAGAGCCTGGTTTTCATTAAGTTTCTGTCATGTTTGTGCAAGTTCTTTGCTCAGAATATAGTAATGCCCAAGTCAATTTTATTCCTTTACATAGCCAGTATTTACTCATCCTGCTGCCACACTGGGAAATCCTTAAAACACACAAGAATTGAAAGCTTGTGGACTAGAGATGAGAAACCCTTTAGTCTAATTACTCAGATACTTGTGTTATTTACACTAATGTACAGAGAAAGGCTTATAAAAGCTCTCTCGTGAATCCCTAAAACCGCACTAATGGAGGAAGATAAAGTTCAAGATTATAATAACCCTTTTTCTGCAGGACAGACAATCATAAACACTGTGGAGTTGCATCTTTTATGAAATATATTCAGATTAGTACGACTTGAAAATTAGGCAATGAACAAGCTTCCAATCAGGAATAGCAGCTTGGATTTCACTTCATAAAATTAAGCTATTTTTCTTATAGGAGTGGGATAAAGTGGAGTAAATTTACATCCATTACAACTACACTAGCAAAAATCTCTCTTGGATTTCTATATATATATATATATATATATATATATATATATATATATATATATATATACACACACACACACACACATACACACATACATACGTATATATATATATATATATATATATATATATATATATATATATACACAGTAATATATATATATATATATATATATATATATGTATATATACACACATACACACACACACACATATATTATATATATATACATACACACACACACGTATATATATGTTGCGACTGGAGACCTCTGCTGGAGAGAGTTTATAATAGCATGCGAGACCCATGGTGAACAAAGGATATGGTGCGCTTGTCAAAATGACACTTGGCTCCATGCTGGACAAACAGTGTGTAAGCAAACAGTTTACTCCCAAAGGTAAAATACTCTGGTTCTCCTCCATCTGCTCAAAGAATGGATGCAAAAATGATAACTAAAGAAAAGCTTAAAGCATTGATCTCAGAAGAGGGACTGCCAATAATGTCCCATACCAAGTTTGCAATTGCAGTAATTAATAAAATTCAGAAAGAAAGCATATGGTTAATTCACATGCCTAACAATAAGCTGATATTATTAGCAGAAAAGTTTGAACTATACTTCAAAAATGCAATACCCATTACGGTTCCCTTTTCTTCTACCACATTATGTAGATGCAATAAGTAAATTTGGAGGATGGTGTGAAATAGCCCTGAACAATCAATGACAGATAAGCTCTAAAACTAAACTGTTAAAGCTAAATTTTATTGGTTATTAGAAACCCACATCTCTGCGGTGTCCTAACTTTAACAGGTCCACAGACATTAAGATGAAGCACTGGAAAAAAAACTCAAAACTC